>CM068742.1:36421433-36786433 GCA_035084275.1 Hydrolagus colliei
TGGTTGAAGCATAATTGCTAAGAGCTTTTCAAAGGGAATTAGGCAAAGTAATTTTTTTTAAATGGGAAAAGGTCAGGGGAGTGAGACTAAATGGATAGCATTCAGAGAGCTAGCATAGGCACAATGAACCGAATGACCTCCTTTCGGTGATAATTATTCTCTCTTAAAAACAAACAGTAGCAAAAGCACCTGGTTTGAGACACATCTGACCCACAAGATGGAGACAAGCAAGCTTGACAAGCCTAACAAAAAGAAAATATTGCAACACTTTCCAGAACAAAAAATAATTCACCCAATACGTCGCAGGAAACTTGTGAGACGAATGATTGGTGCGGGGTTTAATACATTTTTAAACAGAAGGGTTTGAGTCCCAAATTCTTGGAACTTTTGAAAAATGGGACGCACCTAACTGCAAGCAGCAAATGATACTAAAGGCAAAGCACATCAGACAATAAAGCCATCTTTCACTGATCGTCATCACACAGGTTTATAGTGAATCAACATTATCAATAGCTATTACCTTGTCTACGTGGAAAATTAAATCCAGCTCACACACGTTCTCAAAGCATTTGTCTAAAGTTTCCACAAACACCTGTTATGAAAAATCAAAAAGAAAAAAAAAGTTTTTAAAATAGTTTAGTCTTTTTTGTACAGAACAAAGAACCCACTGGCAGCACAGATCATAATCTAAAAGCATTTTCCTTTTAAGAGAAACACATTTTTTGTAAGAGTGACGAGTATGTGTCAACAACAGTGCTAAAAAGCTTTCATTTAAGAGACTCTGAAGCCACTGTCTATGAGGCAATGTGAAGGTGATGTACGGGAATTAAAATTGAGATATTCGCAGCAGCTTTATTTTAATCAAAAAACATTTTATTTTCAATTCCCAATAACTCAAAAGAGGTGGTTCATAAACATCTGACGAAATTACTAAATGAAACTTTAATATAACAGGGAGGGAGGGAGGGAGGGGCAGAAGCAAGATCCGATCCAAAGGCAGCACTCTTGGGGATGAGTATATTGTGACAGATGTATAATGATGTATAATGTGCCTGAAAATAAACACAGATTTTACCCCAAAACACAGAAACATAATAATCCTTGTATCTGATATAGCGCCCTATCATGTTTCCACGACGTCCCACAGAGCCTCAAAGAATACACTGTACTGTAAAGTACATCGATTGTATGTTTTGTGACAAAATAGAAACAAGTATGCCATTAACCCTCTCCTGTCAGGTCCACCATTCTATAAGATAATCACCTCAACTCAAAGGTTTTATTTTAGCTGGGACACAGCAAAAATAAATAGCCCTGAGTCACCTCCATCATAATCTGCATTAATTAGACAAAAATAGAGTGGAAATTCTGCGTCTATTTAAAATAAAACAAGGTGCTTTAATTTCTTGAAATGATTTAACTTTGTTATACCTAGCTTGAAATTTTTAACTTCTAATTAAAATACTGACTTTGTTTTATGAAGAGGGCAGCCTTCAAGGAAAATTACCTCTTTCTGTTTATTGTAAAATCCTCCAGACCAAACTCTCCAATTCCTCCTTACACAAATTGCAACCCATCCAGAATTCTGCAGCCCGTGTCCTCTCCCACACCAGGCTCCATGAGCCCATCAATCTCCATCCTCACTCAACACCGATTGCAACACATCCCCCAATGCAGTGTCTTCCAAACTTTAAATAGCGCCCATCCAAACTCAACAAAGTTTTTGTTGCGCCCCCCCCCCACCTTCACACTCGGCTCCACACACTTGGGTCCTCAGCTCCACAAGCACGGGGGTTTGCGACTCTAAAACTCCGCGCTCCTCCCCTCCCAGCCAATGGTACACAGTTTGGAAACCACTGCCCCAACCAAACCCTTGGATTGAAATCAAGAGTCCTCACTTTCAAATCTGTCCAAGGCTTCACTCCACCGTACGTTTGTAACCTCCTACAACTCTACCAACCCAGCTGCTTCCTTCGCAAATACTGGCTTACTTCATGTATCACACCCTAACCGTACCACCATTGGTGGGTGGGCTTTCAGCCATTCTTTTCTCACTCTGTGGAATTGCATTCCAGGGTCATTATGATTCATTTAGCTCAGTGGTTAGAGAACTCTCCTTACACATGTGAGACCTGTGTTCGAATCCACGCAGATCAGGGCGAAACCTTGGGCAAGTTTCCTTACTTTACACTAGGGAACGGCGATATATCGATATATCGCTAAAACCCGATATGGTTTTCATATCGATATGCCGATACAGACATTTTAAAAATATCGATATATCGAAAAAACGATATAACGAAACGAGGTAAAAAATCGGGATGCGAGCACAATCAACTACAAGACCTAGAATGCTCATCTCTATACACAATGCACAGACCGAGGTGCAAGCCGCCATCTTGTATTCATAGTCCTCGAATACAATATACAGGTATGCAAGGGGTGGGGGGGGAGAGACGGCTGTGGGTGGGGGGTGAGGGGGAGAGAGACGGCTGGGGGTGGGAGAGGGGGAGAGAGACGGCTGGGGGGGGAGAGGGGAGAGAGAGACGGCTGCAGGGGGGTGGAGGAGAGGGGGAGAGGGCTGTGGGGGGGAGGAGAGGGGGAGAGAGACGGCTGGGGGGAGGAGGAGAGGGGGAGAGAAGATGGCTGGGGGGAGGGGGAGATAGACGGCTGGGGGGGGGAGAGGGGAGAGAGACGGCTGGGGGGGGGAGAGGGGGAGAGAGACGGCTGGGGGGGAGAGGGGGAGAGAGATGGCTGGGGGGGAGAGAGATGGCTGGGGGCAGAGGGGGAGAGAGACGGCTGGGGGGGGGAGGAGAGGGGGAGAGAGACGGCTGGGGGGAGGGGAGAGAGACGGCTGGGGGGGGGAGAAGGGGAGAGAGACGGCTGGGGGGGGGAGAGGGGGAGAGAGACGGCTGGGGGAGAGAGGGGGAGAGAGACGGCTGGGGGGGAGAGGGGGAGAGAGATGGCTGGGGGGAGAGGGGGAGAGAGATGGCTGGGGGGAGAGGGGGAGAGAGATGGCTGGGGGGGAGAGGGGTAGAGAGACGGCGGGGGGGGGGAGAGGGGGAGAGAGACGGCTGGGGGGGGGGGAGAGAGACGGCTGGGGGGGGGGGGGGAGAGAGACGGCTGGGGGGGGGGGGGGAGAGAGACGGCTGGGGGGGAGGGAGAGAGAGACGGCGGGGTGGGGGGGGGGGAGAGGAGAGGGGGAGAGAGACGGCTGGGGGAGGGGGAGAGAGACGGCTGGGGGGAGGGAGAGAGAGACGGCGGGGGGGGGGGGAGGAGAGGGGGAGAGAGACGGCTGGGGGGAGGGGGAGAGAGACGGCTGGGGAGAGGGGGAGATAGACGGCTGGGGGTGGAGAGGGGGAGAGAGACGGCTGGGGGGGAGAGGGAGAGAGAGAACGGCTGCAGGGGGGTGGAGGAGAGGGGGAGAGGCGGCTGGTTGGGGGGGAGGAGAGGGGGAGAGAGACGGCTGGGGGGAGGGGGAGATAGACGGCTGGGGGGGGGGAGAGGGGAGAGAGACGGCTGGGGGGGGGGGGAGAGGGGGAGAGAGACGGCCTGGGGGGGAGAGGGGGAGAGAGATGGCTGGGGGGGAGAAGGGGAGAGAGATGGCTGGGGGGAGAGAGATGGCTGGGGGGCAGAGGGTGAGAGAGACGGCTGGGGGGGGAGGAGAGGGGGAGAGAGACGGCTGGGGGGAGGGGGAGAGAGACGGCCTGGGGGGGGGAGAAGGGAGAGAGACGGCTGGGGGGGGAGAGGGGGAGAGAGACGGCTGGGGGGGAGAGGGGGAGAGAGATGGCTGGGGGGAGAGAGGGGGAGAGAGATGGCTGGGGGGAGAGGGGGAGAGAGATGGCTGGGGGGAGAGGGGTAGAGAGACAGCGGGGGGGGGGAGAGGGGAGAGAGACGGCTGGGGGGGGGGGAGAGGGGGAGAGGACGGCTGGGGGAGGGTGAGATAGACGGCTGGGGGGGGGAGAGGGGAGAGAGACGGCTGGGGGGGAGGGAGAGAGAGACGGCGGGGGGGGGGGGGGGGAGAGAGAGACGGCGGGGGGGGGGAGGAGAGGGGGAGAGAGACGGCTGGGGGGAGGGGGAGAGAGACGGCTGGGGGGGAGGGAGAGAGAGACGGCGGGGGGGGGAGGAGGAGAGGGGGAGAGAGACGGCTGGGGGGGAGGGGGAGAGAGACGGCTGGGGGGAGGGGGAGAGAGACGGCTGGGAGAGGGGGAGATAGACGGCTGGGGGTGGGAGAGGGGGAGAGAGACGGCTGGGGGGGAGAGGGAGAGAGAGACGGCTGCAGGGGGTGGAGGAGAGGGGGAGAGGCGGCTGGGGGGGGAGGAGAGGGGAGAGAGACGGCTGGGGGGAGGAGGAGAGGGGGAGAGAGACGGCTGGGGGGAGGGGGAGATAGACGGCTGGGGGGGGGGAGAGGGGAGAGAGACGGCTGGGGGGGGGGGAGAGGGGGAGAGAGACGGCTGTGGGGGGGAGAGGGGGAGAGAGATGGCTGGGGGGGAGAAGGGGAGAGAGATGGCTGGGGGGAGAGAGATGGCTGGGGGGCAGAGGGTGAGAGAGACGGCTGGGGGGGGGGAGGAGAGGGGGAGAGAGACGGCTGGGGGGAGGGGGAGAGAGACGGCTGGGGGGGGGGAGAAGGGAGAGAGACGGCTGGGGGGGAGAGGGGGAGAGAGACGGCTGGGGGGAGAGGGGGAGAGATGGCTGGGGGGGAGAGGGGGAGAGAGATGGCTGGGGGGGAGAGGGGGAGAGAGATGGCTGGGGGGGAGAGGGGTAGAGAGACGGCGGGGGGGGGGAGAGAGACGGCTGGGGGGGGGGGAGTGGGGAGAGAGACGGCTGGGGGGAGGGTGAGATAGACGGCTGGGGGGGGGAGAGGGGAGAGAGACGGCTGGGGGGGAGGAGAGGGGGAGAGAGACGGCTGGGGGGAGGGGGAGAGAGACGGCTGGGGGGGGAGGGAGAGAGAGACGGCGGGGGGGGGGGGGGGGGAGGAGAGGGGGAGAGAGACGGCTGGGGGGAGGGGAGAGAGACGGCTGGGGGGGGAGGGAGAGAGAGACGGCGGGGGGGGGGGGGTGGGGGATGGAGAAAGAGACGCTTGGGGGAGTATTGGGGGAGAGAGGCGACGGGGGTGGGGGGTGCGAGAGAGGGACGGCGGGGGTGGGGTGGAGAGACGGGGTGGATGTGATAATATACAGATAGATAGAGATGTGGGGGGATGTGAAAGAGGAGAGAGGGAGAGAGGGAGAGAGAGACACAGACAGAAAAACACAGAGATGGAGAGAGTGAGAGACACAGAGAGAGAAAGATATTTACCTCCTGAGAAGATAGGCCCCGAATGCTCCGATGCGCGCGCGCATGCGCAGTACGGAAAAAACTGAAATATCGATATTTCGGTATATCTCGATATGAGCCAACCGATGTGTCCATATCGGGAAATTCCCATATCGCCGTTCCCTACTTCACACACATGCCTAATAATAATCCGTCCAAAAAAAAAACACAATAATAAAAATTGGTCATTTCAATCACAACTGTTTGTGGGACACTGCTGTGTGGAATTGGCTGCCATGTTTCGCCCACAAATATACAGTCAATTCACTTTACAGTATATTTTGTGAAGCGCTTTGAGACATTGATAAGATGTGAAAAGCGCTATATCAAATGCAAGGATTATTATTATTAGTAGTAATAGTTCCTCCCTCTCCTCATCCAAAGTCTGCCTCAAACAAATCTCTTTGACAACAATTACAGTTACTTTATCTCTCCCCGCCCTCTTCGGCCCATATCCACCAGCTCGGGTGCCCAGCCCTCAGTGTGAAACTCTTTGGGACATACTAAAGTGCTACAGCATATAGAATCATAAAATCATAGCATTTTACAACACAAAAGGAGCCTATTCGGCCCATCGTGTCTATGCTGGCTCTTTGAAAAGAGCTATTCAAAGCCAATCCCATTCTATGGCTCTCTCCCCATAACCCTGCAAACTTGTCCTCCCCAAATAACCACCCACCACACAAATCAATAAATGTTATTGATTGAGTGATTGTGAAATGTGTTTGAGAAAGTCAAACACATTTCAAGTGATTGAGAAAGTCCTGAAGGCATTTCCAGCTCTTATGCGTGAGACCCTCTGCTGGTCTCACGCATAATCAACAGCAGCCTGGAAATCTTAAGTAATCAGGTTAAGAGGAGCACTTTGTGAAATGTTCAATTGTTAATTTTTTTGTTCTATGAATAAACTGGAGAGGACCTACTCTTATTTTAAGTATGTGTAATTCCCTTACCCCCCTTTCTCCCTGATTTTAATCCCCCACCACCTTTGCCTCCATCTCCCCCCTTATCTTCTTTTCCCCCTTTCTCCCCTGGTCCCACTTCCTCGACTGTTTGTCGGACACTGTTGTGCGCAATTTGGCTGCCGCGTTTCACCCACAAATATAGTCGTTTTTTCTGCTCTCCTTTCCCCTACCCCGGCCCCTTCCATTACCCTCTTTTCCCCCTTTTTCCCCAAACTCCACTTCCACGGCTGTTTGTGGGACACTGTTTGCGCAAATTGGCTGCAGCGATTCTCCCACAAATATACAGTCATGTTTCCTACTTTTCTTCCCCCAACCGCAACTCTCCCCCCTGTTCTGGTCCCTATCTCTTTCCCCCCTTTCTTCCCTCTTTTCTTCTCCCTCCCCGCCCCCCTGCTCTGGTCCCAACCTTGGGACGTTGTTGTATTCTGTGAAGCGCTTTGAGACGTCAATGAGACATGGAAAGCGCTATATAAATGTAAGGATTATTATTATTATAAGCTACATCAATAAAATCCAATAATAATTTTTAAAATCCTTGCATTTGATATAGCCCTTTGCAAATCTTCTCAACGCCTCAAAGCACGTCACAGAATATACTGTAAAGTGAATTGACTGTATGTATATTTTTGTTGGCAAAACATGGCAGCCAATTGAGTACAGCAGTATCCCACAAACAGTTGTGGATTGAAATGACCAACTTTTTTTCAGGGATTATTATCAGGCATGTGGAGTAAGGAAACTTGCCCAAGGTTTCACCCTGCCTGCAATCAAACCCCGATCTCTCGCTTGCAAGGCAAGTGCTCTAACACTGAGCTACAGGACTCCACGTAATAATCCTTACAATTGGTGTAACGCATTTCGCACCAGGAAGGTGTCCCATAGTGCTCCCAAACTATCTCACCCCCCACGCTGCCGAAACACTCGTGCACGCGTACATCACCTCACGGCTGGACTACGGAAACTCTCTCCTCGCTGGCCTCCCCAGCTCCTCCATTCACAGGCTGCAGGTCATCCAAAACTCTGCAGCCCGTGTACTATCCCGCACCCGCCTCCGTGATCACATAACCCCCACCCTCGCCCGTCTCCACTGGCTCCCCATCCCCCAGAGGATCGAGTTCAAGATCCTTGTCCTCGTTTTCAAGGCCTTACACGGCCTTGCCCCGCCCTATCTATCCGATCTACTCTCCCCCTGTAAGCCCACCCTGACCCTCCGTTCAGCAGGACTTGGTTTGCTCCAAGCCCTCCGCCCGAACCACCCCACCATCGGAGGCCGGGCCTTCAGCTTCTCCGCTCCCACCCTATGGAATTCCATCCCCCAATCCCTCCGCCTTGTTTCCTCCCTTTCCACTTTCAAGGCCAGTTTGAAGACTTTTCTTTTTGACCGTGCCTTTTGTTTCCCCCTAATTTTTCGACCTCCCCCACGTATTTTACCCCCTCCCGAACACTCCCCTCCCAGCTCGGGTCACACGCCTCCTGTGCAGTGCCTTGGGACGTCCTCCCGACGTGAAAGGTACTCTATAAGTCTGATTTGTTGTTATTGTCGCTTCACAGGATATTCTGCAAAGTGGAGTGACTGTGTTTTGCAGATGACCAACAACAACAACAACAATTTACATTTATATAGCGCCTTTCATGTCGGGAGGACGTCCCAAGGCGCTAAACAAGAGGCGTGTGACCCGAGCTGGGAGGGGAGTGTTTGGGAAGGGGTGAAACACGAAGGGGAGGTAAAAGAGTTCGGGGTGGAACAAAAGGCACGATCGAAGAGGAAAGTCTTCAAATCAGCCTTGAAAGAGGAAAGGGAAGAGGCGAAACGGAGGGATTGAGGGATGGCATTCCATAAGGTGGGAGCGGAGAAACTGAAGGCCCGGCCTCCGATGGTGGGGTGGTTTGGGCTGGGGGCTTGGAGCAGGCCAAATCCTGTTGAATGGAGGGTCCGGGTGGGCGTGTAGGGGGAGAGTAGATCGGTTAGGTAGGATGGGGCAAGGCCGTGTAAGGCCTTGTAGGTGAGGATGAGGATCTTAAATTCGATCCTCTGGAGGATGGGGAGCCAGTGGAGACGGGCGAGGGTGGGGATTATGTGGTCACGGAGGCGGGTGCGGGATAGTACACGGGCTGCAGAGTTTTGGATGGTCTGCAGCCTATGAATGGAGGAACTGGGGAGGCCGACTAGGAGAGAATTTCCGCAATCCAGCCGTGAGGTGATGTACGCATGCACGAGTGTTTCGGCAGCGCAGGGGGTAAGATAGTTGTGGAGCCTGGCAATGTTGCGCAGATGGAAATAGGCGGTGCCGGTCAAGGCGCGGATGTGGGGGAGAAAGGAAAGTTTTTGATCGAACATGATGCCGAGGTTCCTGATTGGCTTTGTGAGGTGGAGAGTACAGCCTTGGATGTTGAGGCTGGCAGCGCCCGATGTGCGGAGGCGCTGGCTTGAGCCAATCAGGAGGGCCTCGGTCTTACTCACGTTCAATTGCAAAAAGTTGTCCCTCGTCCACGATTCGATGTCGGACAGATATGCTGTCAGAACATCGATCGTCTGGGGGTTGAGGGATGAGGCAGAAAGGTACAACTGGGTGTCATCCGCATACATGTGGAAATTTACCCCATGTCTGCGGATGACGTCGCCCAGGGGGAGCGTGTAAAGGGTGAAAAGAAGGGGACCGAGGACAGAGCCCTGAGGGACGCCATGCAAAACTGTGCGGGGGTTTGAAGAAAAGCCATTGGAAGAAACAAAATGTAAACGATGGGTCAAATAAGAGTGGAACCAGTCAAGGACTGTGCCTTGAAGGTTGAGGTGGGAGGAAAGACGTTGGAGGAGGATGGTGTGATCGACTGTGTCGAACGCAGCAGACAGGTCAAGGAGGACGAGGAGGCAGAGGGAGCCCTGGTCACAGGCGGTTAGGATGTCATTTGTGACCTTGACCAGGGCAGTTTGTGGATAGGGCGGAAACCTGATTGGAGGGGTTCAAGAAGTGAGTGATTTGACAGGAAAGAGCGGAGCTGGGAGGCAACCACTCTTTCAAGGACCTTGGATAGAAACGGGAGGTTGGAGATGGGTCGATAACTTGATGGTTGCGACGCATCAAGGGAGGGTTTCTTCAGGATAGGGGTGATGGTGGCTGTTTTAAGGGACCAACTCTATTTGGGGGATTTTTGATCAAGACATATGTTGCATATTGCTTGAAGGACCTTAAGTCCTTTTAAGTAGCGATTGAATATGGATGTTGCAAGGATAAAAGGATGCTGGGAAAGTGACTTGGCAGATTTTGAAAGAGGTTTATTTGTAAAATTGGAATTATATTGTGTTTTGGATTAAAAAAGCATTACACTAAGGACAGCACCTCAGACGATGCAGCACACTCCTAGCACTGCATGAGGGTGTCATCTTAGACCAGAGGTTTATGTCTTATGCACACCCTCTGCTTTCTAAAAAATTGTATTTTTGCATAGATCATGAAAATCATATTTCCTTAGCTAATATAACATACCACAGTACTTAAATCAGAAAGCAACATAAATAACAGTTCTGTACTGTACCACTATGTACTATTACTGATGCCCAACATTTTTAAACACAAATCCATCATAAAAAGCACTTCCTATTAAAACAGTAAAACATAATAATATACACCTTCCATTACATTGCATTCAAATACACTTACTTCCTGCTCCTACTTGCTTCCCATCACTCTCCACACAGAGAGCGGAAGACACAAGCAGCGCAGAGAGCGAAGGGAAGAATTGGGAGTGGGAGGAAGGAGACAGCGTAAAGAGGGGCAGCAGAGACAGTGGAAGAAGGCCGACAAGCAGGTCCATCCCCAACCACCCTCCCGCCCCACCGATAACCTCATCATTAAAACCTTCGACTGCTCGAGTTCCAAATCCCAATGTGGGGCTTGAACCACATTGATTCTGATTCAGAAGGTGAGATTACTACCAGCTGAGCCAGGCTGACACACACGCGTGCACACAACCACAACAAAATTACACTTGTAAAGCGCCTTTCACATCAGGAGGACGTCCCATAGCCCTGGACAGTCAATGTTTCATGGTGGGAATTGAAGGCAGCTAGGGAGGAGGCGAGGCAGAGGAACTTCAGGATGGAATTCCAAAGGTTAGGGGCAGAGGGCAGGTCAGGGGACATGGGAGCAGGCCTGAGCTTGCTGAGTGGAGGGGGCGAGCAACTTGGTAGAGGGTTCGGTGGTCGCAGAGGTAGGGTGGGGCGAGGCTGTGGAGAAATTTGAATGTGAGGACCAGGATCTTGAATTGAATTCTCTGGGTGATGGGAAGCCAATGGAGTCGGGCAAGAATGGGGGAGATGGGATCACGGAGCTTGGAGAGGCAGAGGTCACGGGCCGCAGAGTTCTAGATGATCTGCAGCCTATGGAAGGAAGAATTTGGAAGGCTGACAAGCAGGGCATTGGCGTAGTCAAGCCAGGATGTGATGAAGGCAAGAATGAGAGTTTCAGCAGCCTGAGAGGTGAGGTACAACAACAAAAAAATTATAGTTATAGAACGCCTTTCACGTTGGTAGGGGGTGAGTTGGGCAAAGTTGCGGACCCAAGCATACATACACACAAGCATACACACACACACTGCCTGATGTGCACTAGTGCCAAAATATAAAATTAAAAAATATTTTAATTTTAAAAAACTGAAGGGTGGAGTAAACATTGTTACAAATGACCCTCACTCTCGAGCTATCTGAAGCAACAGAATTTCATATAATGACTTTACATTGTGAATAAATTAGGGCTAGACACCATCCATTGAAGGACAGAGATCACCAAAGCAGAGCTGGAATATGAATCTCACTGTATTGCGTTGAAAACAATTAAGCATCACCTACAGAGCTTGTGTTGTACAAGATAATCTTATCAGAGATTTTGTGCCAGCATCGGCTGTCAGTGAATGTAAGGTGGCAGACACAGTAGCATTCATACTGCTTATCTAACCAGCATGATGCTAACACTGCAAAATGCAACAGCCAACAGCTCAAGATGATGATCTGATTTTCGGTGCGCTATCATTTTAATTCACAACGAAAATCACACACAATGTACTATTCTTTCAGTTCCAGTGTCACACCTGCAACCAGCCTGCTCTCAGTAATCACACCAGATTCCTCTCTGCTACCACGAGAACTCCGGCAACATGTGTTCTGTACAAAACACATAGGCCGTGGTGCATCGAGGAGTGAAGACAATATCTTCAATCTCGACAAGTCAAAAGATTCAGAAAGGCCACTTCATAGTCTCAAACTCAGAAAGTGATGGGTGAGTAGACATTTTAGACTTTACTTCATGTGAAGGCCAATTAACAATACGGAGCAGTTTAACTGGGAGGCGGAGGGTGTCGCCCGTTTAAAGAGGGAACTGGGTCACATGTCAGCTGGTGAAGGAGATTGGTGAGTATACCAGGTGGGGAGAATTGAAAATCCAATCGGCAAGGTGGGCTTACCAGTCCTGCATATTCTAGACTCCTAACAACAGTATGAGGTCCTGTAGCTTAGCGGTTAGAGCACTCACTTCGCAAGCGAGGACCTGGGTTTGATTCCCAGCCAGGGTAAAACGATCTGCAAGTTTCCTTACTCTACACGACTCTGTTTACCTAGAAGTAGGTAGGAAACCTAGTTAGTCGGCGGATTGCTTTTCAGTCTGTAATAATCTGTTCATGGGACACTGCTGTGCACAATTGGCTGCTGCATTTCACCCACAAATTTTTATATTTGCATTTTATATTTTCTGAAGCCCTTTGAGACATCTCAAAGATGTGATAAGGCAAGCGCTATATCAAATGTAAGGATTATTACAGGTATCCCTCCCCAACCGTGGGGGATACGTTCCTGAAAACCTCCGTGGTTGGTAAAATCGCGGTTGGCAAATGCAGAGCCCTATGGGAAACATGGAAATAGGGGGAGTAAATTCGCATTTCGTAGAACTAAACACAAAAAAACCACATACACAGTTATAACATACATGGGGATAGGGGGAGTAAGTTTGGGCACATTGGCTGCCAGGATCTGCAGCAATCCGCGAGGCTGTCTGACTGACTGACTAATCTACACACAGACACATAGAGAGAGAGACAGAGACACAGAGAGAGGTGGTGGGGGGGGGAGGTGCAGAAGGTAGTGTGGTGGGTGACACGGAGGGTAGGGGGAGTGTGCAGAAGGTGGTGTAGTGGGTGACAAAGAGGGTGGGGGGGGCGGTGTGCAGAAGGTAGGGAGCATTGGCTGCCAGGATCTGCAGACACAGAGAGACACAGAGAGAGAAATCAACGGAGATTTACCTTAATCCTAAAAGAGAAGCGACATCGTCGCTGGTTGTTTGCGACATCGCAACTGGGTCCTAGTGCTAGACACTAGCGTGAAGCTGGTTGATGCAAATGGGTCCTAGCGCCAAACACCAGTGTTAGTGTTAAAACCCGTGGATAAGTAAGGGTTAAGCAATACACATTGCATGGTTAGCAAGGGTTGTCACATTTAGTAAACTGTGGATGCATGAGTTTGGCGGTTGGGGCGGGGTACCGGTATTATCATTCAGACATCCCGGGCGCGGCCCACACAGTGCGATTCTATGTGGGATCTTCATTTTAGGAAATGGAGATTTGTCGTGAATAACGCGGGTGGAAAGAAGAAAATATTCAAGTACAGTCTGGCTGTGTAAATCCTTTTGAGACATCCTCCTGATGTGTAAAATGTTTAATCAACGTAAATTGTTGTCACTGCTCCGCAGAAGCCAACCTCCTGCCTGCCCACTAGAGGACATCATTGCTGCTCCTGCCACTGCCTTTCGGCGCCTTGGGACATCCTCCCGATGTGAAAGGCGCTCTGCAAATGTAATTTTGTTGTTGTTGAGAAGAATGTGGCCCAGACTGCCATTCATTAAAAATACACCACAGGTTACACAAATTTACATGAAAAGGGATGGGAAGCCTTTTAATTTTGCAATATAATTGCGGCAAATTGTATAGAACTTTACAGAGCTGGTGCAGCTGTCTTGTAGGGAACGGCGATGTATCGGTTTTTCGATTAAACCCGATATGATTTTCAGATCGGTGTGCCGATATGGTGATTCTAAAAAAACCGTTATATCGAGAGATTCGATTTTAAAAATATACATCGTTATATTTTTAGTATCGTTCCTGGAAATATATCAATATTGTTGGTATTATCAGTGTAATGCGATCTTTTCCAGCTTACCTTGTCGCCGGCATTGCAACCTCCTAGACCTAGAGCATGGAATGCGTGTACATTCGGTGCACGCGCACAATTAACGGGCGCGCACATCCGATGCGCACGCACACTTTACTGTGTATACTCGACGTGAGTCGTGGCGTCTTAACAAAGTCACATCACTGAAAATTGTAGTTTGAAAATTTACCTTTCTCATCATGGGGAAAAGAAGCCCGCCCCGTATGGGACTACTTTGAAAACAATGCAGTCAGTAATGGTGTGTATAGATGTACAGTTTGCAAGGTCTTGGTTAAGACATCTGATTCGAGCACGAGCAACCTGCGACATCACATTAAGCAGCACCACCCCGCCCAGCACGCTGCCCTCAGAACGAAATCATTGTCGACAACAGCAGGAAGTCGAACCAGCGCTTCGGAGAAAGCGACAGGTAGTGGGGCCAGTGCAGCTCAAACAATTCCTGCTTTATTTAAGAGGAGAACATCGTACCAGAGAGGGGACAAAAAGTGGCAAAGTATCACGAACGCTGTCACTTTTTGCATAGCAAAGGAGAGCTTGCCAATGGCGAAGGACATTAATTCAGACTTCAGACTACATAAAAATAAGTGGCATTTTGTGGCTGTAAGTGTTATTTTTGTGTGGGAGAGAGTTAGAAGCCAGATTATCACTGCTTCTATGTGTGTGTCTAGTCAGACACACACAGCAGTGATAATCTGGCTTCTAACTCTAACAGTCAGACTGTCTGTCTCTCTATTTTCTATTGCAATAGATCTCATTTACACGTGGACATTACATGCTAGTTTCAAGCAAGAAATGGAGGAGAATAAATCTCTAGATTTTGTTTTTGGTGTGTGTGTGTTCTATTTTGTGTTTAGAGATGGAGGGAGAGAAGGAGAGGGGGAACGTTGGGAGAGAAGGAGAGAGGAAGAGAGGAGAGGGAGGGAGCGAATGAGAGGGTGAAAGGAGGGAGAGAAGGAGCGAGGGGAAAGGAGGGAGAGAAGGAGAGAGGAAGAGAGGAGAGGGAGGGAGGGAGAGAAGGAGCGAGGGGAAAGGAGGGAGAGAAGGAGAGAGGGGAGGGAGGGAGAGGGGGAAAGTTGGGAGAGAAGGAGAGAGGAAGAGAGGAGAGGGAGGGAGAGAAGGAGAGGGGAAAGGAGGGAGAGAAGGGGAGAGGAGAGAAGGAGAGGGGGACGTAGAGAGCAAACAACATCATATAATTCAACAGACCTTGACACCAACATTACAAACTTTCTGGACCTAGAGCACGCATTTCGAAATGTGCGTGCACCGCGACTGCGCGCGCATCGTCAGTGCGGACGCACCGTCAATGCGCGCGCACCGTGACTGAGCGCGCACCATAAATGCGCGCGCGCCATCAATGCACGCGCACTTCGAATGCACGCGCATGCACAGTATAAAAACTCGATAGATCGGTTTAAGCAGGTATGAGCAAACCGATATATCCATATCCGGAAAAATCCCATATCGCCGTTCCCTACTGTCTTGTATTACCAATTACATTGTTCTGTGCCAAGCCATATTTCCATTAACCTAAAAGGAACTAGGTAAAGATACTGAAAGCTCATCAGTATAATCGATCGCTGGTAAGTTTCATAGCTCATGTATAGCTCAGACACCCTCTTTCCCTCCTGCCACTATCTGCCTGGGAATATCCATATTTTACGAATGAGCCAGACAAGTTGGTCAACAATTAAAAGCTTTGGGATTATTGCTGACAGTCCTGAATTAGGTAGTAAAATCCTAAAGTAAATCTGCTTATCTACCCTAAAAAGGATACGTTTAGACCTGGTACTCATTTTATTAACCACCAAAGGGTAAAGGGCTGAACGGCTTTTATCAGGATTCCAACCCAAATCCATCCGGTTCCTTTCCGGTGCTTAGCCCAAGAAGATAAAGCAATAAGACAGGAACAATCTTTTTTTGAACATTCACATACTGCATGAATTAATTAATACAAGAGTGGCCTATGAAGCAAACTGTGATACTTCCTTCAATTTCTAGATTTACTCATTAAAAATCTAGGGATTGCCAGGGTGACTTTGTGAACTAGGATATATTTAAGTTGCTAGGTAACTGGAAGTTATAATACAACAACTTGCCGAAATAATTTATAAGTCTCACAAACCCATATCAAGTTACATTCACACCACTTGTCACTCTGCAAATGAGAATATTTAAAGATAAACAAAAAGCCAGGCCAAACTGACTGCAATTACTACATTCATTTACCACAACAACAACAACAAATTACATTTATAGAGGGCCTTTCACGTCGGGAGGACGTCCCAAGGCGCTGCACAGGAGGCGTGTGACCCGAGCTGGGAGGGGAGTGTTCGGGAAGGGGTGAAACACGAAGGGGAGGTAGAAGAGTTCGGGGTGGAACAAAAGGCACGATCGAAGAGGAAAGTCTTCAAACCGGCCTTGAAAGAGGAAAGGGAAGAAACGAGACGGAGGGATTGAGGGATGGCATTCCATAGGGTGGGAGCGGAGAAACTGAAGGCCCGGCCTCCGATGGTGGAGCGGTTCGGGTGGGGGGCTTAGAGCAGGCCAAGTCCTGTTGAACGGAGGGTCCGGGTGGGCTTGTAGGGGGAAAGTAGATTGGTTAAATAGGGCAAGGCCGTGTAAGGCCTTGTAGGTGAGGATGAGGATCTTGAACTCGATCCTCTGGAGGATGGGGAGCCAGTGGAGACGGGCGAGGGTGGGGGTTATGTGGTCGCGGAGGCGGGTGCAGGATAGTACACGGGCTGCAGAGTTTTGGATGACCTGCAGCCTGTGAATGGAGGAACTGGGGAGGCCGACGAGGAGAGTTTCTGTAGTCCAGCCGTGAGGTGATGTCTGCGTGCACCAGTGTTTCGGCAGCGTAGGGGGTGAGATAGTTGCGGAGCCTGGCAATGTTGCGCAGATGGAAATAGGCGGTGCCGGTCAAGGCGCGGATGTGGGGGAGGAAGGAAAGTTTTTGATCGAACATGATGCCGAGGTTCCTGATTGGCTTTGTGAGGTGGAGAGTACAGCCTTGGATGTTGAGGCTAGCAGCGCCCGATGTGCGGAGGCGCTGGCTTGAGCCAATCAGGAGGGCCTCGGTCTTACTCACGTTCAATCGCAAATCGGGTAACTGCGTTTGTTGCCTTTCCAACAAATAAAACACTTTAGTCACGTTACATTTTAAATATTTAACGTCCTTCTGCAAAGAAATATAATGCCTGCAGAACGTTTCACCTGCCTGGGAGATTCCAATTCACTAGCGCAAAGTAAAATTTCTCAACATCAATCAGTTCCAGAGAGGCCATGCTCCCTATCCCACTAATAGTTAGCTCCCGTCCGACTCTCTCCTGGCTCGGCTCCCATTCCCTAATACAGTCAACAGACATTCATTGCATTCATTGACTAATAACAACAGTAAATTACATTTTCACATCGGGAGTAGGTCCTACAACAACAACAACAACAACAACAACAACAACAACAAATTACATTTATAGAGCGCCTTTCACGTCGGGAGGACGTCCCAAGGCGCTGCACAGGAGGCGTGTGACACGAGCTGAGAGGGGAGTGTTTGGGAAGGGGTGAAACACGAAGGGGAGGTAAAAGAGTTCGGGGTGGAACAAAAGGCACGATCGAACAGGAAAGTCTTCAAACCGGCCTTAAAAGAGGAAAGGGAAGAAACGAAAAGGAGGGATTGAGGGATGGCATTCCATAGAGTGGGAGCGGAGAAACAGAAGGCCCGGCCTCCGATGGTGGGGCGGTTCGGGCGGGGGGCTTGGAGCAGGCCAAGTCCTGTTGAACGGAGGGTCCGGGTGGGCGTGTAGGGGGAGAGTAGATTGGTTAAATAGGGCGGGGCAAGGCCGTGTAAGGCCTTGTAGGTGAGGACGAGGATCTTGAACTCGATCCTCTGGAGGATGGGGAGCCAGTGGAGACGGGCGAGGGTGGGGGTTATGTGGTCGCGGAGACGGGTGCGGGATAGTACACGGGCTGCAGAGTTTTGGATGACCTGCAGCCTGTGAATGGAGGAACTGGGGAGGCCGACGAGGAGAGAGTTTCCGTAGTCCAGCCGTGAGGTGATGTACGCGTGCACGAGTGTTTCGGCAGCGTGGGGGGTAAGATAGTTGCGGAGCCTGGCAATGTTGCGCAGGTGGAAATAAGCGGTGCCGGTCAAGGTGCGGATGTGGGGGAGGAAGGAAAGTTTTTGATCGAACATGATGCCGAGGTTCCTGATTGGCTTTGTGAGGTGGAGAGTGCAGCCTTGGATGTTGAGGCTGGCAGCGCCCGATGTGCGGAGGCGCTGGCTTGAGCCAATCAGGAGGGCCTCGGTCTTACTCACGTTCAATTGCAAAAAGTTGTCCCTCGTCCAGGACTCGATGTCGGACAGACATGCTGTCAGAACATCGATCGTCTGGGGGTTGAGGGACGAGGAAGAAAGGTACAACTGGGTGTCGTCCGCATACATGTGGAAATTTACCCCATGTCTGCGGATGACGTCACCCAGAGGGAGCGTGTAAAGGGTGAAAAGGAGGGGACCGAGGACAGAGCCCTGAGGGACGCCGTGGGAAACTGTGCAGGGGTTTGAAGAAAAACCGTTGGAAGAAACAAAATGTAAACGGTGGGTCAAATAAGAATGGAACCAGTCAAGGACTGTGCCTTGAAGGTTGAGGTGGGAGGAAAGACGTTGAAGGAGGATGGTGTGATCGACTGTGTCGAACGCAGCAGACAGGTCAAGGAGGACGAGGAGGCAGAGGGAGCCCTGGTCACAGGCGGTTAGGATGTCATTTGTGACCTTGACCAGGGCAGTTTCTGTAATGTGGATAGGGCAGAAACCTGATTGGAGGGGTTCAAAAAGTGAGTGAGTTGAAAGGAAAGAGCGGAGCTGGGAGGCAACCACTCTTTCAAGGACCTTGGATAGAAACGGGAGGTTGGAGATGGGTCGATAACTTGATGGTTGCGACGCATCAAGGGAGGGTTTCTTCAGGATAGGGGTGATGGTGGCTGTTTTAAGGGAGGTAGGGACGGTGCCTGAGGAGATAATGTGCCCGGGGACTAATAATAATAATCCTTATATTTGATATAGCGCTTTTCACATCTTATCGACATCAAACAAACAAACAAACAAAACGTACATTTATATAGCGCCTTTCACGTCGAGAGGACATCCCAAGGCGCTGTACAGTTAGGTAGGACAAGAGCAGGGTGGGAAGGATCAGGGCAGGATGAAGAATAGTAGGAAAAGTAACTGTATATTAGTGGGCGAAACGTGGCAGCCAAATTGCGCACAGCAGTGTCCCACAATCAGTCATGGAAGTGGGACTAGGGGCAAAAGGGGGTAAAGAAGCAAAAGGGGAGGGGTCGAGGCAGGGGGAAGAAAAGCAGGAAAGTCGACTGTATACTTGTGGGCGAAACGCGGCAGTCAAATTGCGCACAGTAGTGTCCCCACAAACAATCGCGAAAATGGGGCCAGGTTAGAAAGGGGGAAAAGAAGGCAAGGGGGGAGAGGGAGGGAAAGGTGGGACGGGACAGGGCCAGGGAGGAAGAGGGGGGAGAAAGGGGGGCAAGGAAGAGAGGGAGGGAAAGATGGGTGGGGGCAAGATCAGGAAGAGGGAAGAGGGAGGGAAGGGGAAAAGGGAGGAGAGAAAGCGGGGAAAGGGAGTGAGGGAAAAAGAAGACGGGGGCAGGGGCGGGGGGAACCAAACAACAACAACAAACAACAAAAGCAACAACACCAACAACAAAAACTGCAACAAACAACAACCAACAACCGTCCAGCAACCACTCCCCGTCCTCGCCGCCCGCCTGGACGATCCCTGAGATGGCGGGAAAAAAGGGCCCAGTGTGGTGTCAGGCCCCAAAACCGACCGGCTCCCCAGTCGGTGAACCCGGGGACTCGGCGACGGCCCCGGCACCCCGGACATGGTGCGTCTGGCCGGCTCGCACAGCAGCAGCAGCAGCAGCCCGATTGCCGTCTGGATCTCCAGCGACGAGATGATCCGTCGCTTGCAGCACCTGGGTGCTTTCCCCCTCGCAGAAGACGTGCGCCACCCGCTGCCCGAGGAAAGTGCCGAGGTCGCGGCCTTCCTAGGTCCTGTCGAGGGGCCACTCTTCGCACAGCTGGAGGAAGCGCCGACAGCGAGCGGCCGCCATTCCCTCCGTGACACTCCCCGCCGTCCAAAAAAGATGGCCTCGTTGGCCGGCTGCCCATAGAGGAAGAACCGGCATCGATGGAAGCCGGCTCCAGCTGGTGGGCTGAGCGGCGCACAGCGTGAAAGCTCTGTCCCCGCGACCGTTCCAGCCCGAAGATCTCTAGTCTCGAGAGCGGGCGGCCCCGCGTGAAAAACAAACATCACCATACATCCAACACCACTATTAGACTAGATGGCACAAAATATCGCCAGGGAGGGGGCGAGGTGGAGAGAGTGCAGGTGCTATCCTGCACTCTCTCCACCTGACATCTCAAAGAGCTTCACAGAATATACTGTAAAGTAAATTGTATATTTGTATAAAACGCGGCAGCCAATTGCGCACAACAGTGTCCCACAAACAGTCAGGATTGAAAATGACCAATTTGTTTTTATTATTGTGTTTTTTTGGACGTATTATTATTAGGCATGTGGAGTAAGGAAACTTGCCCAAGGTTTCGCCCTGACCTGCCTGGATTCGAACACAGGTCTCATGCTTATAAGACGAGTGCTTTAACCACTGAGCTACAGAAGCTCCACGACTATTTATGACTGATCATATTGAGAGAAATACCTCAGATCTTAAACATAACACACTGAAAGAACACTGGCAAGATGCTCAGCACTTTGAGCAACATGGACTGGTTCAGATTGGTGATCAGCAGGCTCTTGATCCAAGCTACACTGTGTTGAGTACTACACCCACAGCTCCCTCATTGCTGCATCACGTGAAAATAGCGAAAATCAGAAACTTTCTGAATTTCACTTCATAAACGAAGAAACGCAAACTCTTCCCCTAACACAAAATGCTTAATCCCAGTGGTTTTAAGATTCAAAATGTTATTTTGGTGACACAGCGAGCCAGGCAGAAATTAAATGTGCTCCTTGTAAAGTCATAAAAAAGACTGCATTTCAAGCTCCAGGCCTTGAGAGCCTCAAGAAAAGGATCATGTGGAGTCCTATAGCTCAATGGTTAGAGCACTCACCTTACAAGTGAGAGACCTGGGTTCGATTCCAGACAGGGCGAATCCTTGGGCAAGTTTCCTTACTCCACACACCTAATAATAATCCCTCAAAAAAATAATAAATTGATCATTTCAATCAAACTGTTTGTGGGACATTGCTGTGCACAATTGGCTGCAGTGTTTCACCCACAAATATACAGCCAATTCACTTTACAGTATATTCTGTGAAGCACTTTGAGAGGTCTAGAAGATATGAAAAGCGTTATATCAAATGGAAGGTTTATTATTACTTATCCTTCCCCAAGAAATCGAGACCCACCAAGGCTACTGAACCAATTTTAGCTTTGCAAACCATGAGCCCAACAGAGCAAAGCATATTGGGCAGGTTATTCCACAGTTGCTCACTGGGATTCAGGAGTGTATGGAGTCATGTAGTTTTCTCAAGACAATTGTCGTAACAAAAAGGAAACAGACGAATACATAACTAGCAGGGATGCAGAATTTCATTCACACAAGGGCTGTGAAAAGAACAGGATTAAAACTTGCGGCGCAAATGTGCCTGCACCACTGCATTTATTTCAATAAGAGAAAAGTTTACTTGTGTGACAATGGAGATGGAATTTTCTGAAAATGACATCCGAAAGCATAGATAATAATTTAATACATCAGAGTCAAATTAAAAAGAAACTTGTATTGGCGACAGAGTTGGCTCTTTAATGCATTTAATTATTTATGGAATTTTTGCAATGCAAACCTGAACCCAGTCCCAAACTGCTAGGATTATTTCAAGTGTTAGGTAACATCTCTCTTTGCTGAGGTTTGGGAATGTGCTTGTGACATAAACGAGTTGGCTTTCACAATATATGTCATAATGACACATGGTTCAGTTCAATTATTGGTATGCGACACATGGTGTAGCCAAAAATTATTTCAATGCAAACAGCTAGCACTAAACTGGCTGAAACCTGTATCATGTGGATTCCTGTAGCTCAGTGGTCAGAGCACTCAACTCACAAGCGAAACTTTGGGCAAGTTTCCTTACTCCACACACCTGATAATAATCCCTCAAAAAAAATACAATAATAAATTGGTTGTTTCAATCCACGACTGTTTGTGGGACACTGCTTTGCGCAATTGGCTGCCACATTTCGCCCACAAATATACAGTTGAATCACTTTACTGTATATTCTGTGAAGCGCTTTGAGACATCTAGAAGATGTGAAAAACACTATATCAAATGCAAGGATTATTATTGTTATCAAGATGGTAGAATTGCTCTGGGTAAATTACAGGACTCTGAGTTAGTAGTAGTACAGGTCAGTCAGGAATTCAATCCTACCCGGCAAAAAAAAAGGAAAATTTAACTGGAAAGGACTAATCCTGTTCCAATTCTGCAATTGCAATATTTGCCTCTCAAAACAGAGGTGACTGAACTAAGAGTGCAATGTAAAATATCTCTCACCGGCAGGCAAATGACAGAGATGTTATTTTCTTGCAGCTTTAGAAGAAATGGATGAATGATCCGGAGCTGAAGCTTATAATGACCGAGATGTGTGTAATTACAGTAGAGTACCAAAACCCCTGATCAATGCTTGAGACCACATACCTGAATTAGGTCCAGGATCCCCAGCTCACTTTCTGAGGAATCCACACAGAAGACAAAATACAAAGTTGCATAGTGTCTGTAAATAAGTTTGTTATCAGCCCCTCCAATTAACCTGAAACAAAGAAGATTGCAGAAAACAAAACCTGACAACTCATAACAAGAAATCAAAAGTTACCATAGGACATAGAAATATATATATATAGTACGGAACGGCGATATATCGGTATATCGCTAAAACCCGATATGGTTTTCATATCGGTATGCCGATATAGACATTTTTAAAATACCGATATATCGAAAAACGATATATCGAGGTAAAAAATCGGGATGCGAGCACAATCAACTACAAGACCCAGAATGCTCATCTCTATACACAATGCACAGACCGAGGTGCAAAGCCGCCATCTTGTATTCATAGTCCTTGAATACAATATACAGGTATGCAAGGGGTGGGGGGAGAGAGACGGCTGTGGGTGGGGGGGCGGTGAGGGGGAAAGAGACTGCTGGGGGGGGGGGGGGTGAGGGGGAGAGAGACGGCTGGGGGCGGGTGAGGGGGAGAGAGACGGCTGGGGGTAGGGGGAGATAGACGGCTGGGGGGGGGGGAGAGGGGAGAGAGACGGCTGGGGGGGGGAGGGGGGGGAGAGACGGCTGGGGGGGGGGAGAGACGGCTGGGGGGGAGAGGGGGAGAGAGATGGCTGGGGGGGAGAGGGGGAGAGAGATGGCTGGGGGGGAGAGGGGGAGAGAGAAGGCTGTGGGGGAGAGGGGGAGAGAGACGGTTGGGGGGGAGAGGGGGAGAGAGACGGCTGGGGGGGAGAGGAGGAGAGAGACGGCTGGGGGGGAGAGGGGGAGAGAGACGGCTGTGGGGGAGAGGGGGAGAGAGACGGCTGTGGGGGAGAGGGGGAGAGAGACGGCTGGGGGGGGGGGGGGGAGGAGAGGGCGAGAGAGACGGCTGGGGGGAGGGGGAGAGAGACGGCTGGGGGGGGAGGGAGAGAGAGACGGCGGGGGGGGGGGGGGGGGGGGAGAGGAGAGGGGGAGAGAGACGGCTGGGGGGAGGGGGAGAGAGACGGCTGGGGGGGGAGGGAGAGAGAGACAGCGAGGGGGGGAGGAGAGGGGGAGAGAGACGGCTGGGGGGGGGGGGGAGGAGAGGGGGAGAGAGACGGCTGGGGGGAGGGGGAGAGAGACGGCTGGGGGGGGAGGGAGAGAGAGACGGCGGGGGGGGGGGGGGGAGAGGGGGAGAGAGACGGCTGGGGGGGAGGGGGAGAGAGACGGCTGGGGGGGGAGGGAGAGAGAGATGGCGAGGGGGGGAGGAGAGGGGGAGAGAGATGGCTGGGGGGAGGGGGAGAGAGACGGCTGGGGGGAGGGGGAGAGAGAGACGGCGGAGGGGGGGGGCGAGGGAGAAAAAGACGGCTGGGGGGGTGGTGGGGAGAGACGACGGGGATGGGGGGTGCGAGAGAGGGACGGCGTGGGGGAGAGACGGGGTGGATGTGATAATATACAGATAGATAGATGGAGGGGAATGTGAGAGAGGGAGAGAGACATAGAGAGACACACAGACAGGAAAACACAGAGATGGAGAGAGTGAGAGACACAGAGAGAAAGATATTTACCTCCTGAGAAGATAGGCCCCGAATGCGTGCGCGCGCGCATGCGCAGTACGAAAAAACAGGATATATCGGTATTTCGGTATATCTCGATATGAGCCAACCGATATATCCATATCCGGAAAATTCCCATATCGCCGTTGCCTAATATATAGATACTGCTAACATATATTTTCTCACAACAATGTAGATCTGGTATTGCAGTTGGCACTTCCCCATCCTCCCAAAAAACAAGAAATACAAGTACAGTGCAAACATTTTACAACAAAAGCAACATTTTTCCGATATCTAATCTCAACATTTAACACAGCTAAATGAGCTACTCTGCCCTCTCAACCTATTCCTGAGTTTGGGAATCCTTCAAACATCACAAACACTTCAGAAAGACCACAATGAGCCAAGTGTTTACGAACAAGGAGCGACACATGTGACATGGATGCATTGGAATATTCCAATCTTGCTTCAATAGTGGCTAATTTCTGCATCTCATGAACTCAAGTGTAAAATGCCCACTTCAACAAAAAAAAGCCAACGCATATCTAAAGGTAGAAGTAACGCCAAACCCCACAGACGTAAAAAAAAAAGCCCATATTTTGCAGGCTCAAGGTTTCTGCTGGGACAATTTAGAACTTTAGTAAAGAAAAACACTCCAAAAAGATGGCATCAAATGTCTACATTAAAGATGCAGGATCCATTTCTTACACAGCCCCTGTACTATAGCTCAGCACAGTGTAACACAATACACAGCCCGTCTTCACGGTGTTGGGCTGTATCGATTTCTTGGTCATATTCTGCAAACAGATGCTATTTATCACTGGTATATAGAGCGCAGTGCTCAACCATGTATTTGTCAGGGCTGCACATTACTTACAAGCCGCCTTCCAGAAAATTACAGACATTTTCGTCTCTTTTTGACACCAAGTGGAATGTTTCCCTGATGATTTGCTGCTGTGTGTCTTCACTCTGGAAATAAATGGAGAACAGTGCACAGTTTGAAAAGTGGTCGTTAACTCATAAAAGCTGAGGTCTCGACAAGGGGCATTTGTGGCCTATACTACTCAAAGCAAACAGCACAAATAGCAGTAAAGTTTTAAAACAGTTGCAAAGCTATTAAACCTATTATTTTAACGGCCTCCTTTCAGCTTGTGTCACCTTGATAAAGTTCCTCTTTAGACCATCTCCATTGTGCTCTTAAAATTGTAGCACCATTTCCATGGAAAAAGTTTTTTTCAACAAGATGGGCATAAATATATAATAAATATATTATTGTTAGAACTATGCTAGTGCTAGATAGACATCCTCAGGCCACACAATATCGATTCTAAATCTCTCCTAGAAGTGTCCCAGACAGACGGACTGCCATTTACCTCATATATGTACAGTATGTATGCTGCACTTCACTGTGTTTAAATGACTGCTACATTTACCTACACTATAAAACACATTAATTATCTGCAAAGTGCTACGAGACATTTCAGCGTTAGGTGCTGGAAGGGAATGTGAGGAGAGCTATGTAAAAGGGAAGGTAAAACACATTAAAATTCCAGATAAAAATGTTATTAACTGGAGTACGAGCATCAATGCTTCAACACTTCTATTAACACAGCCTTAATTCCATCTTTACTATCCTTTAGGCTCCAAAAGTTTTTTTTCCCAAATCTATTTCACTGGGGAACAAGGTGGAAGGTACAACACTCTGCAAGTTGCATCCATCTTATTTTTTAACCAGTCTGATACAGCTTTGAATAATTGCAGCTCAATGGCACTAGCTTTCAATGTAGTCAGTGGATTTCACTTAATACAATCTATATTGAGCAATGCTCTTAACACAGTCTACATTGAGCAATGCAGGGAAGAGTGAATAGCACATATCTGACGGTGTACAAATTTAAATGCTGCCAGAACAAGTTGATTAACATCAATGATTTCTACCAAAGAGCCCATCTACTGATCGCATACCTCACAGCAATAAGTCGATATAAACTATTACATGGAATTACATTAAACGTTACTGCAAGAAATACACCGTTTAGCCCAATGTGAGCCTGCAATCCTCTCTTCCACACAATCTTTATTTCCTTCTCTTTCACGTTTCCTCCTGTATATGTTAATGGTTTCCACACAGCATCTAGCAGTGAGTTTCATACTCTCGCAATCTTCTGCATAAACAAGCTCCTCCTAAACTTCCTTTTAGATCGGCTGCTGGCTATGTTATGCTGTATTTATGCCCCTTTTTGGGGATTCAACAACAAATGGAAACAGGCTATTAATAACGACAACAAAATTACATTTGTAATACTGCCTTTCATGTTGGGAGTTGGGCGAGGATGGAGGTGATCAGATTGTTTCCTGGTGCAGGAGAGGACACGGGCTGCAGAGTTCTGGACAATCTGCAGCCTATGGAGGGAAGAGTTGACAAGCAGGGAGTTTGCATAGTTACACCTGGATGTTATGAATGCATGTGCATGTAGATAGAGCAGGTCCTAGCACCGATCTGGGTTAGAAAGGATAGTTGAGGGTCGAAGAAGATGCCAAGGTTCCGGAGTGGCTCAGTGTGGTAGAATGCGTATCCATGGATGGTGATGCTGTCAGCGCCATGGGACATCCTCCTGACGTGAAATTGTAATTTTGCTGTTGTCAGCACCTGAGGAGTAGAAGCACTGACAGCAGCTGATCAGGAGGGCCTCGGTTTTGCCGATGTTGAAATATAGAAATTTAGCTCTCATCCAGCACTTGATGTCTGACGTTTTATATGAAGTTAATATTAAGATTGATATCTTTTTGAAACCTTTTCATACATTTTACACAACTCTGTCAGCTCCCCTCTCAATCATTTCATCTCCAGAGAAAAAATTCTAATCCGTGCAAAATGCTTGATAGCTGTATCCACTCTCACCTAATAATATTCCAGTAACATGCTTTTGAGCTTTGCTGTTTTTTGTCTTATGAATCTGAATCCCTAGATCCCTCTGCTCCTCCATCCCCTCTTATGTTCTCATCAGGGTATAGTTGGCATCTTTATTATTCTTCCTATCAAAGTGAATCACTGTACATTTCTCCATATGTTAAAACTTCATCTACATCTGTCCACTCTGCAAGACTTCCTGCATCTGCTCCATTATTTACCAACTATCTATCCTTACATTGCGATTACTGGGTAAGCATTAGATTCTGTGCTATTGCAACCTCCCTTTGTGTTACACGGAAGCCAATACAATGCTAGGCTCCTGCTGGATGGTTTCCCTACAAAATACAGTCAATAATTATAGCAGAGTATATCCTGTGAAGGGCTTTCAACATGAAAGGCGCCATAACAATTGTAAGGACTCTTTAGACCACTATCATGGATTGATCTCATTTAAGGTTACATACTCAAAAGCATCTGACAACTCCATGTAACAACTTGCATTTATGTAGAACTTCTCATGCAAATGAATGTCACAAGACACTTTACAGAATGAGATCAATTAAAATTTGAAGAGAATTTTACACGGGCATAGGGGGATTTGTGTACCGCCATCATATTATTATCCTTGTACAACAAGGGAAAACAGCAGTCTCTGAAGGCAAGACCGACTCATTCATCCACACAAAATAGTGAGGTACAGACATCCCAGTGACCCTAAATTTAGTTCAGATGCTTAATTATCTTATTATTTATTTGAATCCAAATCGTTGAAGAGGAAGGATTAAATGGGACTGGTGCACCTGTAGCTCGACAAATTGAATTAAACCCTGAAACGTCAATCGTTCCCTCATTTACAAAGGAAAAGTGTAAAACGTTATGAGCGGCACAAATATATATGCAGAATTGTGAATTACAGAATTACAGGCCCTAATCCTAACACGGCATTACAAAGCGTGAAAACACATTACATTTCCTTCCTTCCGTCCTTCAGGTCCCGTCTGCCTGTTCAGGTGTACATTAAAGATCCTGTAGCCAACAAATCTCCCACATATAATTGGTTACTCACTCCATGGCTATTGTGAGACATTGCTGGGTGCAAATTAACTGCTGCACTTCACCCAGAAAATATACTTTATAGTTTATCCTGTGAAGCGCTTATAGACATCTCCAAGACATAATAAAAGGCTATATGAAATGCAAGGATTATTATTATTCATCCCTTGAGTAAATGTGCATCTTGCTTGAAGCTGGATAATGGGTATCTGCTATTTATACTGTGACTAATCATTGCATGAAGAACTTCTTACATTGCCTTTGCTATTATTCTTATTATATTCACACAATTCAGAATATTTTGAGGTATATCACACACCGCAAACCCGTTGCAGCAGCTTTGTCGGAAAAATGTGTAACTGTGAATTTTCATGAAAATGCTAAACTAACACTTGGAAATTTACATGACCTGATTTGATGTACAGAGCACAACTGCAGGGGCAGAGGACAAAGCTGGTTATTTCAGTGTTAAGTATCTATTAAATAATTAATGGTGGCTTCAGGTGAAAATGCAACTATCTGATCACCTTATCTGAGAAAGACCTACCAGCAAATTTGTAAAGCTCTGAAATTAATTGATCAAACAAATTGGTTTTGTTTAAAACTTTCGTTCATGTTAGCAAGATATCCCGAGCCATAAACCCCAAAGGTGGCCACTTGATGCTACATTCGAATAATGTCAATAATGTCAAACTTCATAATAAAAAGGGTTCACCAATACATGATCATGGAGTGACAGAAATAAACTATGTATTATTACTACCAGTCAGGGTTAGGGTAAGATTGGAACTCAACTGCATTTAAAAATGGCACGGCTTTTCACATGAACTTGAGTATGGAACACATATTATTACGTCAGATCTTACAAGTCGTCCAAATGAACTGTGTTTTTGTCATGTAAAGCATCTGTCATTGTGAGAAAGATCCTTTAAATGTCATCTTTAAAAATAGACCAAACATGCCACAAAACATCAATGACAAATGTTAGCACAATAACCATGTAAAAATAATTAGCCCAAGGTTATCATTGATGTCTGCACAATTAGTCCCATATACCATAGTTGATTAAGAGGAAAAAAAAATAAGATTAACTACAGTTTCTATTTTAGACAAAAGTGATCAATTTGCTTCAGGAAATTAAGCAGCAATGTTTTCATTGGTGTAGCCTCAAGTTTGAGAGTGAATGGAACACACACAATGCCTGTGATGATTCATTTTAAACTTTTATGATATTGAAGGTGTTCCTAGCTGTTCAAACAACAGATTAACCCTAAAATCAGCCACTGTAGCTATCCCACATTCAGAATAATTCTCCCATCCACAAGACAAAGAGCAGCCAATTTACACAAATACACACATGTACACAAAGTAAAAGTCAATTGTACGTATCTATAAGTAAGTTTATGTTAAATCTGAAACGAGAACAGAGATCACTGGGAACACTCAGCATCTACAGAGAAAGGAAAGTGGGTCCGGGTTTCGGGTCCAGGACCCTTCATCGGAACCTATTTCCGGAGAGTATTATATAATAATAATCGTTTGCATTTTATATGGCACTTTTCACGTTTTCTACATGTCTCAAAGAGCTTCACAGAATATACTGTAAAGTGTATATTTATATTTGTGGGTGAAACACGGCAGTCAATTGCGCACAGCAATATCCCACAAACAGCCATGGATTGAAATGACTAATTTATTATTGTTTTTTGAGGGATTATTACCAGGTTTGTGGAATAAGGAAACTTGCCCAAGGTTTCGCTTGTGAGGTGAGTGCTCTAACCACTGAGCTACAGGACTCCATATCCTATTAAGTGAAGCTTAGCAAGAAACCATGCTTTAGAGTGGGCATTCCGGCAATGTTGCTGTTTAACCAGCAAAAAATATATTGAGAGCGAAGTCTGGCGAGCTTCCTCCTGCTTGTCCAGCTAGGACAAACCATAGGAAACTTGCCTGATAACATTGTCTATGCTCTGACAGTTTTTATGTTGGGAGCAGCGATTCAATCCTGCCAGTTGATGCTTTGGTTCTGAAAGATTCACAAATTAAAGATTAAAAAATATACAAATATACAGTCAATTTACTTCACAGTAGATTCTGTGAAGAGCTTTGAGGAGTCTGGAAGATGTGAATTATTATGCAAGGATTATTATTATTAAAAGTTTCCTATGATCCAAGAGCAAGTTGCACTTATCTAGTGCCCTTCACACAAAGGCACCGCTGTATAGAAAATAAAACAACTTGAGGGAGGGATATTTAACGGTAGCGGAGCTCGACATTGTGCTAGGGAAAGGGGGAAGGCAACAATAGGCATGGACGAAGAGGAAGGTCTTCACAGGTGATCTGAAGATGGAAAAACAGAGGTGGGGGGGGGGGGGGGGAGGGGGAGCTGAGGCAGGGTTACAGTCTGAGGTGAGTGAACGCGTAGCCACTGAAACATTCAGTCTGGAAAATATGGAACTATATTGCCATCTGAAATGAAGAATCTGGATTTCATTTGAAACAGGAAGTCAATCCGAGAATCACTCTTCGGTGATATGTTTCAACGGGGTCACGATCACAAAAAAACTGAAGGATTATTACCCCTGATCTCTCCCTGGTCAAAATCGCAACTTATCTGTAGGATCGCATTGGGGGAAATCAAGCCGTTTAAATGGAAGCTTAACCGTAACGTGCAAAGAATAGATTAGGAGGAGAATGCAGCCAATTCTTAACCAGCTTATGGAATGCCATCCCTCAATCCCTCCGTTTCGTCTCTTCCCTTTCCTCTTTCAAGGCCGGTTTGAAGACTTTCCTCTTCGATCGTGCCTTTTGTTCCACCCCGAACTCTTTTACCTCCCCTTCGTGTTTCACCCCTTCCCAAACACTCCCCTCCCAGCTCGGGTCACACGCCTCTTGTTCAGCGCCTTGGGACGTCCTCCCGACGTGAAAGGCGCTATATAAATGTAAATTGTTGTTGTTGTTGTTGTAGCTGTCTCCAAGAAAATACAACAACAAACATCTAGGTGTTTTTTTTACACACACAGACACAGATACACACACACACACACACACAGATACATACACACACACAGATACACACACACACACACACAGACGCAGACACACACACAGGTACATACAAACACACACAGACACACACACACACACATACGAATGTCCGGCTTAATCGATCCTCTCTGTTTAAACCTTCCTACGTGATAACGGGGCGGGTACAGTCCAGCACTTACAGTCCTTTGACTTCAACCAGCGAGCGAGTGCGCGTGACCCCCTGTTAGAACCCTGCCCGGGGCGCGAGTCCCCCCTGTTAGAACCCTGCCCGGGGCGCGAGTCCCCCCTGTTAGAACCCTGCCCGGGGCGCGAGTCCCCCCTGTTAGAACCCTGCCCGGGGCGCGAGTCCCCCCTGTTAGAACCCTGCCCGGGGCGCGAGTCCCCCCTGTTAGAACCCTGCCCGGGGCGCGAGTCCCCCCTGTTTGAACGTCGCCCCTCATGAGTCTCTGCATTAGCGCCGCCAGTCAGTCAGTCAGTCAGTCGCTGCCACCCGCTCATACTCACATAACGCTCGTAGAATTTGGAAAGCCGCGGCTTGCCGTGGTTGTTAAATATCAGAATCGCTTTGATCATAGTGACCGAGGGGGTGTGTTCCCGAAACACCGACTGACAGCGCAGCTCGTCTTATACATGAAATTTAAAACAAAAGTCACACGGAACTGAGCCCAGAGGAGACACAGACCGACTCCCTTCCCTTCCCTGCCGCCCGCCAGTCACAAGGCGCCGGAAACTTCACCCATCAGCGAGGCGCTCAGGCTGCTGACGGCAAGCGCGGAGGGTCAGACACAAGGCGAACGTGAACGTGTGGCTTCAAAACCCAGGGAAGTCTGCAGCCTCTGGACAATCTCCCCCGGGAATCACTGTCCGGCACAGTCACAGTCACACCAACATTACAGTCCTGGTTTATTCTAAACGATTGAATTTAGTAATCATTAATCCTAATGCTCGACTCTCTGTTAAACCCATGGCATAATTCCAAACCATCATTGGGCGAAAATCACATGTACAGTTCAGGCAAAATCCCTTTTTTTTATGTTTTAATCTTCTGACATCAGAATTTCAGAAGCAAAACTTGTACGCACTTTCTTGTTTCCTTACGTTAATAAATGTTCCATTCAGGAATGTATACAGATTGCGCCCACCAGCTCGGGTCCGAAACACTGATTGTCCAGCGCCTTGGGACATCCTCCTGATGTGAACTATACAATAGCAATTGATTTGTTGTAAGACCATTGAGATCCACCTGGCTAGTTCAAACATTCTGTATATATTCTGATTAAGGCCAATATTACTTTGGAAAGTGCAATGCATGATATCCCGAGTCAGAACTTTATTTGCCCATTAGAATAGATTAAAAAAAGAGCAATCATCTTCATCAAATATGATTATCCAGAGATGGATTTGCTTGTGATAAATTATGATAAAGATGATCAATTAGTTCTGTACTTCAACTTAAGCAACAGGGATCAAAGAACTGCACAATGGAAGCTCTGTTCATCTGATAGAAACTGAAATTGCTAAACATTTACCCAGAAGAAGCCAAGTTCATTTTGAAAACCCAATACTGCATTGAGTAAGATGTAGTTCTTAAAACATTTTTCCACTGGTATTCTTGGTTCATTTTTGGTAGCCTGCAGAAATGAGTTAAACAAGAGTCAGAATCAACATACCTTATCAATGAGGTTTTATGGAAAGTTTTGCCTATGTTAGAAATGCTGCTCACACCAGATTTGACACAACATCCAAATTAGCTTTTAGAACTTTTTCTGTCTTCCTTAAGACCATATCTGTTCTAATAACAATAATTGCATTTATAAAATGCCTTTCATGTCGCAAGAACATTCCAAGTGCTGGACAGTCAGGGTTTCCACCCAAGCTGGGAGTTGGATTCAAGAGGGGTGCGATCAAGGAGACGTAGGGAACAATGCCTTCAGACACAATCAAAGAGGAAAGTCTTTAGATAATCCTTGAAGAAGGCAAGGGAAGGAGCAAGGCAAAGGGACTTTGGAATGGAGTTACACAGGGTGGGAGCAGAAAGGCTGAAGGTCCGACCACAAGTGGTGGAGCGAGCAGGACATGAAGCAGGTCAGTGCCTGATGAACTAAGGGAGTGGGCAGGTTGGTAAGGTTTTAGCTGGCCACAGAGGCAGGATGGGGCAAGACGTTGGGCAGCAAGGAAACTCCCACCTTTCATTTCTGTGAGAACTAGGTTCTTGAACTCAATCCCCTGGGAGATGGAGAGCTAGTGAAGCTGGGCGAGGGTGCGGGCAACAGGCTTTAGGGGCCTGTTGTGGGACACAGTATGAGCTTCAGAGCTCTGAATAGTTTGCAGCTTATAGAGGGAAGAATTGAGCTCCAGCAAGCAAAGAGTTAGTACTGTATAGTTAAGCCTGAACATGTCAAGTATCTCAGTGACCTGAGGGGAGAAGTAGAGGAGGTGGTGGACAATATTGCAAAGGGCAGGGAAAACTGAATGTGTTGAGGCAGGGGTTTAAAGGAAAGTTGAGAGTTGATCAAGACACCAACGTTCTGTGCTGACTTGGTCAAGTGGAGTGTGCATCCATGGTAGAGTGATGCTCTCGGTTCCTGAGTTGAACCAAGCCGGAAAGCCTTTGCCTTGTCGACATTCAACTGCAGAAAGTTTGATCTCATGCAGGGTTTGATATCTGACAGGCTATTGGTCAGGACAACAGTGGGCCTGGAATCATGGGTGGAGGCAGAGAGATAGAGTGGGTGTCATCTGCATACACTTGGAAGTTAGCCCTATGCCTATAGATGGCATCAATGGGCAGGAGCATGTAAATATTGAAGAGGAGAGATTAAGGATAAAGGCGTGAGGAATGCTACAAATGAAGATAGTGGAGTGGGAATGGAAGCTATTGACAAATAGAAAAATGGGTACATTGGGAATGGTAAGAATAAAACTAGCTAAGGGTAGAAAGCTAGAGCTGGAGAAGAGGTGGTGGAGAAGATTTGATTAGTCAACAGTATCCAAGGCGGCATGGAAATGAAGAAGGATGAGGAGGAAGAGATCCTTTATCACAGATGGAGTGAATGTCATTTGTGACTCTGACCACATCAATCTCTGTACTGTGAGCAGCACATAATTCAAATTGAAAGGGTTCAAACAGGGAGAGGAGGAAAGGGCGAATCGAAGCTGAGTAGCAATGACTTGTTCCTATACCTTGGAGAGGAAAGGGAGTTTGGAGATGGGATAGTAGTTAAGGGAAGGTTTTATGCAGATGATGATAGCTGTTTTAAAGGGGATGGGAGCAGTGCCGATGGATAAAGATTAGAGGTTATTTACATCTCCCAGAAATTAAAGGTGGGATTTTTCTTGTTGCCCATCTATATGAATCACTAGTTTTGACATTCTTGTGCAATGACAAATTTGGAAAAATTTACAACTACAAACTTGGAAAAATTTACCATAGTGATCCACACACTCCACATATATCTTTTTTGAGTTGTCCAAAGATACCCCCAATTAGCATTCAGAAATAGACATGTGGAGTCCTGTACCTTAGTGGTTAGAGCACTTGCCTCACAAACAAGAGAACCTAGGTTCGATTCCCAAGTAGGGTGGAACAGAACCAAAGACAGGTTTCTTTACTCCACATGCCTCAGTGTACCTCGTCCTCACCTTCAAGGCCCTCCACGCCTTTCCCCCTCCGACATCTCTAACCTGCTGAACCCCTATTAACCCATATGCTCCCTCAGCACAGCCGGCATTACTATTATTCTCATTATTATTATTATGGGCACTAGATCAATCTTGGAGTTGCCTCTAAGGAATTGATCTGAGGGTAATATCATGTAGAAAATAATCATCAAGGGTTGTGTCATAGCCAAGTTACCCTGAATTTGATATTGCATCCTACCAGGTCTCTGGAATAAATTGGTAACTGATGGTCACAAAAAAAAGCATCATTAGTTGTTCGAAGATAGCAATTAACATGCAGAAATTTAACATGAGTCTCGAAAGTGACTGACACATTCATCCAGGAAATAGTAATTTTCTGTATTGATCATTCAATCATTCATAAGATGACCAGGCTGTTTCTGTTGTCTCTGCATAAAGGCAGATTTTTGGAACATTTGGGAGTTAAATTACGCCTGATAATAATCCCAGGATAATCCCTCAAAACAATAATAAATTGGTTATTGGTCATTTCAACCCATGACTGTTTGTGCGACAACTGCTGTACGCAATTGGCTGCAGCATTTCGCCCACAAATACACAGTCAATTCACTTTACAGTATATTCTGTGAAGCTCTTTGAGATGTCTAGAAGATGTGAAAAATGCTATATCAAATGCAAGGATTATTATTTAATTGAAACTTTAAATTTGCACCCTTATTTAATTTAATTTTGTATGTAAACCTGAGCTATTAATTTTATATGGATATTAAATATCCTAGAGCATTATTCTGAACATAAGCAGGCAGTTTAACATCTGGGCTCAAATTTTACCTTCGGCAAAGCACAATTGTAATGGAGGAAATTCTATTATAGTAGTACCAAACGCAGCAAGTATATTGCCAACCAGAATTTCAAACTGTTTTTCTGACAGTTTGAAATTTTACAGTATTTCCCTCACTAAAATTTACCAAAAAAGGAAATGTATTTGTATCAATCTTATTGTTGTTTGTGAAACATTGTCGGGGCAGATTGGCTGCTGTAGTTGTTTTATTTCACATTCACTCCACTTTAAAGTGATTCACTTTGAGATATTATGGTACAAACAAGATTACATCAAACACTAACATTTTTATACTGTTTATCACAAGATACTGTTTAATTGCTTCATAGGCAAACAGATAGGAGTTATGCTGATAATTGTTGTGCTAGAACAACAATAACATATCCTTTGAGAAGTTTTGATGATGTAATAAAGCACTATATAAAATGCAGGGATATTTTTTATTATTTATTTAGCACCCTTCACACGGGGTGGATTTTCTGAGCACTTAACAGTGCTGGAGCATGATGCCAAGGCATGCAGAAGTCAGAGGTGACTGTAGGTAAGATCGAAAAGGAAGGTTTTCAGGCATGATCTGAAAACAGGGAGGTGGAGGCAAGATGGAGGGATTGAGAAAGTTCCAAGTTTGCGGTGTAGTGGTTCAAAGCATGGTGGAGTGGAGGAGATGAGGGAGAAGCAGGAAACCAGAGCCAGCCAAGCGGAGACTGAGGATAGTGGAGTGGATTAAGCAAGTCAGAGAGGCAGGGAATGAAGAGATTTGTAGACAATTGTGAGGATCTTGAAGTTGATTTGTTCAGTGAATGGGACATGGAGTCTGGCAAGGATCGGTATGATGGGGCAGGCCCGTACGCAGGGGGGGTGCGACGGGTGCGTATGCACCCCCCCAAATTATAAAAGGTCCACATTTTCCGGGGTAGAGAATAGTATTTTTTATCAAATTTAAATACCAAGTAAATTTATTGAGCATTTGCGTAACAATTAGTTCTTCAAAACTGTGTATTAATTATAAACACACATCTTTGAATGTTTTAGTATTAATATAAAATTATCGAGTCGCACACCAGAATCGGCGTCTACCCAAAACATACCGCGTCGATAGACGAGTCAATGACGCGGCGAGTCTGTGACTCGTGACTGGATAAACATAGGCGCGCGCCAAGACTCAAATCCTCGTTTGGAAATCATCCCGTATACAGCCACAAGGGTAGCACCACTTCTGGAAGTTAAAATCATCTTTTCATCTGATCACCGTAAGTAAAAATTACTCAAGTTTTGAGAGGAGTGACTGTAATGCTAGCAAACAATGACAACATATTTACAAGCTTCTGAGAAATTAAAGCTTTTAAGAACCCAACAAAAAAGTTATATGGTGGACGGGAATGCCTATCTTTAAAAGAAATACTCATGGACGTAGGCCTATGCTTTAGCGCCTATTCTACGTGGTGTGTCAATTGGAAATCATCCCGTATACACTACATAAAAAGGTAGCACCACTTTGTGGAAGCTGAAATCGTATTTTAATCTGATAAATGTAAGTAAAAATGACTTAAGTTTTGATAGGCGTGTTTCTGAAATATCATGTTTCTTGTTTTGTCTTGATTATCACATTTGATTTATATTATTAAAAACGTATTCCTGTAATAAAAAATTGCTTTTAGAGACGTCCACTGGCATGCAAAAAAATATGACCGCAAAGATAAACAGTGCTACTTTATTTCACATTCAATTTTGTACCCAGAGTGAAAAAAACATCAATGTCGCACGAATTTGGCCTAAAAATAGTTTCATCATCATCTGATCGAGCGAACTCCGGCATTGACAACCACACTTCTCCACTGATCCCTTCTCTCCATGCAGCCTGAAAACTCCCGCCTGCCAATACCCGAATCGCGCTCCAGAGTATCGATGTAGGTTAGGGTCGGTCTACCTCGTGTTCTGTGACCGTGCAATGGTTCCCATAGGATAGCACTATGGACAGTTTCCTCCCGGCTTCTCCAGCTATGTCCGCTAAACCTAAGACGCCTCTGCAGTAATGTCTGTGATACCAGTGTGGTAGTGTACCATATAGCTCACTATTTGTCAGATGCTGTCGCCAGTAAACGTTCAGGGCGTCTCTTAGAAGCCTCGTATATACCTCATGAGTCATCTAATCTCCTGGTCAAGGTTTGCGTAAGTGTCTGTCCAGCATTCTGCTCCATATAGGAGTACACTTTCAATAGCAGCTCAAAAAAATCCTAGCTTTAGATCTCAGGTCATTTTAAATAGTTTAATGGAATGAAAATAAATGTCATAAGCCATGTAGTTCCCTTTTCATTTAAATTATCTACATACATAGGCAAATGTTTGTGGACTTGATGAAGAACATATGTTTTTCCTTAATTTTTTTTGTTAGAAGTCATCATAAAGAAATAGTACCTAGACTATGTTATGGGTCGCAACGAGCAAAATGAACGGAAACGCAAAGCAGCTGCAAAACTGTGCAAGCCCCTAGACCAGTGGATGGTCACAAAAAGGCTTAGTTCGACTGATGATCAAGAGCCAGCTAAGGAATCGCAAGAAATACAGGATGAGATGGGAGTTAGTGAACCAAGCTGTTCCAGTGACCAGGAAGTTGCCGAGCCCCTTATAATTATACAACATAGGTCTACTCATTTCGTTAATGATATCGGAAACATCATAAATGCTACTCTGAGCCCTGAGGAGTTGACCAATGCAACTGAAAAACTTGATGTTGCATATAAATACCATCTCTTGACAAGCCACTTCATCCCATCTGAAGATTACACATTTTCCCGTCACGGTTCCTTCTCCATTGTCAGCGCCAGTTCAAGATGAGATACTTGCGAGATTATAAATGGATGGTCTACAGTCCTTCATTAGATGCTGCCTTTTGCAATCACTGTGCACTGATGGTCCAAACAAGTGAGAGGAAACAGATGGGGGCATTTGTTAATACACCGTTTACCATGTTCTACAAACTAAACGAGAAGGCGAAGGAACATGAACGAAATGGTTATCACGTAAATTCTATGATTAGATCTGCATCAATGCGCGACTCTGTTGCGAACCCACAACATAAGATAGACATTTGTTTGGTCGATGAAAAGAAGAAAAACATTGAAAGAAATCGACATATCATAAGAACAGTTGCCGAAGCTGTATTATTCTGTGGACGTCAGTGCATTGCACTTAGAGGAGATAATGAAAGAGTCGTGGAAAGTAACACCGTTACGAGTGTCGGCACACATTACAATGGTAATCCAGGAAACTTTCTGGCAGCCCTACAGATGATTGCGAAGCATGACGAGGTTCTTCGACATCACCTTGCTAGTATTGGGCTCGCAAATAGGAATTGTAAATATACCTCACCTAGAATACAGAACGATATCATCACAATCATCGGCCATGATATAATCCGCAGTGATTTGATTGATGAAATCAAAGCTGCTCGATGGTTTAGTGTAATTGCTGATGAGGTAACTAGCAGCAACCAAGAGGAGCTCGCCCTTTGTTTCCGTTTCGTTGACAGAAATAAAGATATCAGGGAGGAATTTCTGTCTTTTCTTAAATTTCCAAGGATCACCGGTGAAGTCATCGCCAGTACCATCTTGGACTTTCTAAAGATGACGGGACTTGATGCTACTAACATCCGTGGACAAGGCTATGACGGAGCTGCAAACATGTCAAGCGATAATGTTGGTGTTCAGCGACGAATAAAACAGCAGTCAACAAAAGCTGTATACGTTCATTGTAGTGGTCATTGCCTAAACTTGGTAACAGCGCATTCATGCTCCCTCCCCCGCACAAAAAACACAATCGACAAGCTAAAGGCATGCTGTTGGTTCTTCCTGGCAAGCCCAAAGCGCAATGGTCTCCTGCAATCGATTATTAGAAAGGCTTTGCCAGAGGAAACAAAACATCGAAAGAGGCTTCTTGACTTGTGCAAGACACGATGGGCTGCCAGACACGAGGCATATACTCATTTCTATCAGGCATATATCTACATCATTACAGCATTGGAGAATATTGCTCATGGTGCCAACGTCGAATCATGTGGCATAGATTTTAGGGAAGCTAGTTGGGATCCAAAGAGTCGCTGTGATGCAGCATCTCTATTGGCAAGTCTCACTTCCTTCGACTTCATTGTGACATTTCTTACGATCTATCACTTCTTGTCACATCTCGCTGGCATAACAGTAAAATTGCAAGGGCAGACTGTTGACATCATCAAGGCTTACAGTGAGATCTCAACCGTGAAAGCGGTATACAAAGCGCTCTGCGATGATCAAGGCTATTGGGATTAGTCCCGTCAGTGTTATGTGGGGATGATGTACCATCACTCGAAGAGGTAGTTGAATTATATGCAGAAGATATGCACTCACCGGAAGTGTTCCCACAAGAATTATTCAGATGGAAACACAGATTCCTACCATTATCCTCTGATCAACATCCATCCATGGCAGCAGCAGCAATGATGGAGTGTGATGATGACATGTTCCCTAATATCTCGGTGCTTCTAAGATTGTGTTGCACTATTCCTGCAACAAGTTGCGAATGTGAACGAAGTGCAAGTGCTTTACGCAGATTACACAGCTACCTACGAGCAAGCATGAACCAAGAACGACTTTCAGCACTCGCGTTAATGCACATTCATTATAATATGGAAATCGATATTGGTAGAGTGGTTGAAGTATTCGCTTCAAAGCAACCAAGGCGTCTCGAATATGGAACGCTATTAAAGAATAAATTTCCTCTCCCTTATTTTTTCAAGTATTTTTTCCTTCAGATCAGTATTGCTTGATGGGTCACTTCCTTTAATTTTGATTCTAAATAAATAAATAAAAACTAACTACACTATTGCTCACAGTTCAACGATATTTTCAGGATAATGCTGATAACAGGCTTGTAACACGTGTGAATTAACTGTTTTACACTGATTTTCAGTTTCTGTATATTTTCTTGTCTTTTATAAAATTTGCTTTGCTGGAATATCTGAGCACATAATTCATACTTTACTCTTACATTATTGTTCATTACAGTCCGAAAGAAATTGAGTCTTAGGATAACAATGCAGAACAACTTATTAATTACTGTCAATCTGTAGTTTATGATCATTTTCTCTTATACACATACATTTATCAAGCATTCGTCATTGTACTGTTTTAATTGGATTGTAATTTACTTTATCATTCACATTCCGTATATCATCGAGTCAACAATCGTGTTTGCTTTTATCGGCGAACACATTCGACCTTCCCAAAAAATTTAGACACGGACTACCGGGGAAAATAAAAACACTGAATAAATAATGATGCTCTTAAAAACCAAGGACATGAAACATTTACCGTTCATATTGGATCTTCTAAACCGATTAAATAAGACCTCAAACTGTGTAAAACGTCGGAGCCTCGAGGGGGCTTCGGGGGCAGCCCGCAAGCCCCCGGCCATTGTTGGTCCCATCACTAGCAATTCGCACCCCCCCATTAAAAATCCTGCGTACGGGCCTGTGGAGTAACAGAGTTTGAATTCTTTGGATTTTGTGGATAGTGAAATTAAATGGATATGGGCTGTTTATAGGACATTGCCATGCAAAACTATGTCAAAACCATTTTCCAGTATATCCTGTGATACACTTTGAGACATCTCAACAACATGATAAGGAGCTATATCAAATGCATGAATTATTGTTATTATTTTACAGTAAATGCTGCAAAGGACTTTGAGATATTTTGCTGTGTTAAAGCTCTATATCAAATGCAAGGATTATTTATTAGACTGATATTATTCGTTAAGAGGAGTCACTTCGCAAATGTAAAGTGCTGTTATGCCCTCCTAACAGAAGCTCAATCTTGTCACAATCTTTAGAGCACAATTATTAGATGATCTTGTTCGACCCCGAGCTATCCTTCCTCCCGCACATCTGCTCCATGACTGGCACAGCCTTCCATCACCTCCGCAATATTGCCAGACTCCGCCACCACCTCAGCCCCCATGCTGCCAAAACTCTCACCCACGCCTTTATCACTTCCAGGCTCGACTACGAGAACTCTCTCCTCGTTGGCCTCCCCAGCTCCTCCCTTCACAGGCTGCAGTTCATTCAGAACTCTGCAGCTCGTGTACTCTCCCGCACCAGGCTTCGCGACCACATCACTCCCACCCTCGCCCGTCTCCACTGGCTCCCCGTCACCCAGAGGATCGAATTAAAGATCATTGTTCTCACTTTCAAGGCCATTCACGGCCTTGCCCCCACCTTCCTCTCTGACCTACTGTCTCCCTACCAGCCTGCCCGCACCCTCCGTTCAGCAGACTCTGCGTCCACCGCCCTAACCGTCCAACCATCGGCAGCCGGGCTTTCAGCCTCTCTGCTCGAGCACTGTGGAACTCCACCCCGCAGCCCCTCCGCCTCGCTTCCTTCCTTTTCTCTGAAGACCTTCCTCTTCCACCGTGCCCTCGGCTGCCCCACTAACTCTTCCCCCTCTCCCACTCTCCTTCCCCTTCCCCCTACCCCGACCCCCACCCCCCGCTCGGGTCCCGACCAGACTGTTCAGCACTTTGGGATGTCCTCCTGACGTGAAAGGTGCTATATGTGCAATTTTGTTGTTGTTGTTGATGATATACAAAATATCCAAAGTCTATTTGCATTTCACCCACAAAATATACAGTTAATTCACTTCACAGTATATTCTGTGAAGCGCTTTGAAACGTAAGGCAGAGCCCAAGGCCAAGCCAGGGTGAGGGTGATGGTGACCGTTAAGTATGGTCAAAATGAAAGGCCTTCAAAAGGATGGGATACCTGAAGATGGGAAAGGAGGGGGTGAGTTGAAGGGGTTGAGGGAGGGAATGGCTGAAAGTACTGCCGCTGATGGTGGAGCAGAGGATTCGGGGCAAGGAGGAGACCGGACCCGGTAGAGCAGAGGCAGTGCTGTGAGGAGAGAGGAGGTTAGAGAGGTAAGGGGTTGCAGAGCAGTGGAGGGATTTAAATATATGAATGAGGGTCTTGAAGTCGATCAGCTCTTTGACAAGGAGCCAGTAGAGTTTGGCAAGGACTGGGGTGATCGTGGTACAAAGTTTGAGAGTGCAAGCGCATAGTTTTGTATGAATTGAATTTTGTGGATGGTGGAGGAGGAGAATCTGGATAGGAGGGCATTGGAGTAGTCCAGCCGAAAGGTGATATAGGCATGGATCAGGGTTTTGGCAGCTTCTAATTAAGGTATTGATGGAGACGGTCAATGTAGAGGAGATGGAAGAAAGCGGTGCTGGTCAGGGACCATTTGTGAGGGTGGAAGGTTAATCAATTATTTAGTTATCAATTTAGGTTCCATGCTTCACAATCTGTAACTATAACATTATTCTGAGTGTGTGGGAGAAGGGCTAAGCACCCACATGCACTGTGTTAAAAATGGTACAAATAAGCAAGATACATCAAGGATAATAATAATCCTTGCATTTGATATAGCACTTTTCACATCTTCCAGATGTCTCAAAGCATTTCACAGAATATACTGTAAAGTGAATTGCCTGTATAGTGGTGAGCAAAACCCAGCAGCCAATTGTGCACAGCAGCATCCCACAAACAGTCAGGATTTAAATAACCAATTTATTATGGATGAGTGGCTATCTGAAGCCAAGCTTTGGCTTTAAAAGCAGTCGATTGTATGAGAAGAGAAAATATAGAGAAATAAATTGTTCAATGGTCTTGAAGACCTGGAAAAGATTGAGTTAGGGATACCATTTTTCATCTTAAAATTTGTCTTTCAGTCAGCTGCTGATCCACGGTTGTACACTAGAGGATGCTAGACTCTTCCAATTCAATACTGTAATGTATTTATGATGAAACCTGAACTGGGATTATTCAGTTGGTGTCATGGAGGCCAGAGATGACGAGCCATTTCTTTTATTCTGTCAGAGGAATGCAAGTGGGGTTGTACAACAACCTACCCAGATATGGTTGATCTATTCTATGGATTAGGAGATTACACTGAAATAAGAGTTATTAGGGTGAAAATGCAGTTTATTATGTAATAATTATCACTAGCAATGATTTTCTCAGTAATAATTATTATGTTACTAACAAGTGCAATCCAAACCTGCTTTAGTTATCACTAATTTGTGAGTGAACAATCTCCCCTTGACCATGGCACAATGATTGATCGAAACTAGTCAACTTCACCATGTATATCTTTATTTACACCCACTGCAAAAATAACCTCAGAACAGTCATTTTGGATGCACCAACACAGTGGAACAAGAAGACGCAGGTTTGGATTTGCATAGCACAGTTTCAAGATAGCCCTAGGAATACTGTCTGCCCACTAAAGGGTACCACTTTCTTCCAGTTCAGCAGTGTGTTTATCCTGAAATCTGAACTGGGTAATCATTGCCACGTCTGTATAATTGCAGTCAGATTTTCTAGCATATTTAAAAATAGGAGGCATGTGCACTCCATGGAAGAGATAGAAGTTTCTCAGAGTGACATTACAAACAAGCTGGAGTATTAGTTGGTTTGTTGAGAGACAGCAATAAACAAGGCAAACATGACTATATTGCCAGATCCTTTTTTCAGATCTCCAGAAATTATGTTTATGCTGTACAATACTCTGGTGGTCAGAGTGACCCTGGAGTGCAATGTCCATGTTAGGATGTTTGCTGTTGCAACATAAGTTTTTTGTTCATCAGCCTGGTGTCTGATATTTGCCGCAAAACCCTCACACTGCTCAAGTCCGCAAAACCAAGCCGAGGTTTTAATAATAATCATAATAATAATCTTTGCATTTGATATAGTGCTTTTCACATCTTCTCCACATCTCAAAACGCTTCACAGAATATACTGTACTGTAAAGTGAATTGAATGGATATTTGTGGGCAAAATGCAGCAGCACATTGTGCGCAGCAACGTCCCACAAATAGTCATGGATTGAAATGACCAATTTTTATTATTGTGTTTTTTTTGGAGGGATTATTATTACACTAGTGGAGTAAAGAAACTTGCCCAAGGTTTTGCCTTAAACTGCCTGGATTTGAACACAGGTCTCACGCTTGTAAGGCGAGTGCTCTAACCACTGAGCTACAGGACTCCACAATGCATCCTACCTACACGTAGAAATCCCAAAGATAGATTGTCGGAATGGAATGCAGACTTTCTCTCCAGAGAGATGTACAGTACCCTGCTTAACTAATTCCAGAAAGTATTCGACACAGGTTGGCAAAAGCCAAGACTTGAGGAGCCCAGAGTGTGCATTGGGGGTAGTGCTGGAGTCTAAGTTCCTACAAGTAGTGAGAGCAGAACAATAAGGATGTTTTAGAGGGATAAAGTGTGAGTAATGATTAAAGCGGCTAGTTGAGATATATAATATCCTAAATGAGATTGAGAAAGTAAATCCGAACAATATTTTTAGAACCAACATGTTAGTAGAACCAGAGGGTTTCTAGTTTCAGGGTTGTGTTGGGCATTTTCAGGACAGACTTTTGGAACTATTTATTTGCACAATTATTGTGTGTAATTAATAGCTGCAAATAATATATCAGGCACTACATCAAATGAAAGTATTATTATTATAAACATTTAATGGGAACTTAATTTTTCAGTCCAGCTCCATGTTTGTGTTTGTCTGTGTGTGGGTGGGGGGGGGGGGGCTGGGTTCTACCTCCAGTTCTCCTTTAAGTCTTTCAGCACCTTGGGACGTCCTCCTGACGTGAAAGGCGTTATACATTTGTAATTTTGTTGTTGTTATTTCATGCAGTCATTGCTGTCCACTTTCTTCCAACATGGGAACACTGGCTGCCTCCAACCCTTCCTTGCCCCAATGCAGTTGAATGCACTCATCTGCACCATTACCGATGAGAGCAGACTAGACTTTACCAATAACTTCCTCACAGGTCTTTCCAGCTCAATCATCCACAAACTGCCAAAGTCCATCATTCCACCCTCGTTAAACTCTACTATTCCCCCCCAGCAGGTTGACTTTAAGATCTTAGTTTCAAACGCCTCAATCCCCATCTTATCTCAATCAATCAAAACTTACATTTATACAGCGCCTTTCAACAACAACAAATTACACTTATAAAGCGCCTTTCACGTTGGGAGGACATCCCAAGGCGCTGCACAGGAGGCATGTGACCCGAGCTGGGAGGGGAGTGTACGGGGAGGGGTGAAACACGTAGGGGAGGTCGAAAAATTCTGGGTGGAACAAAAGGCACGGTTGAAGAGGAAAGTCTTCAAACCGGCCTTGAAAGAGGAAAGGGAAGAAACGAGACGGAGGGATTGGGGGATGGAATTCCATAGGGATTTTTCACGTCGAGAGGACATCCCAAGGCGCTGATCTCATACAGTCCTTATCTTCTACCCACTCTCTAAGATCTGCTAATTTTGGCCTGCTTGCTCCATATTCTGCCATTTCTATCCCGTCATCAATATGAGACTCTCCAGACATTTTGTTTCTGTTCTCTGGTATTCTCTCCCACTGCTTTACAGTGTCCTTTCCTTTCAAACACTTCTAAAAACAGTCCTTTCTGATTGTTGTTTCCCTCCTAGTTCCCCTCCATTCTTTCCAGACTCCCATTCCACCTCTATAAAACAGTTTGAGAAGTCTAACTATGTGAATGTCAATGAATAAGTCCAAGATGTTGTTGTAGTTGTTCGATAAATCCTTCAGAAGAACATCTTGAAGGATATTGGGGGCAAATTTACAATAATTACACTCTGTATTAAATCTTGTGAAGCACTTTGAGACATTGTGTTCACATAATAAATCACCATAATCAAAATGAGAGGATTATTATTGCAATTATTAATAATAATGTCTATGCTGAAATTATTAATAAAGAGCAAGGGTATGGGTTTGAAGCAGACAATTCTGATGAGTTGCTGGGGTACCACAGACAAGATGTGCTTTTTTTATTCTACAATAATTTATTTGACTCTATGATGCAAGTCCTTTCTTTCCAACACAATTCAGACCATTTTAGATTTGATGATTATTCTATGATCCAATGTTGGTCCTGCTTGCCCTGTGTTGTGGAAGACATAGATTATGCAGATCACAGATAAAGGCTGCATTCTGCTTCCACTGCTAATATTTACTTAAACTTATCTCCTCCCAAAGTGTAAGATAAAAAAGTGCAGACATCAACATTATGTTGCATAGTTTACTTTCTGCTAGTTTAATCCTTTAATATAGCGCTTTTCACACCTTCCGGGAGTCTCATAGGACCTAAGGTAATTCTATATAGTATTTACTTTCAACGCTGATTGCCAAAGTAAAAAACATTCTATCATAAGCTTTTTTCCCTCTAAATCACTATAATACGATAACAAGCATTTTAATACAAAAGTTGTACTTTTCACTCTATTGGTCCTCAACTTTAGAAAAACAATTGAAAACATTTTAAAGTGTGAGCTGCAGCTGTAATTCTTACACAGTTGTGCAATACAGGTACCCCTCCCCAACCGTGTCCTCGACAACCGCGAAACTCACGCATCCACAGTTTGCTAAATGCGACAACCCTTGCTAACCACGGCTTATAACCCTTGCTTATCCATGGATTTTACCACTAATACTAGCGTTTAGCGCTAGGATCCAGTTGCATCAGCCAGCCTCAATGTCGCTTTGCATTGGCATATAGCGCTAGGACCCAGTTGCGATGCTGCAATCAACCAGCGACAACGCTTCTCTCTTAGGATTAAGGTAAATACAGTAACATGAATTTATTGTCGCTTCTCTGCATCCTCTCTCTCTCTCTCTCTCTCTGTAAGTGTATCATAGGCTGCAGAGATCTCTCTCTCTGACTCACCTTCTCTCTATTTCACCATCTCTTCCCCCCACCCCCTTCTCTCTTTCTCTCTGTGTCTGTGCAGATCCTGGCAGCCAATGCGCCCAAACGTATTCCCCCTATCCCCATGTATGTTATAACTTGTGTTTTTTTTGTGTTTAGTTCTACGAAACGTGAACTTACTCCCCGTATCCCCATGTTTCCCATAGACCCCTGCATTTTCCAACTGCGAAAAAACAAACTTACTCCCCCTATCCCCATATTTCCCATAGGGCCCTGTATTTTCCAACCATGGTTTTACCAACCGTGGAGGTTTACAGGATCATATCTACCACGGTTGGGGAGGGGTACCTGTATTTTAAGTCGGCTCTTCATGGGCGGGGGTTGGAGTGAAGGCAGCTGGACCAATTTGAGGAACTTTCAGTCGCGAATTCACATGAACAGAACTGATTCTTGAAGCTCTGCAAAACAGTTCCCACAATTTGCCAGCTTCCAGTAAAACATAACTTAAGCAATGTCAGTTGCTGATCAAATTTGGAAACTGTATAACAACACAGAGATATTGAATGTTCCCTTATTCACAACTGTTCCAGCGTTGAGGCTGCCCTACATTTAGGGTACTATATTAGTGCAAATTTTGTTGTTACAGAAGTTTCGCAAACTCTTAAGAAGGTAGTGCCCATTCCTAAAAAAATACTATATATGCTGGTGAGGGATAACTAAACCCAACATTACCAGGACTTTAAAATCAGCCAACCAGATCACACCGAGTATATTGTTTTCAGTAAAATGGTCACCCAAATAATTATAGTACAAACACTGTAGAGCATCATTAGAAAATGTCAGAAAGCACAAACTGATCCCAAGTGCAAAAATGGGTGAACTATCAGCAGATCAGTAAAATTAACACTTTTAGATCCAGAAGCAGTTAGTTGGGGGAGGGGAGGGGGGAGAGAGAGAGAGAGAAACAACAACAACTTCGATTTATATAGCACCCTCCACGCCGGACAGCGTCTCAGAGCGCTTAAAAAACACATTTACATATAAATGGGATAGAATGATATAAACCCAGATTACTATTTCAACATAAACGAGAAAGCGGGATTATTTGTTGTGAAATAAATGATCGAGAAATGCAATCTCAGGATTTCTCTATGATATAAATAACATGTTGCAATGATATACTGTACACCTCACTGGCTGCAAATCATGAGAGGGATTATGGTATGTAATAAATGCTTCCAAAAGATCTTATCAAATTGCAACCGAATTCCAGCGAGGACAGCATGAACTGAAAACCAAGGGGAGAAGGCGGGTGTGAAATGTAGTCATTACTTTAATCGGACAACGTGCACATTTCTGGTTAATTTCACAGACCAGAATGAGAACAGTCGACACGATTTGCACGGGATTCAGTTCAACCGCTGCATTGAGATTGCTGGGGCAGTAAAACATCACCCGGTGAAGCCGGCTGAGCACAGTCCACCATCCCCTCTGTTTGCCGCTGTTGGTACTTTCCCCGGCGGTGGGGGGGGGGGGGGGGGTTACAGAGGCTATAAATAGCTGCAGCCTGCCATTCCTCTTCATTGGGAATTGGTCGCTGTTTTGCAGAGAGAAGCAGTGATTTGTGCTGGACTGTCAGCTGGGCAGCTCTGACTATGGCGCACACTCAGATGCTGAAACCCCAGAACCTGACTGAGTTAATCGGACGTTTACACCAAATTTTCGACAGCGACAAGATTGATGTGGAGGAGGTGAAGGCGCTGCTTCAGTCTTACCAGAGCAACAGCAGCGAATGGGGCAAGTACGCCAAGTTCGACCAGTTCAGGTGAGAAGACAAGGGAGCCCTGCAAGGACAGGGGCTGCATCTCCCCCCCCCCCCCCACACACACACACACATACACCCCAATACACACCCCAATACACACTGCTCCAGCCCCCCCCCCCCCCCCCACACACACACACCCCAATACACACTGCTCCAGCCCCCCCCCACACACACACACACATACACACACCCCAATACACACTGCTCCAGCCCCCCCCCCCCCACACACACCCCAATACACACTGCTCCAGCCTCACCACCCACACACACACACACCCCAATACACACTGCTCCAGCCCCCCCCCCACACACACACACCAATACACACTGCTCCAGCCTCACCCCCCCACACACACACACATACACACACCCCAATACACACTGCTCCAGCCCCCCCCCCCCCCACACACACACACATACACACCCCAATACACACTGCTCCAGCCTCACCCCCCCACACACACACACATACACACACCCCAATACACACTGCTCCAGCCCCCCCCCCACACACACACACATACACCCCAATACACACTGCTCCAGCCCCCCCACCCCCACACACCCCAATACACACTGCTCCAGCCCCCCCACACACCCCAATACACACTGCTTCAGCCCCCCCCCCCACCACACACACACACACCCCAATACACACTGCTCCAGCCCCCCCACCCCCACACACCCCAATACACACACCTCAATTCACACTGCTCCAGCCCCACACACATATCCAGATTCCCCCACACACATCCACATACACACACACAACAAAACAACCCAGGGAGGGGCTGACAGTAAACAAGGGGCTGATGCGGCCCCACTCTCTCCCCATCCTGGGAACCCCTCCTAGCCTAAGTCTCCTTCTCCCCCCCCCCCCCCCACCCAACCCCCTCACTCAACCCCCACCCACCCCCTCACCCAACCCCCACCACACACACAGACAGCTAAGACCATCGTCACCTGTCCACTAGCTGGGGTTAGCTAGGAAACTGGAAATCAATATTTGTGCTTTGATCATTCTGAGTTTAGAAATTCACATTTATATCTGATGTTTAGGTTATGCTTATTATTATCATTCATTCGCGAGCTACATTGATTATCCCCCCCCCCCCCCCCCCACACACACACACACCTTTTGGCATATCTTTGACTAAAAGACATCTTTGTGTGTGTGTGTGTTTTGATCTCCGCTGAGTTTCGAAATTGGCATTTGTTGCTGATATTTATTATGTTTTCATTATTATTCATTTGTGAGCTACATTGTTTGTTTCCCTTTTGACTTAATTTACTGTAAGGTGTGTGTGTGTGTGCCTTTAAGTGAAAATATTCTCAAATATTTTCACTTGAAGCCTCATGTCAGGACCTTGAACTTAGTCCATGGCGAGACTCAGTGCAGTTCTGGGGCTATCCTGCATTGTTGGAAGTGGTTCCTTATGAAGCGATGTTAAACTGAGGACCAGCCTTACAGTTCAGGTGGATCTTAAAGATCCAATATGACTTGAAAAATGAAGGGAGTTTCTTCTGATATCCTGACCAACATTCCCCCAGATAAAAATGGTCATTCATTTTATGCTGCTTGTGGGACAGTGAAGTATGCAAATTGGTTGCTGAATGTGCCAATAGTTCACCTTGTATTAAAGTAAATCCTATGGAGTTCTTTAATGTCCTGCTGTTGTGAAAAATAATAAGAATAATAATCCTTGTATTTGCAATAGGGCTTTTCATGGTTTCTAGATATCTCAAAGCACTTCACAGAATATACTGGAAAGTGAATTGATTATACTTTGTGAGTGAAACAAGAGGCTGGTGTGAGATATATTGCAAATGCAAAGTGCCATATCAAATGCAAAGATTACCTATTATTTTATTTACCTTCAGTGCTTCTTGGAATATTGACGAGCGTAGTCAATATATATGAGCAATTTAGATTAGTGGGGAAACTGATTTTAAATTTATTATGAGCAATACCTTGCTTTATAGTGCTAACTTTTTTTAAAAAAAATTCACGTCTACAAATCTAGTTACTTATTTCAAATAGTAAATTTGAAAAGCATGGGATTCCAAAGTAACTTTTAACTTGCATTGAGCTTGGGTTAAGAAGGTCCCAAATGATTCTATTTGCATCTCAGGAGAGTCTGGTAATGACCTTTTGAGGCACATAATCATAACTTCCTTCCACATGCCTGTTGCTGAAGCACCATAATACTGTACATAGTGATACCTTGTTTACTTGCAAAACTAAAAAATGCCCTCAGGGGTTGTTCTCAGTATAAGATATTGGCCGTACTGAGAACAACTCGCTGATTTTGAATGAGCTGGGTTTTTTGAATAATGGAACTGGACAAACCAGTGAGGAGTACGTTTCAGTAAACCAGATGGGATGGGTGAGGGGGGAGGTGAATTTGATGAGATGAAGTGGAGGCGGTTGGTTAAGTATGACTCGAACTATGCAAGTGCTGTCCCACTAAAGTGAATGAGGGAGGAGAAGCTGTGAAGGAGGGTGATGTGGTCAACTGTTCGAATGCAGCAGAAGGATCCAGGAGGATGAGGTGGCAGGAGAGCCCTGGTCACAGATAGATTATGTCGTTTGTAACTTCGACAAGCACTGTCTCTGTGCTGTGGGCAGGGGCTCAAGGAGAGAGTAATGGGAGCTGTAGCAAGGAATGATAGTTTGGAAATGGGTCATCAGTGTTGAGAGATTAGAGGGATTTTTGAGGAGTGATGTGATAACAGCGGTTTTCAGGGGAAATGGATCAGAGCCTGGGGAGAGAGATTAGTTGACCATGTTATTTAGCAAGGGGGAGTTGAGTGACCAGCAACTGAGTGGGGAGGGGGTTCAGGCAGCAAGTGGTGAACTTCATGCGGGTGTTTGTGGTTGAGAGGGAGGAGTGTGGATATTTTGAAGAGGGCTGTGATAACAGCGGTTTTCAGGGGGGATGGAACAGCTAGTTTTTTCTCAAACCTGCTAACAGACAGACCACCTATACATTGGTCCATATTACTTCTAATCCTAGATACTAGTTAGACTTTGCCATGTTGGATTTTCCATCCAGTCGGGAGCACTAATGGCAGTGTTGAAAACAACTGTTTAAGTAGGAGTGAGGTATATAGTTGGTGGTAACAACAAATAGTTAAGTCAAATCTAAATGATTGACATCCAGTGTTTCTAATTCCATGTTTCATTTTAGTTGAAGTATTTAGTATTTAATTTTTTTTAAGCAAAACTACAAAGGTTTAACAACAACATTACATTTATAGAGCACCTTTCATGTCGGGAGAACATGCCAAGATGCTAGGGTTTAACCAAATGTTATGTTGCATCTTCCGGTTTATTACTAAATAAAACACACTTTCAAAAACATGTCAGCCCATTGAAGATCTCCCTGGATCATTGCTAAACAAACTGGTGACTTTCTACCACATTACATAAATGTTGTTTTTGTAAGGCATGAGTGAACGATTAGTTTCTTTGCCCTTTCCTTGTTGAGAGTAGATATTTCTCTATTTCACAAAAAAAAACATAGTCACTTCACATTACAGTACATCCTGTGATGATTTGGGGACATCTTCCTTGTTTGAAAGATGCATTGTCGCATGTAAAGTTTTTTTTTATTATTTGTGACATCCATGACTTTATATGCACATGTTTATCACATAATGAAATGAAAGAAAAATCAAAATCGACAATGATCTGTAATACGAAAAGTACAAATCCGCACGAGAGGTCAACCGGAATCCCACCTTTCTATTGCTTAAGGATCTGCTGTGTATTCCTAATTGTCTTATTTCACATTTCCAGCATTTTCAATTTTTGCAAGCAAATGCACATTTTCGAGTGTGTTACTTGACCTAAAAGTGGTTACACTACACTTGAGGTGACAAGATCTTTGTGGCTTATCTATTGTAATTTATCTATTGTAAGTATATAAATAGAAAATTTCATTTGTATAGCGCCTTTCACATCAGGAGGACATCCTAAGGCACTGAATAGTCAGGGATTTGGAGCTGAGCTGGGGGGATTGGGATCAAGGAGGATGGCCAAACGCAGTCAAAGAGAAGGATCTTGAGGAGGGGGTGCAGCGCAGATTCACAAGAATGTTTCTAGGTTAAAAGGATTAAGTTACGAGGAAAGGCTGTGTAAAATTGGAGGTATTCCCTTGAGTTGAGAAGGTTGAGGGATGAGGTATTTAAGATGATAAGGTATTTGATGGGGCAGATAGAGAAAATCTATTTCCTCTTTTGGGAGAATCCAAAACAAGGGGACATAGTCTTAAAATTAGAACCAGGCCATTTAAGAATGAAATCAGGAAACATTTTTTCATTCAGAGGGTGGTAGAAATCGGTAATTCTCTTCCCCAAAACATCATGGATAATGGATCCATCCACACTTTCAAGAGTGAGGTTGATAAATTTTTGGTAAGGCACGGTATTAAGAGATACGGGGTGAAAGGAGGAAATTGGAATTGAAAGGATTTGTAGAGGTACAGATCAGCCATGATCTAATTAAATGGTGGAACAGGCTCAAAAGGCTGAATGACCTAATTCTTTTCCTGTGAGCCATACCTTGAAGGAGGCAAGGGTGGAAGTGAGGCAAAGGGAATTTGGGGTGGAGTTCCAAAGGTTTAGGGCAAAGAGGCTAAAGGTCCAACTGGCAATGGTGGGCCATATTGAAGTATATTAAACTACTCATTCAATGTCTACGTTAAATATAGGAATAAGAAAATCCAATTGTTGGAAATCTGAAATAAAAATAATGCACTCTATGGGCAATTCAGTCTTTTGGATACTTCACCACAGTTAACTTTGTCTTTTCAAAATGCTAAAAGTTGTATTTTTTACCTTTATCCTTTGACCATTACCACATCATCCAGGTCCCAGACACCTTTTCTCTCTGGTCAGCCTGTTCTGTTGGAATTTCTCCCCGCACCCCCTCCCACTTTGTTTTGCACCATTAACACCTATTTAACCTATCATCTACTACCGTCTTCTTTGCCCTGCCTCCCCCCTCTCTGTTAGTCCTTAAAAGCCTCTCCCTCCCAACATGCCCCAGTTCTGATGAAGGGTTGTGGACCCGAAATGTTGACTCACTTTCCTTTCTCCATAGATGCTGCCTGACCTGCTGAGTGTGCCCAGTGATTTCTGTTTTAGTTTCAAGGATTATTATTATAGTTATAACATTGCTTTGAAGACTTATTTACATCACCTTGTGCAATACCTAACCCAGCATTATTTGCATAGAGGTAAATATTTAATATTCATTTTAGGGAGGTGTGGAAAAGCACAAACCCAATTGGATTGATTAGCTGATCATGTCAGTTTCTCTTTACTTTTAACAACTATTGCAGCCTTTGCTCCCTGTATAATCTGTTGGCCTTCCATTGGCAACATTATTCATTTCCTTGTCTGAAAAGTAACCACATATTGCATATCAGTTACCTAAGATACCCTAGCCTCAGTCGGTGCAAAGTTTGTTGCCTGATTTATTCTTCAGGAAGATAATTGGTTGTGCTGCAGAGTGAAGTTGGCTAAGTACCATACTTGTTCATTGTATTGACTCAGAATTCTGAAGTTATAATTAAAGATATTAAATATAGTTTTTCATTAAAAAAAGTTCTTTAAATTCTTGATGCAAGAATGTTAAGTGTCCATTGGAAGGTCACAGCACAAAAGATGTACTTAAGTGGAGAAGTATTGCAAAGTGAAGTCACCCCCTCCCAACAGCAAAAAATTACCTCTGAACTTCATTGTATAATCAACCCACAAATAGTCATTGAATGGACGGAGGAATGGTGACCACATAAATGGGTTGTGGTCACCAATGAATTTACCACATTGATAGGGTGAACTTAGAGCGACCACATTAATAGTTTGTTTCTATTACATGTTGTTTTGTGGCAATTTACCACCAAATGATCAGTTTAAAGACTATGTACTAAGTAAACTCTTAAAATACATGTCTATCCAAATTAAATCTTGCTGCAAAACTGTAGAAATGCATGATAATACAGCATTAAAAAAAGTTGAAGAATTTAATGACTGTTGTAATTTTGTCAGACTGAAACATCATCTCAGTTAGTGTTTTTTGTTATCCATCTTGTTACTAGTGTATGAAAACATTTTAAATTGTTCCTTTAAAACAATATTGCATGCAGTGTTATCTGGCTTTGGCTAAGAATTTTCTTAATATCTAAGGTACTGTTATTGACCAATGGAATAGTGGGAGAAGATGATCTTGATGTTGCAAATCTTCGCAGACTTGTTTACTACTTCAAGTAAATGAAACATTTTCATGGTAGCTTGATATGAGCCCTTCCAAATTGGTGGCTTGAGTGGTTAAGGATCCATATGGAGACTTGGACAATTACCATAGAATAGCACAGAAGGAGACCATTGTGTCTGTGACGGCTCTTTGAAAAGAGCTGTCCAAATCAATCCCACTCCCCTGCTTTCTCCCCATAGCCCTGCAAACCTTCCCTCACCAAATAACTACCGTAAATACCTGCGTATAAGGCGCACTTTTTTTCACGTTGCAAGATCTCGAAAGTTGGGGGTGCGCCCTATACGCCGTAACAAGAAATTTTGAGCCTCGGAAATACAGTAAACAGGAGGGGCGGCCGGCGCGCTGTCAGCCGGGGTTTGGACACTGTGTCCAGCGGCGGTTGGGGGGAGCGGGTGATGGGGCTTCGGCCTCGGCCGCCCGGGCAGCGGCAGCAGCAGCGGACTTCAGTGCTGTCCCTGCTGCCTGCCTTCTGCCAAACCCAGTCTGCCTCCTTCCCTCCCTCCCTCCTTCCCTCCCTCCCTCTCCTGCCTCCCTCCCTCCCTGCCTGCCTGCCTGCCTCTCTCCCTCTCTCTCTCTCTCCCTTCCTCCCTCCCTGGCTGCCTGCCTCCCTCCCTCCCTGCCTGCCTGCCTGCCTGCCTGTCTGCCTCCCTCCCTGCCTGCCTGCTTGCCTGCCTGCCTCCCTCCCTCCCTCCCTCCCTCCCTCCCTGGCTGCCTGCCTGCCTGCCTCCCTCCCTCCCTCTCTCCCTCCCTGCCTCCCTGCCTGCCTCCCTCCCTCCCTCTCTCCCTCCCTGCCTCCCTCTCTCCCTCCCTGCCTCCCTCCCTCTCTCCCTGCCTGCCTGCCTCCCTCCCTCCCTGCCTGCCTGCCTCCCTCCCTCTCTCCCTCACTGCCTGCCTGCCTGCCTGCCTGCCTGACTGCCTACCTCCCTCTCTCCCTCCCTACCTCCCTCTCCTGCCTGCCTCCCTTCTGCCGGCAATATCATCGAAAATGCTTCAGTTTTTTTTTTTTGGGGGGGGGGGGTTGCCGTATACACGAGTGCACCTTATACGCGGGTATTTACGGTATCTACTTCTCTCTTAAAAGTTATTATCAAATCGGCTTCCACCACCCTTTCAGGCAATTCATTCCAGATCCAGATAACTCACTGTGTGAAAAACTTCTCAACTCCCCTGTTTCTTTTAACAACTATTTTAAATCGATATCCTAGGGTTACTGACTCACTCACCAGTGGAACTATTTTCTTCTTGTTTATCCTATCGAATCCCTTCATAATTTTGAAAACTTCTATTAAGTCTCCTCTTAACCTTACCTGCTCCAGGAAGATTAATCCTAGCTTCTTTAAGTCTGCTGATAATTCAAGTCCCGAATTCCTAGTACACTTCTGGTAAATCTCCTTTGCATCCTCTCCAAAGCCTTGACATCCTTCCTGACGTTTGGTCCCCCCACCCTCCACCCCCGCCAATCCCGACCCCAAAATACAATAATCTCCCTTCCCCTCATTTGCAGCATTTTCTCTCTTATGTATATTATTGTGTATAAATGGGTTGTCCTTGCCCATGAATTTGTATTCATGCTGAAATCAAAAATACTGCCAAAAATTTATCATGTTAATAGAGTGAACTTGATGCAGCTACATTAATGGTTTCTATCCAATGGGAAATAGGACAACAATGCACTCTTTTGCAATACAGTGAGTCATTGTGGACTTATTTAAAAAAAACATTTGCATTGCATTTTCATTTTAACACATAAGATTCTTAAAGGGCTGGATAAAGTAGACAGTGAGGGACTGTTTCCCCTGGTAGGAGAATCTATAACCAAGGGTCATAATCTTAAAATTAAGGATCAGCCTTTTAGAACAGAGCTGAGGAAACATTTCTTCACTCAGAGCGTAGTGGATTTATGGAAAGGCTGTAGATGCTCAGTCCTTGAACATTTTCAAGGCTGAGACTGATAAATTTTAAAAATAGAGGGATATGGGGATATGGGGATAGGGCAGGTAATTAGAGTTAGGTCAGAAGATCAGCCATGATTTTATCAAATGGTGGGGCAGGCTTGAGGGGCTGAATGGCCTGCTCCTAATTCTTATGTTCTAATGTTCATTTTACTGGAAACCTGCCTTCATCCAATATTTTTGAGTTGTTTGTGTTCTCATGCTATTTTTCATCTTGTGCAATACACATTTTCCAGCTGTGAAGGACTGGCTCCTTGCCCATAGACAGCTTTTGCAATTATGTGTGCAGAAGGTAAACTGAGATCTAGAAATTCATAGCCTCTGAGTTTAGTCATTATATCAGGAACTTAGAGAGTAAAAGATCATAGATCTCGGGCCTGTTAAGGTGCTCCCACCACACAGAAGGCAGTTGTCCAAGTAGCTGATGAGGAAATCCCGAAGCTTAAGGTATTGGAAGGCATTAGTTGGAGTCTGGGTCATTGAATTATTTTAATGTCAGCTGAGTATCTCAAACATGTGAAAACCCATCACAATGCTAGTGTAGCCACACCAAACAAAGGACCATGTATCCCACCTTGCACATGGAAATTCCTTTGCCTGGAATGCCATGGGTACTCTCTCACATGGAGTGTCACACCATGCTTACCATTTCCGAGCCTATTGGATGCAAGTTGGAGGAACCAAGGCTTAGGGGAACCAAGACGAAGGGTCTTGGAAATGTTGACTCACTTTCCTTTTTACATGGATGCTGCCTGATCAGCTGAGTTTTCCCAGCAACTTCTGTTTTTGTTTCAGATTTCCAGCATCTCTAGCATTTTGTCAAAGCTTAGGGGACTTCACTGAGTGTACTGCTGAAGTATAACCACCTAAAATGCGTAGCTTACCATTATTTGGCAAGCTTTCTGTTGCTTATCCCTCCAGGACTGCCATGGGTATATTTGGGGGCTTTGGTTTGCAGGATTAACAAGAGCTGAGTAGAAAAAGTCCCTACCACAAGTGCCACATCAAATAATAATAATAATCATCCTTGCATTTGATACAGCGCTTTTCACATCTTCTAGATGTCTCAAAGCACTTCACAGAATACTCTCTACTGCAGAGTAAATTGACTGCATATTTGTGGGTGAAACATGGCAGCCAATTGCACATAGCAGTGTACCACAAACACTCGTGGATTGAAATGATCAATTTTATTATTGCAAGGAGACAATAGATTCACACTTATGCATGGGACATTAACTTTAAAATAAATTTGTTTGGTGTATGCGTATACAGTGGGAGATTTTTTTAATGGCAAGAGAGATATTATTGATCGGGGAAGTGTGGGTAGGGGAGTGAATGGGCAAGGTTGTGGGTGGAGTGTGTGAACAGGCAAGGGTATGGAGGGAGGAAGAGTGTGAGTGAGTGAAGGTGTGCAAATGATTAAGTGGGTGTGGGGAAATGATTGTGGTAGTACGAGTGAGTGTGGGGAGGAGGGAGGAAGGAATGAGTGTGGGGGGGAAGGGAAGAATGAGTGGGGGGGTTGTAGGAAAGAACGAGTATGTGGAGGGAAAGAAAAGAATGTGTGGGAGGAAAGGAAGAATGAGTGAGGGTGTGGGGTGGATGATATGTGCACTCTTCAATGAGTGAAGGTGTGCAGGGAGTGAAGATGGATGTGTGTGTGTGGCGTGGTTGGGGGGTGTAAGTGAGTGTGGAATCAGTGTGGAGATCACAGTGTGTTTGACTGCTGTTTGTTCTGGTGTAGATGAACAGCATCCTGTTTCTGTTCCATCCTAATCTTAACATCATCAATTAGTTGTTACATATTCATTTTGTGTTGCATAATGCAATACTGTAATTATTTGTTCCTTTTCAAAGCAAGTTCATTCCATTCCGTGTGAAAGACGCTGCTGGCAATCCTACCAAATGTGTTAATTCCCCATTTAATTACATGTTCTAGCTGTCAGCACTGTACCATCTTGTTCGCCCTGTCTAGTTTGCCCTATTTTGTTGTATTATCTAAATATGTACTACAATGTTTAAAGCAATTAGGTACTGTATTGGGTTGCAGCCACAGATGAAACTTTTCAGTCTTTTGGCTACAGTATTTCACAAATATATATTTGCAACAGTTTCAAGAAGCAATAAATCACTTCCAACCCACTGTCCAAGATGCTTAATTCTTGGAATGTGGTTGGTGCTGTTTGTTACCCAGTTAATTTCCATGGTGGACCTTCTTTAAACCACTGAGGTCCTTATGGTACTCCCACAATAACAGTACCCATTCAGCTAATAATTTGAATCATTTTAATTCTTCTTTAATTATCTGAATTTTGACATTTATGATATAAAGTACATGTGTTTGTCACCTCCTGCTTGGATTATTCCAACTCACTCCTCACCGGTCTCCCCAGCTGATTTAGAACTCTGCAGCTCACATACTGACTCAAACCAAACTCCATATCCACATCTCGCCAGTTCTGGCCAGGTTCCACTGGCTCTGCAACATCGAACAGATCTGCTTGAAGATCCCCACACCCATGTTTAAATCCATTCACTCCCTGGCACCTTCCTACCTCTCCAACCCACTCACTCCTCACAACCACCAGCTGTCGCCTCTGCTCGACTGTCACCAGTTCTTCCTTTGCATCCTCTGCTCCATCATCGGAGGTCGTGCTATCAGCTACCCAAACTCTGGAATACTCTCCCTCAATCCCTCTGCCTTGCCCCCCCTCTCCCCCCCTTTTCGTCCTGCCTGACAAGCTTCCTCTTTGACATTGAAGGGGTTATGTAAATACACGTTGTTGTTGTAAAGTGGCTTTTTCTAGGTCAACTCTCAATTCTCGTAGTGTTTCCTTGACGTAGTTTGCCTCACTTTGGAGATGTGATTACCTCATATTTTCATACAGTTGCACAGAAATGGAATTACACAATCACAGTTTAAGCTATTTCATGTATTTTTACCTTTCTTAAAGTAAAGACATTTACGGAAAACGCTTGCTAATTTGCATAGTGATACGAGTATAGTAATCCTTTTGCCTCTTGAAAGACAAACTTTCGCATTCATTAAAGGGTCTCTTGAATCACTATCTTATCTAAATACTTGTGTTGGTTTAAGCCAGTACAAATTTAGTGGGTCTTAGACCTATAGAAATTTACAGCAAAGAAGACCATTTAGCTATTATGTTTGCTGGCTCTTTGAAAGAGCAATCCACTTGTTCACATTTACCTATTCCTTGTAGCCCTGTAAATTACTCCTTATTTACCCAGTTCCCTTTTGAAAGCTACTATGGATTCTGCTCCAAACGTAATACCTGGCAGTACATTCCATTTCTTAATGTGTGTGTATAGTAAATGTATGTATGTCAGGTATCCCTCAACCTTTTCTATTTAGTTCCACTCATACATCTTAACTAAAGCTTGTAACATTTGTCTTATAAATGATTGTTACAAAGTAGAAAATTGACAATAGTAATTCTTGCTTTTGATATAGGACCTTATCACATTGTTGAGATGTCTCAAAATGCTTCACATAATACACAGGTACCCTTCCCCAACCGCAGGGGATACATTCCTCTAAACCTCCATGGTTGGTAAAATCGCGGTTGGAAAATCCAGGGCCCTATGGGAAACATGGGGTTAGGGGAAGTAAGTTCGCGTTTCACAGAACTAAACACAAAAAAAACGAATAAGTTACAACATACATGGAGATAGTTTGGGTGCATCTGCAGCAATCTGCGAGGCTGTCTGACTGACTGACTGACTGATCTACACAGAGAGAGAGACGGAGGGTGGGGTGGGGGGGATGGTGGGTGACACGGAGGGCTAGGGGTGGATGTCTGACTGATCTACAGAGAGAGAGAGAGAACTCAACGGAGAAGGTGTGGTGGGTGACACGGAGGACTTGGGTGGCTGTCTGACTAACTGATACAGACACAGGGAGGGGTGGGTGGGGGGAAGAGAGGTGAAATAGAGAGAAGGTAAGAGAGAGAAGGGGGGGGTGGGGGAAGGGTGTGGCGGAGGGGGGAGTGGGAGGAAGAGAAGGTGAGAGAGAGAAGGGGGGGGTGGGGGAGGGGGGTGGGGGAAGAAAAGGTGAAATAGAGAGAAGGTGAGTCAGCGAGAGATACACTTACACACAGAGAAAGGATGCAGAGAAGCAACAATCAATTCATGTTATTTATCTTAATCCTAAAAGAGAAGCATTGTCACTGATTGATTGCAACATCGCAACTGGGTCCTAGCGCTAAACGCTCATGTTAATGTTAAAACCCATGGATAAGCAAGGATTATAAGCCATGGTTAGCAAGGGTTGTCGCATTTAGCAAACCGTGGATGTTTGAGTTTCGCGGTTGAGGAGGCCGCGGTTGCGGCGGGGTACCCATATTGTTCAAGTGAAATGACTGCCCTTTGTGGGTGAAACGCAGCAGCCAATTGCATGCAGTAGTTCCCTTAACCAGTCGTAGCTTGAGTGACATTTGCTTGAGGGGATTATCCCTCCCAGAAAGTGATCCGCCGATTGACTAACAACTGGGTTCCTACTTACTGCTAGGTAACCAGAGACGTGTAAGGAAACTTGCCCAAGGTTTTGCCCTGCTGGGAATCAAACCTGGGTCCCCTCCCATGTGAGTGTTCAAACCAATTTGCTGGAAGTCTCCACATGATTGACTGCATATTTTGGAAGGATATATAAATACTTTAACACACTGATGTAATGTTTTGACTATTTCCCTACCCCCACCCACAATACATTCTTCATTGAGGTCTGTTTCTAATTAAAATAAGCATCTTCCTGCAAATGTTCAGCAGCAGATGTGTCTGTTGTTTCAAATTTTAAATCTTAATCTCTTGTTGACTAGTAGTTTTCTCTTCAAACACAAATTGGTAATATTGTATTACTTGTTTTAAAACTTCATTTACCCTTTTTGTTCCTCTCAATTATTGAAAGCCTGGATCTGTTGGTAGCCTTTTTGCCTTTATGTCCGAATGTTTATATTCAAGCCCCATGTCAGGACTCATGAACTCAATCGAACATAGTGCTGAGAAAGCGCTGCATTGTCGGAAGGACCATCCTTCAGATGAGGTATTAAACCAAGGTCCTGTCTACTTGTTCAGTTGGTCAAAACAACCACAAAATTACACTTATGGAGCATCTTTCACATCGGGAGGATAAAAGATCTCATAGCACTATGTTATTATAGGGGATTTTATACGCAACAATACTGCTGATAAAATTATGTGATAAAGGGCTATATTAAATGCAAGGGTTTTTTAAATATATAACATGCTCTTTCCCGTGCCTCTGACTCCAGAGTTGAACACTAAATGTGTAAGAGATAATAAATCTGGTACATCTATTAGGAAGTGAAAATGTTTGTTGTTTTAAGTCCAACAGATCCAATTCCAAACAACAACAACAACAACAAATTACATTTATAGAGCGCCTTTCACGTCGGGAGGACGTCCCAAGGTGCTGAATTAACTATTTCCCTGATGCAACTCTTCCCCGGTCTTTTTATGTGACAAGCCTATACTTGTCTTAAATCTGCTGTAACTAGGATCTTGTTCTTTATACCCTTTGCCCCACTCTCACCTATCAGAGTGATCTGATCAGTGAGTGAGTTTGCAGTGACTTCAGATCTTTTTCCTGCAAAGCTTCCTAAATCCTTCCATCCTCTCTTTCTCCTTCTTGGAGTTTAAAACCCGCCCTTTTTAAATTATAAAAAAATGTTTTCACGCTTTCAGCCACTTCCAGGTATGTCCCTTCCAGGTTTGACTCCCACTCCATTCCTATAAAGAGCTTTATGATATTGCCCTGAAGGCGTAATATATAAGTGAAAATTGTTGTATTTATTCGTGTTGACTTTGTTTTGTTGTTTCAGGTACACCAGAAATCTTGTTGATGAAGGAAATGGAAAATTTAACTTGATGATACTCTGTTGGGGTGAGGGCCATGGCAGGTGAGGTTTCAACTGAACTTCCACTCACAGGCTTTTGTTCATATGTTTAATGTTTGACATAATATTAATCGAGTGACTTTCCAGGTATTCTTGTTCGAGAAGGGGGTATATTTTAAAGAAAATAAGAAATAATACTGGTAATATTATAACATAAAAATGTATTTTTAACCAAAGACACTGTTTTCTTCCTTTTGTCACCTTCTCCATGATTGCTGCATCATCCTTCTCTCTCTCTCCACCACCTGCTGCCGATCCCTTCAACACCCAGCTGCTGGTCACCAAACTCCCCCTCCTCTTGCCCAGCTGGCCGTTACGGGCAACTATTCTCTCTTCCCCAGGCTCTATTCCACTCTGTTCGGTCACATGTCTACCTCCACTCCATCTTTGAGCACCTGTAGTCTGGATTCCGCCCTGTTCACAGCACTTGTCAAAGTCATGAAAGGTGTCATCTCTAACTGTGACCAAGTCTTCGTTCTGTCTCTTCGTCCTCCTGGATCTCTCTGTCACATTCAACACAGTCGACCAGGCCAACCAGCTCCACTGTCTCTCCTCCCTCATCTATGTTAGTGGGACCTCACTCACATAGTTCAAACCCTACATACCAGCCACCTCCCTTCATCTCGGCAAATGGGTGTCCGCAGCTCCATGCTTGACCCCTTTCCTTTCCTCATCTAGACGCTCCCACTTGGCAATGTCATCCGTAGACTTTCACATGCACACAAATCTACTTTTCCTTCTCCAGCATTGACTCCCAAGTCCATTGATGGTCTATCAAAGGTTGACTGTCAGTGCCTGGGTGAGTGTAAACTTGCAAACTTCCTGCAGCTGAATGTGGACAAGACAGAAGCCATACTCTTTGACTCCTGTCAATGTCTTCACTCCTGTGGATCTAACTCCTCAACCTCCCTGAACTCTCCCACAGCCTCACCGAACCAGTGCATAGTCTAGCAATCCGGTTCGACCCCCAGCTGTCTTTCTTCTCCCACATCCAGTCCCTGACCAGGACTGCCTTCCTCCACCTCTGCCATATTGCCTGGCTCTGACCGTACCTTACCCCCAAATGAAGCCAAAACCCTTGTGCATGCAATTGTCACCTGCCGCTTGGATTACTCCAATACACTCTTCGCTGGTCTCCCCAGCTCCACGATTCAAAAAATCCCGCTCTTCAGAATTCTGCTGCCGGCTTACTTATCCGGACCAATGTCCGTTCTCCCATCTCGCCAGTTCTGGTTCCCCTATCACAGAACAGGTCGACTTTAAGTTCCTCACACTCGTGTTCAAATCCTTTCTCTCCCTGGCACCTCTCTACCTCTCCAACCTCCTAACTCTCCAATCCACTACCCGGTGCCTATGTTCGACTGGCATCAGCCTCCTGTTTGTCCCTCTCACCCTACTCTCTACCAACGGAGGTTGAGCTTCCAGCCACTACGCCTAAAATTTTTTAAAAATACAATCTCTCCGCCTTGCCCCCTCTCTCCCCTTTTTCTAGTCCTGTCTGAAAACCTTCCTTTTCGACCATGCTCACTGTCAGCTCTCCTGAACCCCCCCACCTCCCGCACCCCTGGTTCAGAGTCAGTGTTAAGTGATCTGAGATACTACGCTGCGTAAAGGATGCAATTGTATTTTATAGTTGGTTTAAGGTATTTCTCATTGTAAACATCTGGAGATAAAACTCATTATTGATTTGCTTCACAGATATAATGTGTTTTTTCAGAAGGGTGTTTCTGTGCACTGACATTATGTACATCTAATCTAATGTATTAACTACTAAACTGACAACCAAAAGCGTCCTCGAAAAGCTGTAAAATATTCTATAATTGGTCTTGAGGCGCAACTGTTCCAACTTGGTAAATAATGCATACCTATTAGTCTCCAGTGATTTTTATAATGATTGTTTACTACAATTCATGCTCTCTCTCTCTCTAACTATCTAATAATCCCTCCCAAAAAAATTGGTCATTTCAATCCACGACTGTTTGTGGAACATTGCTGTGTGCATTTGGCTGCCGTGTTTCACCCAAAACTATACAATCAATTCGTTTTACAGTATATTCTATGAAGCACTTTGAGACGTCTAGAAGACATGAAAAGCGCTATATCAAATGCAAGGATTATTATTATTATCTACTTATACGTCTCTCTATACTGCTTCTGGTGGGAGGTGGTCTGGTTTCAGATCCACATCTGTCCCCAGCAAATGGTAGCAAAGAGCCTCACCATTCCATGTGGCATATACATTTGAATATGTAGATTCTTTAGTTAGATTTGAGGATGGGATGGGAAGTTCAAACTGAAACTCAAGTTTGTAATGGAAACTTAGCGATAGCATGATTTTATTCCTAGTTTTTGTGTGATTCTGTTTCTGTTACTTGGCTTGTGGAGGTTCCACAAAAATCCTCTACAGAGTGTGATGAAGAGATGTACACATGTACTCAGTCAGGTCTGACCAAATCCAGAGCTGGGACAACGTAGTGTTACTTAACTATTCTATGTTAGTTTGTATCTGGAGATTGTTTTTTTCTCCAGAATAGTTTAAGAAGCATAGCTTGTTCAAAAACACAATGTTTACAAAAAGATCAGTAGCAGGATCTTATACAGTTTATCTGCATTAATGCTATGAAAATATTTTTACTATCACTGACTGCCAATCAGGAACCAAGGGGTCAGGTTCGACCCTCAACTGTCTTTCCTCCCCCACATCCAAGCAATGACCTGCTCCACATTTCCCCATCTCCGCAACATTGCCCGACTCTGCTACTACCTCACCCCCAAAGATGCTGAAACCCTCATCCACACATTCATTACATCCCGGCTCGATTATGCCAACACCCTGCTGGTCGGCCTTCCCAATTCCTCCCTCCACAGGCTGCAGATAATCCAGAACTCTGCGGCCCATGTCCTCTACCGTTCCAAAATCCTTGACCCCATCTCCCCCATCCTTGCCTGACACCACTATCTCCCCATCATCCAGAGGATCCAATTTAAGATCCTGGTCCTCACATTTAAAGCCCTCCACAACCTCGCCTCACCCTACATCTGTGATCTCCTATTCCCTTACCAACCTGCTCCACGTCCCCCAACCCACCCGTCCCACCATTGGCGGGCGAGCCTTCAGCCACTCTGCTCCCAACCTCTGGAACTCCATCCTGTAGTCCCTCCTCCTTGACCCCTCCCTGGCCTCCTTCAAGTCTCGCCTCAAGACTCTCCTCTTCGATGGATCCATCAGCATCTCCTAATCCCCCCTTCCCAAGCCCCCCCCACCACAAACATCCCGTCCTCAGCTCAAGTTTGAAGCAGTAACTGTCCAGCGCCTTGGGACATCCTCCTGACGTGAAAGGTATTATACAAGTGTAATTTTTTTTGTTGTTGTTGTTGCTTGTGTTCAGACTATTTCAATTGATTCCTGCATGTTTTGTTTTTTATCTCAATTTTTTCACATATAGTGCTATCCATGATCACACCAATTCTCACTGCTTCTTAAAGATACTTCAGGGAAATTTGAAGGAAACTCTCTTTAATTGGCCTGATGCTGGCAAGAAAGAAATGGTCAAGAGGAGGGAGTTAATCCTGGAGCAAAACCAAAGCACTTATATGAGTGGTAAGATTTCCATCTTTAAGCAACACATCCACAAGAGAAATAAAATAATAATAGTCCTTGCATTTGATATAGCATTTTTCACATTTTCTAGACGTCTCAAAGCGCTTCACAGAATATACTGTAAAGTGAATTGACTGTATACTTTGTGGGCGAAACGCAGCAGCCAATTGTACACAACAGTGTCCCCCAAATAATCGTGGATTGAAATGACCAATTTACTATTGTTTTTTTTTAAGGATTATTATTAGGCATGTGGAGTAAGAAAACTTGCCCACGGTTTCATCCTGCCTGGAATTCAACCCAGATCTCTCATTTGTAAAGCGAGTACTCTAACCACTGAGCTACAGGACTCCATATAGTGTTACCCAAGAAAAGAGCAGAGTCCAGGCAACATATAAAATAAACAAGAACAAATTACATTTGTATAGCGCCTTTCACATCAGGAGAATGTCTGAAACTACTGCACTTATCTATTTTAGCCATTCTAACATGCAATTGGCCTTCCTTGATCTCCAGCCATAAAACAAACTAGAAACTAGGGTCCGTCGATATGGAAATTTTCCCATTTAGATATATCGATGGGCTCATATCGAGATATACTGAAATATCTCCCTCCCCCCCAGCCGTCTCTCTCCCCCTCCCCCCACCCCCAGCCGTCCCTCTCCCCCTCCTCCCCCTCCCCCCCCAGCCGTCTCTTTCCCCTTCCCGCCCCCCAGCCGTCTCTCTCCCCCTCCCCCTCCCCCCCCCCCCCCCCAGCCGTCTCTCTCCTCCCTCGGTCTGTGCATTGTGTATAGAGATGAGCATTCTGGGTCTTGTAGTTCAGTGTGCGTGCATTCCGATTTTTTCCCTCGATATATCGATTTTTCGATATATCGATAGTTTTGAAATGCCTATATCGGCGTATCGATATGAAAATTATATTGGGTTTTAGCGATATATCGATATATCGCCGGACCCTACTAGAAACCTTTACTTTCTGATGGAAACTGTTATACAAACTTACAAATCGAGTAGGGAAAGTGACTTGTTTGATACTGCTACAAATAGTTGTTGAAGAAAATCTATTTCCTCATCTAATGAGCCTGATCTGTGGCCAGAAAACTCTGTGTGCAGCACTTGCAGCTAATGACATTAGCTTGTTGTACTGGCTGCGGAGAAGGATGAAGATCCACTTCCAGGATGAGGTATGCCATATTTATTGCACTGGTTCCAAAGTAAGTTTGTCCTTTGGAATGTCTTCAAGACATGAAAGGTGCTATGCAAATGTAGTGTTGTTGTTATCCCCAGTGGCAACACATTGAGGTAACTGAGTTAACAATAAAGAAGCAATGGGCTTTCAGGTGCTACATTTCAATGGTCCCTAAACCGCACAAAATAAATTAATGCATCACCTCATTCGTACATTGTAGTCGAGCCATCTTGAGATGAAACTGATGCACCACTTCTATTTATCAGTATTCAAATGAAAGTTTGTTACAGGTTATGACGTAAAGATAGACCCTGTTTTGATAAAACGCTACACATAAAGCAAGGGAAGTGGCACATGATTGTGGCGGAGATTCTTCCCACTCAATAAATACTGTTTCTTCTGGTTCTCAGTGTTGGCTGGTAAATTATATGTCTGTCTTGATGCTTATGTGATTTGAAAAGCATGTTGGCCAAACATTGTTGACCTAGTTTAAAATTAAGGTTGATTTATGTTTTGTGTTCCAGACACTATCGGGTTGCACCGAGTTGAGAACGTGAGTCACACAGAGCCTGCTGTCAGTCTTCACTTGTACAGTCCTCCATTTGACCAATGTCAGTGCTATGATCAAAGAACTGGACATAAAAACACAGTGAAAATGACTTTCTGGAGCAAATTTGGAGAAAGAAACTCTCATGTAAGTAATGCATCACCCTTTAATATTGTACCATTTAATTGTCTCTCACCTCTCCTCATTCCTCCTCCCAAAATGCATTTCTTCATACTTCTCTGTATTAAATTCCACCTACCGTGTGTCTGTCTGTCACCAGCTTGTCAATGTCCCCTGCTACTAACCACCTCACAGTTTGCTTGGTTTCCAAATGTTGTGCTTCTACAGGAACCATTGATTTCATTCATAACCTGAGGCTACTACTTACTGAAAATGTTAATTTACTAAGGTAGCATTACATACAGCCTTTGATTGAAATGTAAGGATAGTTTGAACACCCAGGCATATTGGAATGAAGAAGAGTCAAAGTTTGGGGCTCAGTGATCTTCAGCACTTTTGCCTGGTGAGGCTAGTTCTCTACATTTCATTGCAATAGTGTAATTGATCAAAAGCCTACCCCTGATGTTGCTGTCCATTCGTTTCCGTATCATACACGATGGATGCAGCTCTAGTAGTCTTGGCTCAACTTACTTTTGCACCCTTCTTTCACTGATCGTACACTCTAAAAGTAGGTTATGTACACAATGCGCAACCTACATGCCAATCCACATCCTTTGAGAGGTCAAGTGGGTGCTATAGCTTAACTGGTGGCAAGTTGAGTACAGGTGACACTTGCAAAGTGAGTGAAGAGCCCAAACATTTGCCTGAAGCTTTACTGTGAGGCAATCTTGACTTTGTTTCTATCCCAGCTTTCTTTTCCCTACCTCTTTAGTGAGGAGTACTGAAATGATGGAATGTAATATTAGGTGATTTGAATAGCTAAGCAGGTAGTTAGCATCTGGGTTTTGTTTTTGTGTAGTGGCCTTCAAACCTTGTCAGTAAGCCCATGGAATTGACGATATTCATTTAGTTTGTATGAAAAACTGCTCTTACATCTATGTTCCTTGCTGCTCCATTGCTCCATACTCAGATACTTGTGAGGTATTTGGGTATCTGTAGCAGGTTTGTTAGGCTCCTTGTTTGGTGCTTGAAGGTTTCTGACTCTGCACTTCCATTTTAATAGTAATTTGAAAAATGAACTAATGTGCTGGGACTTTAAGCATGATAATGTCCAAAGATAGAGAGTATTTTTGCCTCCTATGTTGTCACTTAGAATTAAACCAACTTTAGTTCTACCGAAGGGTCATGGAAACAAAACGTTAACTCACTTTTCCTCTCTCCATGGATGCGGCCTGACCTGCTGAGTCTTCCCAGCGATTTCTGTTTTTGTTTCTGATTTCTAACATCTGCAGTATTTTCGGTGTTTGCAACTTTAGTTAATGTTCTTTCAATTTTAAGACCAGTAAAAAGTGGTGTTTTATGATAAGCATTATATTTAGAAATGTAAATATGAATGTAGAATTGATCAAACCAAAACTTATAGTGATTTAAATACCATTTTCTTCAAATGAATTGAGTTGGCATGTATAGACAGCAAACCTTGTTCTGCTACAACAACAACAAAATTACACTTGTATATTGGCTTTCACATCAGGGGGACGTCCCAAGGCACTGGACAATCACTGTTTTAGACCCAAGCTGGGGATGGGGCGCGGGTGTTGGAGAGGGAAGGGGGCAATTAGAAGTTGCAGATGGGTCCATCGAAAAGGAGATTCTTGAAGCGAGACTTAAAGGAGGCCAGTACCGAACAATGGAAACCTACTTCATCTTTGGCTGAAGGATGCTAGCAACTGTACAGTGTGTAGGGGAGGCATTCTTCATCCACATTGAAATCCAAGAAAAAAAATATTAGCTGTGATAAAAGTTGGACTTCAATTGTTTAAATCGGAGTGTGAATGTTAGCATTCATGTGCTGTGTAGGATCACAATGTGTTTACTTATGGAGGAGGCAGGAGGGGTCGCTGTAAGTTCCATTGTATTGCAGCCCCCTCGCTGGCCTCTGTTAACCACACACTCGATCCAGTAAGTCAGATTCTGTTGTGGAATTTTGAATTGCACTTTCGGAAAGGTGCAAAGAAACTCAATTTTTAAACTATCTTTCATGCATCAGACCACTTTTTTTCACATTGTCGGTCAGAACAACAGTACGACAACAATAAAATTACATTTAGAGAGCGTCTTTAACATTGGGAGGACGTCCCAAGGCGCTAAACAGTCAGGGGTCGGGACCCGAGCATGGGGTAGAGGCAGCGTAAGGGTGAGGGGAGGCAGAGAGGTGGGGGTGGGGAGGGGGCAGCTGAAGTTACGGTCAAAAAGGAGGGTCTTGAGACCTTGAAGGAGGCAAGTGAGGAAGTGAGGCAGAGGGACTGTGATGCTCATGGTATTGATGTGGCACTGATGTGGGCAAGAAAGGATAGTTCAGTGTCAAACAAGACACACAGGTTCCTGACTGGCTTTGTGAAGTGTAGTGTGTATCCTTGGATGCTGATGCTGCCAGCATCTCAGGTGCGGAGACGCTGATGTGAGCCAATGAGGAGGGCCTCATTCTTGCCTACTTTGAACTTGAGAAAGTTGTCCCTCATCCAGGACTTGATGTCAGAGGGCAGGCAGTCAGGACGCCAATTGTCCTGGAGTTGAGGGTGGAGGCAGAGAGGCAGAGGTGGATGTCATCCACATGCATGTGGAAATTTACCCCATGTCTGGAACGATGTCACCGAAGGGAGGCATGTAGAGGGTGAAGAGGAGGTTACTGAGGACAGAGCACTAAGGAACACCACACAAGACGGTGTGGGGACTGGAAGAAAAGCTATTGGTGGAGACGAGGTGGAGATGGTTTGAAAGATAGGACCTGAACCAATTAAGGATGGAACCTTGAAGGTTGAAGTAGGAGCAGAGGCGGTGAAGGAAGATTGAATGGTCTATAGTATCAAAGATGGCAGAGAGGCGAGGAAGCAGAGGGAGCCCTGGTCACAGATGGTCAGGATGGCATTTGTGAGTTTCTGTCAGAGCAGTTTCCATGCTGTGGGCAGTGTGGAAGCCTGATTGGAGGGGCTCATGGAGGGAGTGAGGAGAGACAAAAGAGTGAAGCTGGGAGGCAGGGACGTCCAAGGACTTTAGTCATGGAATTAAGGTTAGAAGTGATGAGGTAGAGTTAGGTGCCATTTGGATGTGTGTACAAGAGATTCCATGCCTGAAGACACTGAGGAGAAATAGGAAATGGAGATTGTGCATTTGCTCCACTAAACAGGTTTGTTATGTTGAATTGAAATTGCACTCACTAAAATTCTAAAAAAAATTAAAAATCAAAATGTCGAAACATTGACCGGATTCTATACCATAAAATCTAGACGTTTAGCCTCTATACATGCAGAAAATGTGATGCTCCCACTCTTTGGAACTCCATCCCACAATCCCTTCGTCTTGCTCCCTCCCTTGCATTCTTCAAGGCGTGACTCAAGATCCTCCTTTTCAACTGTGCCTTTAAGTGTCCCCACACATCTCTGCACCCCTCATTCCAACCCTGCCCCCCCCACCCCCATGCTCATGTCCTGAGTTCTGACTGTTCAGCGCCTTGGATTGTCTGCCTGACGTGTAAGTCGCTCCACAAATGTAATGTTATTGTTGTTCAATTGCTGAACTAAATCACAATTTTGCTGAATGGAAATTTTTAGGTGAATTTTGTCATATTTTGTTTTGCTCACAAAATAGACAGCCAATTCACTTTACAGTACATTCTGTGAAGCGCTTTGAGATGTCTCAAAGATGTGATAAATGCCAATATCAAATGCAAAATTATTATTATTGTGTGTTTAAGATATTGATTTACCACCTAATCTTAGACCATTGCCAAGCACTGCTGGTCTATTTCATTCATTCAGATTCAAACATGTGAACTAATTTCATCGATAATTAGAATAATACTGCTGTTCTGAAAATGTCATGGCTCTAAACATGTTGCAGTTAAAAGGTGTGGAGTATCTGTGAATGGATAGCTGTTGGCATCATTAGAGAGATAGTGGTGGGGCAGGGGAAGCTCATTCGCCACTCTCACTGGCTCTGACTCCTGTATATCCATATGAGAACTTCATTGTTTTGTGTTTTTCAACATGGGTCTTTCAGTGTGTAAGACCATTGATTTTTTTTTTTTTAAAGAAAAGCTGCCTGTAGAGTGGAATGTGAAAATTTTACCTTGAAGTGACTATTTCCAGATGGTTTTACTTCCTTCAAGGCAGTTGAGGTCATGATCTTATTTGCCATATTGTAGCAAATGCCTTGCTGAGCAGATTGATGTGGGGAGAGAATTTGAAACCATACAAACTTTCTTTTTTATACGATGAATTATCAGACAAATTCCTGGCAACATGAAATGTGATCCAGCTACATATGATATGCATTACCTCCTCATTGTGCAGCAAACATTGTTCACATTATTTTCAGCAGCAGCATGCAGAGTTATTACAGTAGTTTATTTGCTTCAAGTATTATGTATGACAGATGTTCAGTTCTACAAGGTTTTGCACATTTCCACATTCCTTTCCAAATAAGAACTTTAAGCAAAGTTTGTGGATCAAAGAGTGAGCACTCCCTCTATGTTCTGGGCAGCCTCCTTCATAGCTCCCTCCCCCACTCCTGTCTCCTGTCCATCTCTCTTCCAGTTCTAGTTTACTGCTTGTTCCTCATCCCTCTGTTTTACCATCAGTGGCTGAGCCTTCAGATACTATGGCGGTGCTTCTCCAAAGCTCTTTAGCAAATATCTTCACCATAGCTTGCTCTCTCTTTCTAAAAATCGCACATTGGCCATGCTTTGGGTTAACACCATCAATCTCCCCTGCTTTGCAGCAGTTTGAATTTTTCATCCTACATTTAAGGCACGATTGATGCAAATTATTGCTGTTGTCTAATTTTGAATTGTATTAATTCAACAGACATCTGTGTGTCAAGAAAACAACTGATGGATTCATGAGGACCACTGGACTTGCTTAATGGAATTTCTCTATAGCCTCCATTTTCATCGACTTCCAGTTGGATCATGAAGCGATAAATGTCCTTGTTGTACTTAGCTTTTGGAAAAACATGATTGTAATCTGAATCATGATACAGTAATTACTGAACTAAAACTGATTTTTTTTCTCGACCTGAATGAATAAATAAATGTGCATAGTGATTACACTCCTGTACATAAAAGGAATTTAGAGGCAGTCTTCAGAAATGTTTTCCTTAGAGATGCACTGTAACTGGTCATAAGGAGTGTTAAGTGGCATGATCTGTTAAATGAAAGTTGCTGATATAAGTAGAGACAGTTAACTGCCCGCTTAACATTTTGGAGACTCTTTACTATGCTTGCAAATTGTAATGTGTCATACAACCACTCAAACCATGTCAATCGGCACATTTGGATAGTTTTGAAACCCTTTGTCAATGTTTCATTTAACAATGTAAAGTAATTTTCGAATGTATATTTTGATAACTGTAGTTTATATTAAAGATTGGATGTTATTTTTCGCAGTTACTTTAATAAACTATATAAACCTTATTTGTGTAAATCTTTTTAAGTAATGTTTGTGATGGTTAACATTTCGGAGTTTAGAGCAGTTGTGACTATATTGAAGGATGTGAAAAGATGAACAGTGGCTCAATCTGTATTTACAATTGAGAAAATAATAGATGCTGCCTATATTGTACTGGACAATTCATGCTGGTCTTACTTCAAATAATACAGTCGGGTAACTCATTATGATTTGGCTATTTGTTTGAACTTTCAGTGAAAAATGTGGAGTCCTGTAGCTCAGAGGTTAGACCACTTGCCTTACATGCAAGAGACCTGGGTTCAATTCCAGACAGGGTAAAACCTTGGACAACTTTCCTTACCCCACACGCTTAATAATAATCCCCACCATACCACCACCCCGCTCCCCCCCCCAAAAAAAACAATAATAAATTGGTCATTTCAATCCTTGACTGTTTGTGGGACACAGCTGTGCACAATTGGTTGGTGTGTTTCACCCACATATATACAGGCAATTTCAATTTCAGCGCTTTGGGACGTCCTCCCGATGTGAAAGGCGCTTTTTATAAGTGCAATTTTGTTGTCGTTGTTGTTTACAGTATACTCTGTGAAGCACTTTGAGATGTCTGGAAGACGTGAAAAGTCTTATATCAAATATAAAGATTATTATTATTCGATTAGTGGCCTGAATCAGAGCATGAGTGCACACCTCTGGCAATGAATTCCTGGTACCTGTCATCCATCTAGTGAGGGCTAAAATTGGATCTTATTGGATGTTAAATGACCAACTAGTAACTATTCTCTTTAGGAAGGAGGTAAGCTGGGTCTCCTTAGAGATAACTGGCTCCAAGTTGACATGGAAACATAATGTCAGAATTGAGCCCACACATTGTGGTGGCCTTGGTAGTCCAGTTCCTGAAACAAGCAGATAGCAGCAGTACCTTTGGGTACTGTATAACAGCCTAGCCAACCTGGCTTATCAGTAGGACTTGGAAAGACAGACCAGTCACTAGGGCCATGTGCTCTTCTCCCTCAGTTCCCATTAACCCTGTAAGCCAAAGCCCTAAGGGATAGGTGGTTCTCACTGGACAAAACAGGAGTAAAGCCTGCCAGACAATGCTCTCAATGTCAAACTATGCGGATTTAGCTGGTTATATTCCAGCAGCACATATGCGATGCATGTTTGATTTGGATACTATTAAGCATTATGACAGATTTCCACATGTGTCAGATACCCAACTGACCGAAACAAAAATAGCACAACGAGGCAAACTTCCACATGTATGTGGATAGCACAAACCTCCTTTGCCTCCTCCAGTACCAACTCCATATCTGCCAATGTTCTATCAGCTTGTCTGGCAGACATCTGGGCCTGGATAAGTGGAAACTTCCTGCACATGAATGGACAAGATAAAAGCCATAATCCTTGGCTCCCGTCAACGTCTTCACTCTTGCGGACCTGAACTCCTCAACCTTCCTGGGCTCTCCCGCAGACAGAGTGCACAACCTAGGCATCCGGTTTGGGCCCACCTGTCCTTTCTTCCCCACATCTAGTCCCTGACCAGGACCCACTTCTCTCCACCTCTGATTCAGCACCCATTTATTTAGTCAAAATGCAGCTGAAACCCTCATGCATGTGTTTGTCACCTCCCGCCTGGATTACTCACAACACATTCCTCGCCAGTCTCACCAGCTCCACTATTCAAAAGATCCAGCTCATTCAGAACTCTGCCGCCCACATACTGACCTAGACCAAACTTTCTACCTATATCTCGTCAGTTCTGGCCAGACTCCACTGGCTCCGATCACAAAATGGATCAACTTCAAGATCCTCACACTTGTTCAAATCCCTTCACTGTCTGGCACCTCCCTACTTATTCGACCTCTTCGTTCCCGAATCCACCACCTGGTGCCTCTGCTTGACTGGCACAGGCCTTGCTAGTTCCTCGCACCCTTCACCCCACTAACTTACCCTCTCGCTTCCTTTTTTCAAGTACCTCCTGAAAATCTTCCTCTTTGACAATGCTTAACAGTGACCTCCCCTTGGCTCTGCCACTGTTGAGCTACCCTGGGAGCTATCTAAGTGCAAGTTATTGATGTTGTTGTCATCACACAAAATCTTTAGCAAACCAAAGGCGTTGAATCCTTTCCAAATGTATTTCATCCTAATTTTTCTTCCATTGGCTTTTTTTTGTCATTCGTAGTCAAAGAATTAATAGCAATGAAGCTATTTGATGGATCCATAATTCAACATCAAGCATCATGCTGGATTAACCCAAACTCCTGCTTGCTAGATGCTGGTAAGGACACTCCATATGATGTGATTCAATAGAAACTCTGAGAACTTTTGGTTAAAATAATAGATTTCTCAACTAATATTGCCACACAAAATCATTGGCACAAAAGTGCATTTTGCAACCTTTTTATTTTGAAATTGAAAAAAAGTTTTGACATTTCCAGTTAAAAACCAAATCTGGGAACACTGATGTAACAAGTTCTGAACACTTAAAACACCTGGTGTCTGCACACAACCAGCATGGGTCTGGGGCCCAATTGAGCCTGGCCAGAACTGGCGAGATGTGGGTGCAGTTTGGTCCTGGTAAATATGTGGGCGGCAGATTTCTGAATGAGCTGGATCTTTTGAATAGTGGAAACTGGGGAGACTAGCGAGGAGTGTGCTTGAGTATCCCAGCACTTCCCAACGTGAAAGGCGCTCCATAAATGTAATTTTGTTTTGTATTTGAGACAGGAGGCACAACCAGCATGAGACTGGTAAAAACAGATCAATTACTTCACTGACTATCTGATAATATATTTTTAAAGATCTATAGTAGCTAAAATGATTTAACCCTTTTCTTTCCAAATGTATTTATTTCATCCTAATTGTTTTCCATTGTCTTTCGGTCAAAAACTTCCACTGGGTCCAAACCAACAAAGTCCTTAAATGGATCATTGATTCAACATTGAACACCAAGCTGGCTTGGCCCAAACTCCTGTTTACCAGCTGCTAGTGATACTGGCTCCACGAATGACATGTGTCTCACTGTGTCGAAGCAGTGTGAGGCAGTGATAAACAAGTTAAACAAGATGCAGGGCTATATTGCTAAATCAATTGAGTTTAGATATCCAGATGTCATACTCAGATTGTACAGAGCTCTGGTCAGACCACACTTTCAATATTGCACACAATGCTGGTCGCCGCAATACAAGGGGCTTGTCCCGGTGCTAGAGTTGGTGCAGACAACAATGAGGATAACCCAGTGTCAGAGGAATCAGCTATACGGAAAGATTAGACAATCAAGGGCTTCAGCCTTGAGAGAAGATGACTCAGAGGGAACTTCATAGAGGTGCATAATATTTTAGATTGGATTGAAAAAAATTCCAGATCAATTGTTCAGGATGCATCAAGGCAGTAGAACAAGGGGACATAGGTTTAGAGTTGTAAAGGTCAACTTCAGGACAGACCCCAGGAAGGTTTTCTTTATGCAAAGGGTATTCAACAACTGGAACACACTGCCAGGAAAGACGTGAAAGGTGCTTTATCCATGTAATTTTGTTGCTGTTGTTGTTGTAGGTGCCAGGAACCTGGATTCATTTAAAAAGGAGCTTGAAACCAGAGGATCTTGCGACATGCCTGGGGAAGGGAGAGTGGAGCTGGATCAGCTTTCTGTAGTGCTCTTGGTACTTTTTCAGCAGACCTGCTGTACCCTAGACCAGCGGTTCTCAACCAGGGGTACATGTACTCCAGTGGGTACAAAATTACTTCCAGGGGGTACAGGTGGCAGTACATTGATTTATTTAGCTCTCTTATTTAGTGTTTTATAGCCTTCCAAATTGTATATTTAATTGTTATTCCTCTCATTTTGTATGTGCTAGTTATTTTGTTATACTGTATAAGAAAAGCTTGGTCATAAAATGCAAGTGGAATGAGGGGGTGGTGTGTGTGTATGTGGTTGGATGGGGGTAGACGATAATGTTGAAAATTAAAATCGGGTACATTACTAAAAAAGGTTGAGAACCACTGCTCTAGGGCACCAGTACCATGTTAACCTTGCTGAGCTGGTAACCTCTGAATCAGAAGCCCCATGTCAGGTCTTTAAGTTCAGTCCTGGCTGTCACACTAATGGAGTGTTGGGGATGGTGTTGGGGGGTGGTGAGGGATTAAATATCACTGCATTTTTTAAGTGGCATCCTTTGAACGAGACATTAAACCGAGGTTCCAATTGCCTGTTCTGGTGGATGTTGAAGATCTGTAATCTGTCAGTTTTGCAAAGGAAGGCAATTTCTCCCAGTGTTCTGGACAATATTCCCCCATTCACTTATTGGTTGTTTGTGGGACATTGCAGTGGGCAACTTGGCTGCTACATTTGCCTAGAAAATTTACAATAAATGAAATCGAGTATTTTGAGATGTTCCCCTGAAGTGAATGTTGCTATATAGTGTAATATGAAAAGATTATTATTTACCTAGGGAAACAGAAACATAGGAATGCGCAAGACTGGAAAAAGGCCAGTGGAGTTCATCAAGTTTGTTTTTAAATGCACTGATCAATAACTCTCCCTCTCAATGAAATACTTTACTTACAATTCCTTCCTAAATTTTCCCCATCACCTCCCCCACATAACTCATTCCATATATTCAGCGCTATCTATAGACTCATCAAATATAAACAATATAATCAATGCGGTAGAAATTGGAAATAGGGTTTGTCCCATTAGCTTCCAGCTCATATCATGCAAACCAAGAAGTAAACTTGCTTGTACAAACATTTCTGTTGATTTAATGGGGTCAATAGCAACGAAACAGATGTATTTACCTGCCTGTATTTACAAACCTGAAATTAGGGGCCTAGCAAAATATTTGCCTCACACAGCCCACAAAACACTCCTATTGATTTATGAATTGACATAGTGGGCCAAATGGCCTTCATTTGTGCTGTAAATTTCTATCTGAGAGGTTCAGTCCCAGGGGATGGGATGGTTAGGCCTTGCAGTGAGATCAGGAGATGGGGCAGTCAGGTGGTTGCTGTTAATCAGCCAATGACAATGAGCATGGTGAAGGATGCCCAGGATAGAGCATGGAAAGGCCATGGTATGATCCATTCAGGGGAAGAGACAGGGAGGGCTGAAGGAGAGAAGTGAGTAGAAATAGTGAGCAATGAGTGTGGTGCAAGAGGGGGCATGGTGAACACCTCTTTCTCATTACTGTATTATTGCATACCTTTCATATCCTGCCCTGCACAAGTATTTTGGATGTTGGCATTCACATTCCTTGTTTTACTTTGGCGCCAGCACTTATGGCACTCACACAAAGTACATTATGTAACCCATTGCCTGGAATGCTTTGTGACTAGTTCAGTGAAATTCAAGCGGAACACTTTTATTGTGCCTATTACATTGAAATATCTTAAAATTTTCCACATATACTCAGCGTACAATCCTGTACAACAGCCATTTGTGACATAACTATCCTAAAACAGCAATGAGGTGAAGGTATAATTAACATAGTAATACAGCATTATTAATGAAAGACTAGAGGGCATTGCAAAAAAAAGGGAAAAATAATAGATTGAACAGGTTTTTACTAAGTGTATTTGATGAGCATCTAAGTACTTTTTTTCAATGCAGTCACAAGGTCACAAGAAAGATGTGGATGAACAACATAATTTCCGGTCCCTTGAGACATCCTCCCAACGTGAAGGTGCTCTACAAATGTCATTTTGTTGTTGTTGTTTTATTGCTCCCCCCATTACCTACCCCCTAATTTAATCCATCCATAATAGCCACTCGACCATAATTTTCAATAATCTTTCTATCACAACATGTTTAGACAGTAAATTGATTAGAATATTACAATGCCCTATCATTGCACTGCTTTGACTAATCTATTGTCAATTTTTTATTTATATAGTGCCCTTCATGCACCTAGCATCTTGGAAGATTTACCAATGATATGGTTTGAAGTCTAGCTGGAAAGATGGGGGAGCTGACCAAAGACCAAACAGACCATACATTAGAAGAAACGGTGCTGGTGGGAGAATACAATTTGATCCAGGAGAGGCCAGTTCCCACTGAGGTCAATCTGGAAGGAAAGGGAATAAAGGAGGAAGGCATCTTCCATTTCCTTGAAAACAGCAGAGAGGATAAGAATATAGGGAAAGTCTGGTTACAGAGACATAGTACGTAATTGTAAACTTGCTGAGTGGTGTCTCAGTGTGGTGAGCAACAACAACAAAATTACATTTTTAGAGTGCCTTTTACGTTGGGAGGACGTCCCAAGGATTTGAACAGTCAGGTCAGGACCTGAGCAAGTCAGAAGGGCAGGGTAGAGAGTAGGGGTGGGAGAGAGTTGGGTGGGCAGCAGAAGGCACGATCGAAGAGGAGGGTCTTGAGACTGGCCTTGAAGGAGGTAAGGGAGGAAGCAAGACGAAGGGACTGTGGAATGGAGTTCCAGAGTGTGGGGCAAAGAGGCTGAAAGCCCATCCCCCGATGATAGGGTGGGTCGGGCGGGGACGTGGAGCAGACTGGAGTCCGCTGAACGGAAGGGCGGGCAGGTTTATAGGGGCACAGCAGGTCAGAGAGATAGGAAGGGGCAGAATTTCGCCCACAAATATACAGTCAATTCACTCTACAATATATTCTTTGAAGCGCTTTGAGATGTCTAGAAGAGGTGAAAAGCACTACATCAAATGCAAGGATTATTATTGTACGATTAGTGGCCTGAATCAGAGAATGAGTGCACACCTCTGGTGAGGACGAGGATCTGGAATTTGATCCTCTGGGGGATGGGGAGCCAATATAGCCGGGCCAGAGTAGGAGTGATGTGGTTGTGGAGCTTGGTGCGGGAGAGGACTAGTTTGGAGGAGCAGAGCAGAAACCAGTTTGGAGGGCCTCAAGAAGAGAGTGAGAGGAATGATTTGTGTGAAGTTGTGTGGAAACAATATGTTCCAGGATGTTAGAAAGGAAGGGCAGATTTGAGATGGGTATGACTCTAATTAAATGTCTAATATTCCCCTAACATAAGGAAACCTTTGTGTGTTATTGGATTTATAATCTGTGCACAGTCCGTTTCCATCCCCAACTGGCCTACCTATCCCAAATTTGGTCCCTGTCAAGGACTGTTTTTCTCTGCCTACATCGCATTGCATGCCTCGATCTGTACTTGTCACCCAGCACTGTTGAAACCCTCATCCAAGTTTTCAATAACTCCTGTGTCGACTTTTTCAATGCATTTCTTGCCAGTCTCCCAGCTCCAGTATTCATGAAGTCCAATTGATTTGGTCCAATTGACTCCATTGCCCACAACTTCATCTGTACCAAACTCTATACCGCAATCACCTCAATTCTTGCCTGACTTCAATGATTCCCTAACACAGAATGGATCCATTTCAAGATTCTCAGCTGCATATCACCTCAGCAAGCACCTCCCCACTGAATCCTCTAACCTGCTGATACTTGACTCTCCTACGCTATACCCTTTGATTGGCCAGTTTGTGCCTCTGCATGAAACCGTCCCCTCCACTACCATGTTAGTTATACCTTCACTACGCACTGCATCTGTAGAAATCCCAATCTCAACAATAGCAACAATAAATTATATTTATGTAGCATCTTTCATTCTGAAGGATGTACCAAGGCACTGGATGCCCAGAGGTGTGTTCAAAGAATAGGGTTTTGAAGGAGGCAATGGAGCAAAGAAGATGGATGGACTGTGGGATAGAGTTCCAAAGGGTGGAGATAGAGAAGCTGAAGGCCCAACCACTGATAATGGGGTGGACTGCGTGTGGGACATGAAGCAGGCTGAATCCTGCTGAGCAGAGGGAGCAGTTATGTTGATATAGGGTTAGTAGGTCATAGAGGTAGGGAGCAGCAAGGCTGCGGAAGGCCTTGAAGATGAGGACAAAGATTTTGAACTCTATTGGGGATGGGGAGTCAGTGGAGCTGGGCGAGAGTGAGGGTAATAGGATCATGGAGCCTGGTACAGGAGAGGACACAAGCTGCAGAGTACTGGATGATCTGCAGCTTGTGGAGAGAAGAATTGTGAAGTCTGACAAGCAAGAAGTTGGTGTAGTTGAGCCTAGATGTGCTAATGCGTAATGAGAACAGCCTGAGGGGATAGGCAGTGGTGCAGCCAGGCAATGTTGTAAAGGTAGGGGTATGCATAGTGGGTCATGACATGGATGTGCGGTGGAAAGGACTGTTGAGGGTCAAGCAAGATGCCAAGATTGCAGGCTGACTTGTTGAGGTGGAGTGTGCATCCATGGATGGTGATGCTGTCAGTGTCTAAGGTGTGGAGGCGCTGACAGGAACCAATCAAGCGAGCCTTGGCCTTATTGACGTTCAACTGGAAAAAGTTAGTTCTCATCCAGAACTTGATGTCTGACAGGTATTCTATCAAGACAGCAGTGGCCCTGGAGTCGAGTATGGAGGGAGAGAGATAAAATTGGATGTCATCTGCATACAAGTAGAAGTTGACTGCATGTCATCATGGGTTGAAGAGGAAAGAACCAAGGATAGTACCTTAAGGAACATCGTATGAGACAGTGGAAGACAAGCCATTTGTGGAGAAAAAGTGGAGATGGCGTGAGAGGCGGTATCTGAACCAGTGAAGGACAGAACGTGATTCCTGTTTTTGTTTGCAATTTAATATCATGAGTTGACAATCCAGGAGAGTGCTGCATTGCTGAAGGAACATCATTTCAAATGAGTCTAGACATTATTCTGAGGCTGTTGTTTGTCTATTTGGCGTGGATTTCAAAGATCCCATCATACATTTTGGTCAACATACTTGATCATTAACCTCATAGCTGTTTGTGGGTCTGTGCTTGGTGTAAATAGCTGCCAAATTTGTCTATGAAAATAGTCACTATACTTCACAGTGCCTCACAGAATATAACAGATTTCATGAGTCAAATGGCCTTTATTCCTTCAGTGTTCACTACCATTCCTCGGCATGCAATACCAGGAGCTGGTAAATGGAAGTATACGCTCTAAATAGCATATTAAAAGCACTAGTGGACTTACGCAGTAGTTGATCAGCAGGGTGCTTCAATACAGCAACTCAAACCCAATTTAAAGATAAATTCTTCAATCAGTCTGAGCCTTAACGTAAATTTACACTTGATAGCTAATTGCATAAAGCACAATATGTCCTGTAAAGTGCTTTGGGCCATCTCAACAATGTGATAAGTAATACATCAAATGCAAGAATTATTATTATGGAGAAATAGATTATCGACTTCAAGATCCTCACTCTTTGTGTTTAAATCCCTCCATTCCTCAGCACCCCCCTACCTCTACAACCTCCTCTCTCCTCAAAGCAGTACCCACTTGGGGTAGTGCCACAAATGACGGGGCTGGGGCGAGAGGAAAAACTGTTGGCTGAGATGAAGTGCTGACGGTTGCTTAAGTGGGGCTCAACTAGAGTGTGTTACCTTCCCTGTTTTCCCGCTCAAGGTCCTTGCCTCTGTTTTTCAAACTCTTAAAGTCCCTCTGTTACTTGTGGTAATATTACCACCACTAACAACAAAATAACTTTGATTTATATATGACCTTCACATGAGGTGGAGCCTTGGAGTGCATACAAGAGGATCTGCAAGTAAGATCCTATTTCCTGGAAATTATGTTTTGGAGGACAAAAAAGTGATAACCACATTGTGTCGTAATCTCAAACAGTAAAAAAAATGTACTTTATTTCAACCATAGTTGATTCTTTGAAATTCATTAGGAAGCAATATCAATAGTAGTTTTTGACACTGCATAAAGGCAGAAACTTATATTACCTTCCTTAACTATTCATAATTCAGTATTTAGGAAAGTCACTGAAATACTGAGAAATTTGAAACTTCCTTTGATGCTTCCTGATTCATTCTTAAATGGCTTTGTTCTAATTTTAAGACTATGCCCCCTTGTTTTGGATTCCCCCACCAGAGGAAATAGCTTCTCTCTATCTACTCTATTGAATTCCTTTATCATCTTAAATACCTCAGTCAAATCATCCCTCAACCTTCTAAACTCAACCTGGAGCAATTTGGAATACAATCCAAGTTTACGCAGCCTTTCCTTGCAACTTAACTCTTTTAGACCTGATAACATTCCGGTGAACCTGCACTGCAACCCCTCCAGGGCCAATGTATCTTTCCTGAGGTGTGGTGTCCAAAACTGAACGCAGTCTCCAGGTGGGATCTGACTAAAGCTCTATACAACTTAAGTATCATTTCTACCCACTTTGTATTCCAGGCCCCTTGGAATACAAAGGGGAGGAAATCCATACTGTCTTTTTTTTAGAGGTTAAAACATCTAAATCTTATTATTTAACTTAGTCTCAATACAAGTTTGAATTAATCCACAGCATTATTTTATTACAGGCCTAACTGTAACTCTGCTTAAGCTAAATCAAGCAATTATGTGGACAATAATCAGCAAATATAGATTTTTGATCAAGAGATTAAATAACTAAAAAAGAGGAAGTTAAGGTCATCTGTAACTGGTTGGTGGAAGGAGGAACTTATTCCACAATTTCAGATCTCCTTGTACTTTAAAAGCCAAAACTACGTTTCTAAATACCAATAATAATACAGTACCATGCTGGTGATTTTACCAATCTGGAAAAGAGAACATTGAGAGGTGAACAAAACATAAAGTACTTCAGATGCTGGGAATTTGAAACAAAAACAGAAGTTGCTGGGGGAAACTCAGCAGGTCAGGCAGCATCCATGGAGAAAGGAAAATGAGTCAACGTTTCGGGTCTACAACCTTTGTCAGAATTGACGATTGAGAGGTGATATTATTGTTGACTTTAAGATTCTTAATGTAGTTCATCACAGGTTGTTTTAATTAGTCCAGAATCGTAAAACCAAAGGACACAGGCTGCGAATGAAGGGGGATACATTCAGAAAGAATCTATGGAAACACTATTTCAGTGAGTGAATAGTAAGCTTGTGAAAGAGGCTCCCTTGGGAGGAAGAAGCAGTTGTGATTCCTTCAAACGCAATTACATATTTGAGGAAATAACATTATGAGATATTGTACATAGATGGTTTGATACATGTGGGTGTGACTGCCAGGATGGTGGAAGGCGAACTAGATGAATTTGTCTTTCTTTCATCTTTTATTTATGTTCTTCGTTATCTTGTCTTCCACAACATTCTTGACTTGTGATCCCTTGTCATTACTCCCTCATTAGGTTGACCCTCACACTTTCCCTCACCCCATCCTTATTTTTGCCAGAAGAGCTTACTGGCTGGCTTGGCTGTTCCCATTCTTAGCTAAATTAATAATAATCCTTGCATGCAATATAGTGCCTTATAATGGCCCTGAGGTATTTCAAAACACTTCACACAATATACTGTACAATAAATTGACTGTATTTTGTGGATGAAATTTAGCAGCTCTGCTAAGCAGGACTGTGCGACTGCAGTAATATACAATCAAACCATTCTAAGGTTTATTTAAATAAAAAATAGGAAATTCCAGCTGGCAAATTGACTCAGGGAAAGAGCTGCTGATGTACATGTGAGAAAGAGGCCAGGTGGCAATCTTAGTTTAAAGGAACTGCCTGATCCGTGTGTATACAGCCTGACAGAGCATTTAATAATAGGTGAGAAACATGAGGCCTGAGCTCAGAAAACAATTCTTGCCCAGAACTTCCTTTTAAACATTAATGAATTGGCTTAATCTTTTAAAGAGACAGGCCTTGGCGTTCGAAGATTATTGAGAAAATCTGAAATATGCTGTACATATAACCGAACTCGATCCAAATCAATAGCTTCATTAACCAAAACAGAAGTCGCTAGGATCACTTAGCAGGTCACGCATAATCTATGGAGAAAGGAAAGTGAGTCCAGACCCTTCATTAGAACTGGAAAAGACTAGAACTTTTGCATTTTTGTTAATAGCTTCTTTATTTGTCAATCCAGGCAGTCACAAATCCGCCACTCTAAACCACACTTTATACCAATTCCAGTGCCCTTTGTACTTCCTGCCCTTCTTCTCATTGGCCCTTTTGTTAATTGTCTATTTACTCTTAAAGAAATATCCAACATTATCCTTTCTGCAGTTTTCTTTAATCTTCTATTAATCTTGCTGATGGTCTAATCTCTCTTCCTGATCTTGTCGCCTTCTCTCTCTTTTTTGTGGTCTATCAGGCGAAAGACCTTGGTTTGATTCCTGTCATGGCAAGATGTTGGGGTGGGTTTCCTTGGTCGGGCTGTCCAGTTTGTAATATTAGAAGATGCAAGCAAAGCAGGATTAGGAATGGTCTTAAAACAAAACAAGAACATAGTTGCTTCTGCATCGGAACATTGTCGAAAACAGAACACAACAATGCATAAATAGAAAAAGAGCAGTTTTGGGTACCACCAAAAAGTACCACTTTAAACGCTTACTGACAGCACTCACTATGTCTCTACTCATGGCTTGTTTCATGTCGTTTTCTTGCTTTATTGCCTTTGCTGTCTCCTAGACATCCATTACTCCATTTCTTTTACTAGTCTTTTTTTCTTCTTCATCCCCTTTTTGACTCACTCCTCTGCTCAGTGTATCTGTCTGGTTTGTACCTGAATTCTAGTTCATATTTCTGCAGCCGTACATGCATTTTTTGTAATCTTGGAGGAGTTTCATTCAGCCCTTTTTAAAAAACAAAATTGCTTCTTATAACTAGCGATCAGTCTCTACAGTTATCTTTATTCCAAACATATATTGTTTGAATCATCTCATACCCAAAATGTGTGTCCCTGTACTTTCAGTATGTGAAAATTGTATTTTATAGATTTTATTTTCTACCTTGTTTCTATTTCATCTTTTCCTATCATTTCGATTTAATTTCTGTCAAATGTCACTAACCTTCCTTTTCCTATTTCCATTTTTTTTTAAATGCGTCTAATGGCTTGTGATTATTCTTTACTGTGTTTCTCCCAGCCTCAAATACTCCTCTAACCACATTACACTAGCTTGTGTGTATAAAGAAGTATCCAACATAACTGATCCATGACTCTAGTCAAAACATCTCTTTTATTCACTCATTCTTGAGAACAGGGCAGTGCCGGCTGGCTGGGCAAGTATTGATTGACCGTTCCTCGTTGCTCTGAGAAAGTTGGTGGTGGGCTGCAGGTGATCGCTTTCGAAGAAATCATTGCAAAACATTGATTGTAATTCAAAGAGGTCCGAACTCGCACCTTTTTACTCTCTCAGGGTCACCATTACGCTATTAAGAAGTACGTTATAAAAGGCCTGAACTTTATTGAGCTTTACTGACGATACTGCCATTGGATTTTTAGCATCCACCCAAACCAGCAGATGTGGGCTTGGTTTTAAAGTAGTCTTTTGGAGTGTTAGCCAAGACTCTGAAAGTAAAATTCTGAGACGGAGCTTAAACTCACAAACAGAAGTTTTTTGTTTAGGTCAGCCTGATGTCTGACACATGCAGAATTCCATCACCATGCTTAAGAGTATCCAAACCAAACTGAGAGTTCATGCCACAAGCACACTGGAGACTCCCATCCTCCGAAAGTATTGCACACTTTCTTCCCAGAGAGATGCATGCTGTTTATCTAATTCCAGTTTAAGTGCAGATTGGCAAGAGCGAACGCTTGGGGACTTCAGAGCTTGTGTTGGGGTCCATTGGAGATTAACCACAATCAGAGGGGAGAATGCTATCAATTGAGCCAGACTGTGACACCTGACACATTCCTGTGAGCCTAATCATTAGTGAGAAGATTGATATATGAATGTGTGTTCACACATATTGTACGCTTCCCAACAACTGACAGTCCAAATCTCAGAGTTACCTCATCTACTACCCACCACATTGAAAGTAGATGTCCATTGAGTAGCTGACGAGGAAACTATTAGATAGTATTGCTGAAATCAAAACAGAATAGAGTTACATTGCTTGTAACTTGCATTCACATTGTCAACCTTTGCCACTTTCAGTACTTTTAATCTTTGGCAAATGAACATTGAACTTTCCATTATCAATGTTTCACTCCCCTATTGTGTAAGTTACTGTAAAATTGTTTTCTTCAATTGCAAAAATTACATTCTGTTCTAACGAAGGGTCACGGACCCGAAACGGTGACTCAATTTCATTTCTCTATAGATGCTGCCTGACCTGCTGAGTGTTCCCAGCAATTTTTTGCTAAACTAATTCTGGAAAATATTATAATATGGCAGATTATATTTCAACTAATTTACAGGATCATAAGAACATAAGAATATAAGTATATCATAAGAACATAAGAATATAAGTAGGAGCAAGAGTAGGCCATTTGCCCCTCGAGCCTGTCCGTCATTTAATAGGATCATGGCTGATCTTCTATCCTAATTCAATTTACCTGCCATATCCCCATAGCCCTTTAGCTTTTAAAATAAACTATCCATCTCAGTCTTGAATATGTTAGATCAGACATGTATCCTTTGCAGCTATCTTTGTTGTCTCACTTGATTCCATTTATGTCAATTTCTAATTTATCAATGATGCAAATCCAGTTCATTTATGTATACTGGGCAGATGCATTACGCCCCCACGTTAGGCGGGTGCTTGACTAATCATAGAATCATAGAATCATAGAATTTTACGGCACAAAAGGAGGCCATTCGGCCCATCTAGTCTGTGCCGGCTCTTTGAAAAGAGCGATTCAATCCCACTGCCCTGCCCGCTCCCCATAGCCTAATAGACCTGTTCTCCCTAAATAAAGATCTAATTCCCTTTTAAAAGTTGTTATCGAATCAGCCTCCACCACCTTTTCAGGCAATGCATTCCAGATTCGAACAACTCGCTGAGTGAAAACATTTCTCCTCAGCTCCCCTCTACTTCGCCTTGAAACTATTTTAAATCTGTGACCACGAGTCACAGATTCACCCACGAGTGGAAATAGTTTTTCTCTATTTGCCCTGTCGAAACCCCTCATGATCTTATAAACCTCTATTAGGTCTCCCCTCAATCTTCTCTGCTCCAGAGAGAATAACCCTAGCCTATCTAGCCTCTCCTCCTTAACGTCCACTCCTTAACTCAGGAAAGTCAATTTTATCCCTGACTGCTTAATAAAATGGAGAGCAGGGAATCTGGGCCACAAATATTAATATGTCCACTCTGTGTTACACAGCATCAATAATAATAATAGTAATTCTTGCATTTGATATGGCGCTTTTCACATCTTCTAGAAGTCTCACAGAATATACTGTAGAGTGAATTGACTGTATATTTGTGGGTGAAATCAATAATAATAATCCTTGCATTTGATATAGCGTTTTTCACATCTTATCGGTGTCTCAAAGCGCTTCACAGAATCCACTGTAAAGTGAATCAACTGTATATTTGTGGGCGAAACACAGCAGCCAATTGCTCACAGCAGTGTCGCACAAACAGTCGTGGATTGAAATATTATTTCATTTTAAAGTGATGTTAATTACTAAATTTCATGTTACACTTCATTTGAATTAGTTTTACTCAACTGGGTTTCCTCTAAATCAGGCGCGGGTTGGCAACAGCTCTGAGAATGCGTACTGGAGTGACTACTGGCATTGAACTCCTCCATACCTCACTCAATCTCAATGTAGCAACATGAGATGGAAACAATCAACGGTTCAAAGTCTAGTGAGGCATGAGGGATAACAAAACTGCTCTTAGTTTTCCGACAAAGACATTATAGCCATTACTTGGAAATTATGAAGAACACTCAGTTGTCAGGAAGCTTTTACTTACACTGCAGTATTGTACTGTAGTGACGTGGGCTGTGAATAAGCTTGGCGTGATCGACTGTGTCAAACTCGGTGGAGAGTTCCAGGAGGATGAGGAGGCAGAGGGAGCCCCGGTCACAACAACAACAAAATTGCATTTGTATGGAACCTTTCACGTCGGGAGGACATAGATAAAGAGGATATTGTTTGTGACTTTCTCAAGCGCTGTCTCTGTACTGTGGGCAGGTGGAAGCTGGACTGGAGGGGTTTGAGTAGAGCAGATTTGAGATACGGTGGTAGTGGCTGCGGGTGGAGAGATCAAAGGTTGTTTTTTTAATGAGGGGGTGATAATAATATTAATAATAATACTTGCACTTGATGTAGCGTTTTTCACATCTTCTAGACACTTCAAAGCACTTCACAGAATATATTGTAAGGTGAACTGACTGTGTATATGCGGGTGAAATGTGGCAGCCATTTGCGTACAGCAGTCTCCCACAAACAGTCGAGGATTGAAATGAAATTTTTTGTAAGCAATTATTATTAGGTGTGTGGAGTAGGGAAACTTGCCTGAGGTTTTGCCCTGCCTGGAATGTAAGCCAGGTCTCTTGGCTGTAAGGCGAGTGCTCTAAACATTGAGCTACAGGACTCAACAAATGATGCAACTTGGAGAGCCAAGACTGAAACTGTATACCTGTGCAGAACGTGGCTACCAGCCTCCAGAACAGAGAGGTCATGACTAACTAACCAGAGAGAGTGCATGTGCAGCATTTCAGCTCTGAGCTACATCATTCAGTGGGGGAGACGGAGATGAGTGAGTGGTCTGAAAAGGCCTTGTCGGTGATGAACATGTCAGAAATGTCAAGGCCATGTGTGATGATGAGGTCAAGGGAGTGGCCACAGTTGTGGATCGGCCAGTTGATGTGGAGGGTGAGGTACAGGGAGGAGAGGAAGGCAGTGAAACCTGACGGTTGTGGTGCAAGGGGAGTTAAATGGAGGCTAAATTGGCCCAATATGAGCAGGCATTTTGAGCAGAGGGACAGGGTGAGTGGAAATATCAGCGAGGAAGGAGCCAGGGGGTTCTCGGGCCAGTAAACTAGGAGAATTTTGAGTGAGAGAGAGGAGGGATGGTACAGGGTGAGGTGCTCAAATTTCAGCCTCATTCCCATTGAGTTATAATATTATTTTCTGACTACACTCTGAACATATGTTTGTCAATATACAGTACTGTATATCAAAGCACAATTGTACTCTGCCTATTATACATAGTCAGTTCATTTCTGGAGAAGTGTGAAAATCAGAAAGAAAACTGAAAGAGAAAAAAAATAATGTACAGAACCTCATTAAGAATGAGTCAGGTTGTTGTTGTAGTGTGAGTAATAGCTTCCTAATAACTGTACTTTTCCACCCATGGAAAGGTCTCCCCCCGATATCCTCACAGAGACCCTCACGTTTTCTGACCTCATAATTCTCTGGCCTTCCACCCACAATGATCCTGAAGCAGCTGTCCAGCTGCTCCATGATCGCCTCTCCTCCACCTTCAACTATCTTGTTCCCCCTGAAATCCAGGTCCATTTCCAAACTACCCACTCCCCCTAATACAACACTCACCTCCACTCCCTAAAAACCAAAATCCGGCTGCTTCCCCACCCTGCTTGGGTCCCAACCTGACTGTTCAGCGCTTTGGGAAGTCCACCTTGAAAGGCGCTATATAAGTGCAATTTTGTTGTTGTTGTTGCTCAAGCGCAGGTGGCAGAAAACCGGTCTCACGGTTCACCATCAACTGTGGCTCGAGCATCTCCACAGCTACCGCTGTTCTTTGTCGCACGCAAAAATGGCTTACTATTCCAACATCATCCTGGAGGCAAACAACAGCCACAAAGTCCTCTTTTCCACCACCCACCACCTCCTCCGCGCACCCCTTCAGGCCTCCTCAATCTTCACTTCAAATGCGAAGTGCGAAGAGGTCATGGACCTCTTCTCGTCCAAAATTCAAAATATCCGCCAGGCAGCATCATCCGCCTGCCTCTCGTCGCCCACCATCACCACCACCATTCCGTCCCACTCCCCCTCATCAGCTCCTACCTCAACCCCCTTCCTACACTCCTTCTCCCCCGTCTCTCTTTCCTCCCTCTCACGCACCATCACCTCAATGAAGCCCATCACCTGCTGCCTTATCCCCTTCCCCACCAACCTACTGGTCACCCGGCTCCCCCTCCTCTGCCCTCTGCTCACTGATATCATCAACCAGTCCCTTTCCACAGGATCAGTCCCTGCCCCCCTCAAAACTGCTGTCATCAACCCACTCCTTAAAAAACCTTCCCTCAAACCCTAACCACTACCGCCCTATATCTAACCTGTCCTTTCTATCCAAAGCACTCGAACGCGTTGTTGCAAATCAATTCTGCGCCCACCTCTCCTCCCACTCCCTCTTCGAACCGCTCCAGTCCAGTTAACGCCCTGCCCACAGTGCAGAGACTGCGCTTGTGAAAGTCACAAACAATGTCCTCTCTATCTGTGACCAGGGCTCCCTCTGCCTCCTTAACCTCCTGGATCTGTCCGCTGCATTCGACACAGTCGACCACACCATCATCCTCCAATGCCTGTCCTCCGAAATCCACCTCAGTGGGACCGTATTCGCCTGATTCGAGTCCTACCTCACAAACCGCCAGCAGTACATCTCCACAAATGGCTTTTCCTCCCGCTCTCACCCAGTTACCTGTGGGGTACCCCAGGGATCCATCCTTGGCCCCCTCCTCTTCCTTATCTACACGCTCCCTCTTGGGGATGTCATCCACAGACATGGGGCACACTTCCACATGTACGCGGATAACACCCAACTCTACTTTTCCCCTTCACTTTGTGACGCCTAGTCCCCTGATGTTCTGTCAGCCTGCCTGTCAGACATCAGGAGCTGGATGAGTGCATATTTCTTACAGCTGAATGTCGACAAGACGGAAGCCATACTCTTTAGCTCTCGTCAACGTCTCCATTTGCAAAGCTCTTACCTCCTCCACCTTCCCGGTCTGCCCCAAATACTCTCCAAACCTGTGTGCAACCTAGGCGTCAGGTTCGACCCCCAACTGTCCTTCCTCCCCCACATCTTGTCCCTCACCAGCACCGCCTTTTTCCATCTCCGACGGATCGCCCATCTCCGACAATACCTCACCCCAAAAGCCACTGAAACCTTGGTCCATGCCTTTGTCACCTCTCAGCTGGACTATTGCAATGCCCTCCTCACTGGTCTCCTCGCCACCACAATCCACAAAATCCAACTAATTCAAAACTCTGCCGCCCGCATACTCACCCACACCAAGCTTCGCTCCCCCATTACCCCAGTCCTTGCCAGACTTCACTGGCTCCCTGTCGCTGAGAGGATCAACTTCAAGATCCTCACCCTTGTTTTCAAGTCTCTCCACTTCTTCACAACCCCTACCTCTCTGATCTCCTCTCCCACCAAACCAGCACCGCTGTCTTCACTCCATCGGGTCTGGCCTCCTCCATGTCCCTCGAATCCTCCGCTCCATCCTCGGAGGCCGTGGCTTCAGCCACCACACCCCAAGGCTCTGGAACTCCCTTCTTCACTCCCTTCGCCTCACCCCCTCTTCCCAGTTTCAGGTCAGAGTTAAACACCTTTCTCTTTGATCGCACCTTTGGTCACCTTTCTACCCCTGCCACTGGCTCGGTCCTCGGTCCACTGTTGTAAAGTGCTCTGAGATGCCGTCCGGCGTGGAGGGCACTATAAGAACATAAGAATTAGGAGCAGGAGTAGGCCATTTAGCCCCTCGAGCCTGCCCAGCCATTTGATAAGATTATGGCTGATCTTCTGACCTAACTCTAATTACCTGCCCTATCCCCATATCCCCTAATCCCTCTATTTTAAAAAATAAATAAAAAAACGATATAAATCTAAGTTGTTGTTGTAATAGCTGAGTGGTTTTCATACTTTACAAGAAGGCTGCACTGTATTTGTTGTTTGTTGGTGTTAGGACAATAATATACAATAGTATTTAAAAGTTTTGCTCGCCTTCTTAATGCTGACCAGTCATTGCTATTTTATCATATTATTATATTTATTTTATAGCCCACAAAATAGTCAAATACTTTACAATATAGCCCATATAGCACTTTGAGATGCCTCGGATAAGACATGATATTATGCTAGCACAACTGCTGCTTACAAAGATAAAACAACCTTGGTATCAAGGCTGGTATTTGATACTAAGATTGGTACTGACCTAGGTTTGAATATGTGCTCTCATTTTCCCATTTAGTTTCTCAGTTTCCTTACTTCACATGCCTGATAATAATCCCTCAAGAAAAAAATTATAAATTTGTCACTTTAATCCACGATTGTTTGTGGGACACCTCTGTTTGCAATTAGCTGCCACATATCACTCACAAATATACAGTAAATTCACTTTACAGCATAATGTGAAGTGCTTTGAGACATCTAGAAGATGTGAAAAGCAAGGACTATTATTATCAGTGGTCACACTTGACAATTCTATTAATAATGGGGATTGTAATGGCAGTTAGGTGTGTTAGGCAGGTATAAGTGCAATACTTCAATGCATGTTTATATTTAAATAGCTACTTTTTCATCATGAGGACCTCCCAAAGTGCTTAACGGTAGTGGCCAGGTTCCAGATTTTGGCATGGGGACCAAGCGTGGTGGGGAGAAGAAAGATTACTTGAAACATGACCAAAGAGGTAGGTTGTGAGATGGACCTTGAAAAAGATGAGGGAGGAAGCAAGTTGAAAGGATTCTAGAATGGAGTTCCAGAGAGCAGAGGCAGAAAGGGCAGAGCAGAGAGCAGAGGCAACCTATTGATGGTGGGACACGTTGGGTGTAGGACATTAAGCAGACCAATGCTCGCTGAATGAATGCTTACATATCATTATACAATATATATTATTATATCACAATGTCTTAGATGTCAAGTTGTGATCAAAGAGGAAGGTCTTGAGGCCTCCCTCCAAGGAGGCGAGGGAAGTGTCACATCGGAATTGAGTTTCAAATGGTGAGAGCAGATAGACTGAAAACCTCACTACAGATGAGCAGACAGAATGAGGGACTTGAAGAAAAAGCTTAACCTCTCCAAGATTTAATTGTCAATGCATGAGAATCAGGTTAACCTGATTCATACTGGGGATTAATAAGTTAATCTTTGGTCATATTTTGTTTAATAATGGTAATGGAACACCAAATTTCTATCTTTTCCAATTTATCTTCCCTTTTCTCACCTCTTTGAAAGGCAATCAATTGCTTTTGCCAGTAGCCCACTGGTATTTTGTATAAGTTTGCAAATTCTTTCTGAACAAGCCAAGGCAATGATTGTCACAAGGCTATTTGACAAATAGCCACTTTATACAGTACAGTATTATAGAGCGGTTTCAATGAGAAGCTCTGTGTGATAGTGAAGCTGTGGAACTTGTTCCACTTTCATTGGCAGCAGATGTTGTATCAACTGAGGTACATGTTGTTGTACAGCATGTTGTGAATGGTGGCTTTCATTCCCTGATCACAGGAATTCTTCACTGGTATCGATGCCCAGTATAAGTTCGGAATCAGAAAACAATAGGGTTGACAGCTCAACAATAACAATTAATTACATTTGTATAGTGCCTTTCATGTCAGGAGGGAGGTCAGTCCCTTGTGGCCAAATAAATGGTGGCTGTAATCACATCCCTTAGTTTATAACACAATTCAATACTGCCCACCATTCAAGCAACAATTTCTTGACATGCTTTGCGATTCCAATTCAACTGAATAGCAACAGAAATACAGGAAAAGCTTGATAATCTGACATTCCAAAAGCTGGCAACTCCCTAAAACCGGCAAGAATTCAAAATATATAGTATAAATTTTTTTCCAATTTCGGCAAATCTCCCGAAGTTCGGAGCAGCTGCTTGCAGTTCCCAGTGTGGCCGCTCTGTCATCTGGCACTGTGGGTGGAGCTCGAGCATTGTTTGGCTTCAGTGCTGTGTTTACAGCTCACATGGTGTATGCGGCGGGGCTTCCCCAGACATTTTTAGGGTAGGTTCTAAATACCGGCAAACTCCGAAATCCAGGAGGTGAGAGGGCCCAACCATGTCAGATTATTGAGATTTTACTGTAAACCAAATAAATAATAAGTAATAATAATTCTTGAATTTCATAGAGCTTTTCACATCTTTTCGACGTCTCAAAGCGCTAGACAGAATATACTGTAAAGTAAATTTATTGTATATTTGTGGGCGAAATGCGGCAGTCAATTGCGCACAGCAGTGTCCCACAAACAGTCATGGATTGAAAGTGACCAATTTTTATTATTGTGGGTTCGTTTGGACAGATTATTATTAGGCCTGTGTATGGAGTAAGGAAACTTGCCCAAGGTTTCGCCCTGATCTTCCTGGATTCAAACACAGGTCTCATGCTTGTAAGGTGAGTGCTCTAACTATTGAGCTACAGAAGTTCCACGAATAACAATGCATTGCGACCCTTGGTTTGCCATGACATTTTGTTTTTCAACACAAAACTGAAATGGTGGCACGTGTAACCCAGCCTGGATTAGAGCATTGACATTACATCACTGTGACATATTCCAGTGTAACCCTTCTGTCTCAATTGGTTGTAAAGATCTAATGTGAAATTAATTTGGAAAGATTTGGAGCAGAATTCTTGGGTTTTACCTACCATGTCAGTTTGGCTCAGTTGACTCTCACCTCTGAGTCACTTGGCCTCAATCATTCTTCCTGGTGACCTATATTATTTATTGGTGTCTCTCCTGAAATTGCAACAAAAAGCCACCATTTATCATCGGTAAAAACACTAAATCAAGTTGAAAGATGTATTGCTTGCAATATCCCAAATTCCCAATGGTAGAATTTCTCAAAAGTATTAAAATATAAAGCTAATCCAGAAATTACCCAACTTGGATGGGAATCAATAAAGGAGAGGTTGTTTCAGATGTCGATCAAATAAATGATCAATTAACTGATTGTGCCTTTCACTTTTCTGGCTCTAATTTACTACTCATTCCTTATTCCCTCCATCACTTGCGTATGAATTCTAATTTATAAAGGTTCGGTCAAGACCCAATTAACATGCCTCTTATAAATTCTCTATGCTTAAACCCGTTTTAACTGTTATTCTCCTTAACCTATTTCTCCTGTATTTCTTAGAACCTGAACAGTAATATCTCTAAAATCTTATCTAAAGTAGTTCATCAATCTCCTCCTCTTTGCTTACCTAAGGCATATATGTCTTTCCTCTTCTTCGTGTTTAAAACTTTACTGCAGGGTGTAACGTTCAGGACAAATGGTAAGCACTCTAGTCCCCATTCCTCCACTCCCACTTTTGCAGGAAGTAAGATGATTGCACCCAGGAAGAACCTGCTTGGTGCACCCCGTCTCCCTTTCCCACACTTCCCATCATTACAAGAAGGATGGCATCACCCAAGACCAACCTGCTTGGAGGGCACCATTCCCCTTTCTGTGCTTTCCCACCTTGTCTGCCTCCAACATGACGTATCCCTTTTAATATGGATGCGTTCCTCATCAGACTTGACTGTCCCTCCGATGCAATCCCCAACAGACTTATCTTTTCTAAATACTGCCCCTGACATTCCTGCCTGACTAATCCATGCATTCATCATGTCCAGGCTAGACTATGCCAACTGTTTGCCAGATGACCTAGACGACCTCCACTAGCTGCAGACTTTTCAGAATTCCGCAAGCCATTTCCTCTCCTGCATTATGATGCTTGAGCCTATCATCTCTATTTTTGTCTGGCTCCATATAGTCCAGCAGATCACGTTCAAGATCCTCGTTCTAACCTTTAAATCACTCCATCGTCTTGTCCCTGCTCACCTCTGCAACCTTCTTGAAACCTACCAATCTGGCCACTCCCTCTGCTTAGTGGGCACTGGCATGCTTAACACACCTTACTCGACCTATCTTCCATCAGTGTTTGGGCTTTCAGCCCATTTAGCCTCTATCTGGTACAGCATCATGGAGTCCCTTCAACTTTCCCCTTTCTAGGTCTATCTTAAGACGTTTCCTTTCATGTCAGTACTTTTGGCCAGATCCCTTCAACTCCTGTACCTCTCTCAGCCCCCAGTCCCGGCTTGCGTGCAAACCATAGATTGTTCACACCTTGGGACAGCTTCTCGACATGAAAGATGTTATAGAAAGTCGCCAAATCAATGTAAATTTATATATGTATTTGAGTCAAAACTAATGAGTCAAAACTGTATTGTATAATTATCCTATGATTTTTTATATCAATATACATCCCCACTGTGCTCAACTGTGTCTTGAGTAAATACTGATCAAGTTATTTGACTGCAGCACAAATTTTCTTATCACCTTGAAACATTAGTCAAGGTCAGCAGAACCGAACAATCATTAAAAAGCAGATCATGCTTAAATCACAAGCTGGTAAACATTTAAATTGAAACTAAAGTGCTATAAAATATCAAAGCCATAAAATTAATGAGACAAACACATGCACACTTTAATCAATATCTAACATTCTAAATCTTGTTGCGAAACACTACAGCATTTGCAATCCCTTTGATAAGACACTAAAAACTTCATCCATAACAACATGCCAGTCTCCTTAGTTTTCCGTAATGCAGTATTGCTGATTTGCAATTTGAAGTTGGATGTTTACAGCTGTTTCGATGTGTTGTTCTGATTGTGCAGCTTTGGAATGTTGATAACTTCCATGGTTTAGTGCGCCAGGGAGGAGTTGTAGTGCCCTTACAGTTTATGATGGGGGTAAGTTTTGCCTGCACCAAAAATGGATTTCCATGTGACAAGCAATACACATTGCTTGTCACATGGAAATCCATTTTTTTTGTTACACAGACCAAGTAACTTATTCAGGTAGCTAAAGTCAAATCCATTTTAAAGGGCTGTAATAGAACAGACAACAGAAAATATTGTTTTGCACAGAAGGGAATCGACAGCTGGAAAGGTGGTAGAGGTTAGGAACCTCGATTAATTTAGGTGTCAGTGTGCCTCAGTTGGTAGATAGATTCATAGAATTTTACGGCACAAAAGGAGGCCATTCGGCCCATCTAGTCTGTGCCGGCTCTTTGAAAAGAGCGATTCAATCCCACTGCCCTGCCCGCTCCCCATAGCCTAACAGACCTGTTCTCCCTAAATAAAGATCTAATTCCCTTTTAAAAGTTGTTATCGAATCAGCCTCCACCACCTTTTCAGGCAATGCATTCCAGATTCGAACAACTCGCTGAGTGAAAAAAATTCTCCTCAGCTCCCCTCTACTTCGCCTTGAAACTATTTTAAATCTGTGACCACGAGTCACAGATTCGCCCACGAGTGGAAATCGTTTTTCTCTATTTGCCCTGTCGAAACCCCTCATGATCTTATAAACCTCTATTAGGTTTATAAGATCTCGCGTCTCTAAGTCAAACAGTTGTTCAAGACTCATGTTGGAACTTTAAACATACAATAGTCTCAAACACCAATAGGATGTCTCAAATGTGCTTCAATACTGAATATGCTTCATTTTTAGCACATTTTTGTATTTAGCACAATACAAATGTGCTACAATACTGTATATGCTTCATTTTTAGAGCTCCTACCCTTAAGATGAAAATGTTAAATTGAGGTCCTAAACACCTGTTCAGGTGAACGTTAAAGATCCCATGTCACTATTCTAAAAGAGGTTTTTCTCGTGTCTGGGGGATTGACTGTTTGTGGGATATTACTGTTCACCCACAAAATACAAAGTCACTACAATTAACAGTAAATCTAGTGAAGCACATTTGAGACATCCTACTGACATGACAAACGTAAGGTTTATCATCATTTAAGAAGCATCTTAATACTACAGTGGGAGGACAGTGGTTTGTATATTGTGAAAGACGTTCAAAAGTACTGTACTTCAGAGTCCTGTAGCTCAGTGGTAAGAGCTCTCACCTTACAAGTGAGAGACCCGAGTTTGATTCCAGGCAGGGCGAAGCCTTGGGCAAGTTTCCTTATTCCACACTCCTGTTAATAATCCCTCAAAGAAAAACTAGTTATTTTCAGTCCACAACTGGGGGTTGGGGAAGAGAGACAGGGAGAGACATGTACACACACACAAATGCACAAAAGCCAACCCAATCCTTCTGTCTTCAATTGGGGTTCATACATATGCATTTCCAGTAAAATCATACCAGGCAGGCCTTTTCAAATACATTTGTCAAACAAGGTTTAGATTTATAAATCTAGATGGATTTGGAGATCATAGAATTGTACAACACAGAAGGAGGCTGTTCACACCATCACGAGACATCTAGAAGACGTGAAAAGCGCTAGATCAAATGCAAGGATTCTTCTTATTATTATTATCATGCCTGTGCCATGTGAATCCTTGCCTCTCCAAATTAAAGGTTAGACTCAATTATTGCTTCTTAAAGTTTGCCCACAGTCGGATACCTTCTGGGTTGACTTTATAAATCTGCTTCAGACAGAGGAAGGGAAACAGATAAGAGTCAATGGGAGAGATAAGACAGGGAGCAGAGTAACGGACAGAAAGGAAAGGAGAACGGAATTAGAAAACACACAAATTTAGGGGACTTGTAAGAGGAATTCACTGAATTCTCATCCACCAGTTTGAATAAAAGCGTATACCACAAGCCAGCCAAGTTATTAGTTCCAAGTCAGCTTTAAACTGCAAAGTCTCTAAATTGCAGTCAGACGTTTGAGCTAGAATTTTTTTGAAGTTAGGCAAACTTATCAATTTGAAGCATTTCAAAAGACAAATTTAACAAGGCACAGGTTACTGTGGAACTACTGCTTAACTGCATGTTTGGAGAGGATTAACATCAACTTTCTAGACACTTGCTTTTCATGCCCGACCGCGTTACCTTCCTCAAATTAATGAACGCATAACACTGTCTTAGCATTTTGTGAATCTTCATTTCAGTGAATATCAGTGCAATGGCTTTATCAGACAAGTGACTGACAACTTGAGAAGTCAATATTCCTTGTACTTCAGAGACTAAAAATAGAATTTTAATTTGTTCTTGAACCCAACCATTAAGCACTTGAACTTCAGGATGAGTCAATTTATTGCATAAAGCCATGAAGTGATAACCCAACCCTTGTAAACAAAGCGTAGCAAGCAATATACATCAAAAAAAGGTATAAAACTGAAATTCTAGTATGTATAAGTTGGTGATGGGTGCAAAGTTTTACATGGAGGACTCGGACATTAAAAAGTGGCATGGACTCGGACTCGGACACCAGGGACTTGGACTTGGATGAGGACTCGACTGCAGCCCTGCAGAATACCTGAAAAGTGCTGCATCATTATTATTATTAATAAAAGGGCTGCAAGGCTTTCTTTATCTAAACCTCTTGTGACTTTATGCCTGCAGGAAAATTCTGGTTAATTTTGTTTTATTCATACAGGTGAAGCCCTGAATGATATGGTATTGCACTTGGAAGTTTTTGTAGATGCTCCTTCAGCAAATGACACTGGAATTCCATCAATTATGCCAGGATCTATCAACTGTTGTTTGGTATTGTTTCAGAGAATGGTGACTAAAGTTATGAAAATAAGTTATTTTCATTTGTCAATTCTCCTCACAGTATGTAAATCTCCTCACCCCCACCACATCTCCTAAAGCTGGTGGGGGTGAGGTGATTTATATACCTCCCCCCCTATTCATCTACAAGTGCTGGGCCCCTCTCCTTGGCCCAAGTGATCATTTGTCACATGTAAGATATGATTCAGGCTTCTGAACTACCAAGCACTAATTTACATAAAAATAAAAGTTGCTGGGAACACTCAGCAGGTCAGGCAGCATCTATGGAGAAAGAGGGTGGGGGAGGATTGGAAGAAACAGTTGTCAGAGAGGTGGTGTTCAGCCTCTGCCAGGTAGAGGGCCTTTCACCAGATGAAGACAGCGCTTCCCTTGTCTTTGGGTTTGACAATAATGTCGGGATTAGTCCTGAGAGAGTGGAGTGCAGTACACTCAGAGGGAGAAAGATTTGAGTGGGAGAGTGGAGAAGTGGATGCAGCTGATGTCCCACCGGCAGCTCTCAATGAACAGGTCTAGGGAGGGTAGGGAGCCTTGTGGTGGGGTCCAAGTGGAACGGGACTTCTGAAGACAGGAGAAGGGGTTCAATGTGCAGGGAGATGCTTCCTGGCCAAAAAAGTGGGCGCAGAGGCAGAGGAACAAGAGCTCAGCATCATGTTGGGATCGAAATACATAGTGGGTGGGGGCATAAGGGGCTGAAGCTGAGGCCTTTACTGAGGATGCATAGTTTTTCAATTTATCTTCATTATTCTGTAATTGTAATATAGTAATCCTCGCATTTTGATATAGTGCTTTTCATGTCTTCAAGATAAAGCGTTCCATACAATATACTGTACTGTGGGCAAAATGGCAATTGCACACAGCAGTGTCCCACAAACAGTAGTGGATTGAAGTGACCAATCTTTATTTATTATTTTTCTATTGAGGGCTTATTTGCAAGCGTGTGATGTAAAGAAGTTTTGGCCCTCTGGGAATCAAACTCTGGTCTCTCGTTTGTGAGGCGAGTGCTCCAACCAATGAGCTACAGGACTCTACATAATGTTTTCCATAATCTTCAGTTTCTGAGTATCTACTCTATGTCTCTGACAACACTTTCAGTATCTTTCCTCTCCACATCCCTTTCAACTTCCACAACTAGTTGCAATGTCAAGTCAGCATTGTCAAGCTCCTTGAGATGTCCTCCTGACAAGCAAAATTCTATATAAATATAAACTGTATTGTGTTATATCATGATTATGTACAGCGCGTAAAGACATTAAACTAAGCTGCTTGCTCATGTGGGAATGTTAGAAATCCCATGGTACCCTTTAAAAAGAGAAGGGTGTTTCTCCCAGTATCTTGGCTAACATTTCTCCAGTTTAAAATCAAAACCTGGTCATAGCTGATTGTGGGATGTTGCTGTTCCCAAATTGACTGCTTTAGTCACCTACAAATATACAGTCATTACACTTTACAAAAACCACTGTGAAGGACTTTGAGATGTTTCAAAGTGATAAGGGGTTTTATTCAAATGCAAGGATTACAATTTATAAAATTCATATCAGTATTCTGATTCTTTTCTAATTGTTATTAACTTAAATATTTGAAACCCCATCATTCCAATTATACTTGATAATTCAGCTTAGACATCTAAATTGCAGGATTTTTAGGAAAGGTAGCGCAGAATGAAACAGACTTTGCATGGAAAAACACAGGACGGATTACATGTAGCTGTGCACAGGAAATTCCATTTTAAAAGAATGAGAAGAAGCTGCCATGTGCTCTGTCTGACCCCTGCTGGAGATGTAGCATAAAGCAGCAAAAACCCAACAACACTGCAATTTCAAACAAGTCAGGTAATGAAGGGCCAACAACATTACAAATGTATAGCATCTTTCACATCTGGACATCCCAAGGCGCTGGACAATCAAGTGTTTCGGACCCGAGCTGGGATTGGGATCTGTGGGGTGGAGCGAGGGAGGGTGACCAATGGTATCTTCTTGCAGATGGTTACTATCCTCCCCATTATTTACTATTCTCCCTAACTTAGTATCACCTGCAAACTTGGAGACTGTGCTCCCTACACCGAAGTCCAGATCATTAATATATATTAAAAAGAGCAGTGGTCCCAATACCGATCCCTGGGGGACGCCACTGCACACTTCCTTCCAGTCTGAAAAACAGCCGCTCACCACACGTCTCTGCTTTCTGTCTCGTAGCCAGTTGTGGATCTATGCTGCCCTGTCCCTTTAACAACGTGGGCCTCTACTTTCCTAAAAAGCCTCCCATGCAGCACTTTGTCAACTGCCTTTTGAAAGTCCATGTAAACTACATCAACTGCGCTACCCTCGTCCACCTATTCCGTTACCTCATCGAAAAATTCTATCAGATTTGTAAGGCAAAATTTGCCTTTAACAAATCCATGCTGACTGTCCTTTATTAGCCTATAACTTTTTAAGTGAAGATCTATCTTGTCCCTGATTATAGAAGTTTGCCCACTACCGACGTTAGACTGACTGGCCTGTAGTTCCCAGGTTTGTCCTTCTGCCACTTTTTATTCAGGGGAGTAACATTCTCAACCTTCCAGTCCTCTGGCACCACCCGTGTCCAAGGAAGATTGAAAGATTGTGGCCAGAGTCTCTGCTACCCACTTTGCATCCCATCCAGACCAGGTGACTTATCTACCTTGAGCGCCATCAGTCTTTTTAGTACTTCCTCTGTTTATACTGATTCTATCCATTTCTTCTACCCTCTCCTCCAATACTGTAGCATTGGCTGCATCTTCTTCTCTTTTGAAGACAGAGGCAAAATACTCATTCAATACATCAGCCATGCCCTCTGCCTCCACAAGATTTCCTCCTTGGCCCCTAATTGGCCCTACCCTTGATCAATCTTTTATTCTTAATATGTTTGTAAAATACCTAAGGGTTCCCTTTAATGTTACCTGCTAACCTGATATCACTATCTCTATTGGCTTTGCATCTTTCCGAAATCCGCTTGCAGATCTGCTTTTCTATCTCCTTCCCATTATTTGATGGTCTATCGTATACCCCTAATAGTGTAACTGCTCCTTTTTCATTCCTTATCTCTAACTAGATAGATTCGGTTTTTTGGCCTTCTTCCACTTTGTTCCTTTCTAAGGCTGTAACTGAGTCTTTAACTAATATTGCCACCCCTCCTCCTTTTCTCCCTTCTCTATTCCTCCTGAATATATTATTGTCAGGAATGTTGATTTCCCATTCCTGCCCTTGTTTGAGCCAGGTCTCTATTACTGCTACCACATCATATCCCCTTGCGGCAACTAGAGCCTGCAGCTCACCAATTTTATTTGTCAAACTCCATGCATTTACATACATGCACTCCAAGACAGAATTCACCTGCTCTGTACTTTTCTCCTCCCCTTGTCCACTGTCTCACCCCTCCCTTATCTGAACTACTGTTTGCATTCCCATCCCCCCTCAAAATTAGTTTTAAGTGCCCCCCTACAGCATTAGACAATCTCCCTGCAAGGACATTGGTCCCAGCCTTGTTCAGGTGTAATCTATCCATCTTGTACAGGTTCCATCTTCCCCAGAACCAGTCCCAATGATCCAGGAACCTGAAGCCCTCCTTTCTACATCACTTCTCCAGCCAAGCATTCATGTGCCTTATCCTACTTGAGGAAATTCACCTGCTTGAGGCACCGGGAGTAATCTAGAGATCACCAACTTTGAGGTTCCACTTTTCAGCTTTTTCCCCAGCTTCTGATACTCTCCCTGGAGCATCTCAGGCCTCTTCCTCCCAACATCATGGGTCCCCACATGGACCTCCACTTCTGGATGTTCCCCTTCCCCCTATAGAATTTTATGTACCCATTCGGTGACATCTTCAACCCTGGCACCAGGGTGGCAACATACCATCCGAGATTCACATTTTCAGTCACAAAAATGCCTGTCTATACCTCGGACAGTTGTATCCCCTACGACAATTGCCTTTTGAACATTCATTCCTCCCCATGGGCTCCTGTGCATCCACAGGCTGCTCACTACTCTCCCCTGAGGTATCAACACTCTCGTCAGCACTCAGAACAGAATACCAGTTTGTGAGTGCTACCCTTTCAGGGGATTCCTGCACTGCCTGTTCCCTCTTCTTACCATGTCGGGTTGTCACCCAGTCACTCCCCTTCTGAATCCTCGGTGGCAGTGGGGTGACCACTTCCTGAAATGTTTGGTCCATAAAATCCTCAGCCTCCCGGATACGGTGCAGTGACTGCAGTCTCTCCTCTAGCTCAGCAACCTTGTGCTCTAGCTCAATCAGCCAGAGACATTTCCTGCACACATAGGTGTGCAGGTTGCACAAAGCATCCTGGAGTTCCCACATTAGACACCTGGAGCATGCTACATGCTGCCCAGCCATGTTCCTTATTTTATTGAAAATTGAACAACCTTGCACCTACTTCCCCCCCTCTACACCTAATTCCCATTCTCACCCAATTCCTTCTCACTCTGGTCTCACCTCACTCAGGACTCAAATGAGGGTCTCACAGCTCTCCCCAATTTATACCCTACTGATCCAACCAGTTTCAGATTGGTCAGCAGCAATGAACAATTAACACCTAATCAACTAGCTAATCAGTATGTTGCTTTGTTATCGATTACATCCAATTGGCTACAGCTGCTCCCTGGAAATCTATCCACAAGACCAATCTACCAATGATATCACTGTTTACCAATTCTACCAACAGTTTTAACAATTTTTAACAGCACAATACAGCTTGAATACTCACGCTAGCAGTTCCCACAGTATCTCCCACTCTCACCCAATTAATCACCGGCAAAAAGCTGGTGATTAAATGTGAGGCGATCTCTCAGTTACCATATGTGGCGCAGGTTTGGCCGTTGACCAAACGTAGCGCCACCGCAGTCACCAGAGCTATCTTCAGATTTATCTGGAGCTCTGGGATAGATTGTGTCCGCAGGGCCCGATGCTCAAGACTCCAGACAAAGGAGGGATGGGTGTCCCTGATGTAGCCCGGACTCTCATGGCCACCTTTATGTGTGGCTTCATGAGGGTCTGCCAGGAGACAACATATGAAGGCACTGCATGCAGATATATGCTGGGATTCTATCTGTACCCAGTGCTAAGAAGGTTAGGAATAGCTGAGCTGCCACGGAACACCCCTCTGGGTTGGAATGCCCCGAGGTACCTGAAAGAGATCGAGACATTCCTATCCGAGAACCGGGTGGATCCCTCTGAAATTCCCAGGTGGACACCGCGGACGGTGTTAGACATCATCCAAGAGAGAGAGGTGGACGAAACTCTGGTAGGGTATCCTCCGGCGACCGTTAGTCACATCTGGGAGAACGTTTCATCCCCAGCTCTGACTAACAAACACTAGGATGTGGCCTGGATGACGGTCAAGAGAGTGCTGGGACTCAAGAGCTTTCTGATTAGAAGAGGCTTAGTGCAGTCCGAAAGTTGCCCTCGGGAGGGCTGTGGAGGGAAGGAGAATGAGGAACATCTGTTCCTGCATTGTGCCTTTGCTAAACAGGTGTGGAACAAGACAGAGTGGTTACTCTCGCGGTTCATCCCGGGAGTCCCTCTGTCAGCCCACTCGGTGTTGTATGGCCTCTTCCCGGGGACACTTGAAGTGACCGACCTACAATGTGCCTGGAGGGTCATCAACTCAGTCAAGCATGGCCTATGGGTCTGCCGCAACCGAGAGACCTCCGGACATGGAAATAGGTCAGTGTCGGCCTGTTACAGGAGGGCGATGGTAAGTGTCCGGGAATATGTTATCAGGGACGCCCTGGAGATAGGCTCGGACGAGGCCAAGGATAGGTGGGGCGTGATCTAGAATGCCACTGCTTAGAACTGCTTAGTACGTCGGGGACTCTATACGCAGTGCTTGTCGGGGGACGCTCGACCTGTAACCAGAGAGTGACCCCAAGTGAATGTTTTTTTTTGTAAAAGCCTCTCCCCATAAAGGGGGGAGCATTGGAGTAGTTTCCCATTGTCTGTTTTTGTTTTTTGGCCTACCATCCGGTAAGGGAAGGATGGTGGAGCTGGGATTAGCCCCTTTGTAACTGCTCCCTGTAAATAAAGGCAGCAGTGCAGAGAAACGAGGAGACCCTGACATATAAGGGGAATGTGGGTAATAGGCGTCGTATGTTTTGTGTCGAGAATTACAGGTTTTTTTTTAATTTTTCTCCACAAAGACGGTGGATGTTTTTTTTTGATGTCTTGGTTTTATTTTTCGCGTGGGTAGTGAGTCAGGGTCGCTGCAGGACTGTCACGGGAGAAAATGGGTTTGCTGGTCTGTAACGGGAAAAGTTTAAAAAAACAAAATATATAGGTTTTTAAAAATATATATATATATTTGTTTATAAAAAAAAATCCCACTCTCACCCAATTAATCACCGGCAAAAAACTGTGAGGCGATCTCTCAGTTACCATATGTGGCGCAAGTTTGGCCGTTGACCAAACGTAGTGCCACCGCAGTCACCAGAGCTATCTTCAGATTTATCTGGAGCTCTGGGATAGATCGTGTCCGCAGGGCCCGATGCTGAAAACTCCAGACAAAGGAGGGAAGGGTGTCCCTGATGTAGCCGGACTCTCATGGCCACCTTTTTGTGTGGCTGTGTGAGGGTGTCAGGAGCCTCGATACAAAGGCACTGCGTGCAGATATATGCTGGGCTTCTACCTATACCCAGTGCTAAGAAGGTTAGGAATAGCTGAGCTGCCATCGAACACCCCTCTGGGTTGGAATGCCCCGAGGTACCTGAAAGAGATCGAGACATTTCTATCCGAGAACCAGGTGGATCCCTCTGGAATTCCCAGGTGGACAGAGCGGACGGTGTTAGACACCATCTGAGAAAGAGAGGTGAAGGAAAATTTGGTTGGGTATCCTTCGGCGAGCGTCAGTCAGATCAAACACCAGGATGTGGCCTGGATGGCAGTCAAGCAAGTTTTGGGACTCCAGAACTTTATGTTTAACAGAGGCTTGGTGCAGTCCGAACACTGCCCCCAGGAGGGCTGTGGGGGTTAAGGAGAATGAGGAACATCTGTTCCTGCATTGCGCCTTCACCAAACAGGTGTGGAACAAGACAGAGTTGCTATTCTTGCGCTTCATCCCGCGAGTCCCTCTGTCACCGCACCCTATGATATCACAAAAACAACAACTTCGATTTATACAGCCTCTTCTTGGGGACGCACGGGATGACTGACCTACAATGCGCCCGGAGGGTCATCAACTTGGTCAAGGAAGGCCTTTGGGTCTGTCAGAACCGAGACATCTCCAGGCATGGAAATAGGTCAGTGACAGCCTGCCAGACTGGTGATGGCAAGAGTCTGGGAATACATCATCAGGGACGCACTGGAGATAGGCTCAGACAAGGCCAAGGACAGGTGGGGCCTGACCTAGTCCAGAGCAACTACTTTGAGGTGCACATGGGGGAATGCCACTGCCTAAAGCGTCAGAGTACCTGTACATAGTGCTTGTAAGGGGACTCTCGACCTGTAACCAGAGAGCTTCCCCAAATGAATGTTTTGTATCCTGTAGAAGGGAGAAGCCTCTCCCCATAAAGTGGGGAGCATCGGAGTGGGGGTTTTGTTTTTGGCCTGCCATCCGGTAAGAGAAGGATGGTGGAGCTGGGATTAGCCCATTTGTAACTGCTCCCTGTAAATAAAGGAAGCAGTGCAGAGAAGCGAGGAGGCCCTGGTCTTTAAGGGGAATATGGGTTATAGGCGTTTTATGTTTTATGACGAGAACTACAGGGTTTGTTTTCCCACAAAGATGGTGGATCATGTTTTGAGGTTTTGTTTTTTGCGTGGGTAGCCAGACAGGGCTGCTGCGTACTTATCACAGTGGAAAATGTTGGTTTTGGTTTTTGCTTCTAGTGTTACGGTATGTGTTTAAAACAACAAATTATATATGGTTTTAATCCAAATAAATCTATATTTGTTTATAAAAAAAATCCCACTCTCACCCAATTCCTTCTCACTCTGGTCTCGCCTCACTCCGGTCGTAGCTTACTCAGGGCTCTCTGCTCGACTTGAAGGAAGCTAGGGAGCGGGTGAGGTAGAAGGATTGCGGGATGGAATTCCAAAGGTTGGGCTGAGTGGCTGAGGCCATCCCCGCCAATGGTGGGGTAGGTGGGTCAGGCGACATGGAGCAGGCCAGAGCCCGCTGAGTGGAGGAAGCAGACAGATCTGTAAGGAGATCGCAGAGGTAGGGTGGGGCAAGGCCATGGAGGATTTTAAAGGTGAGATCAATATTGTTTGGGGATTTTCATATGGGGGGATTTCTGTTAATTGGAGATTGTTGCATATTGGGAGAAACTCCTTTTTTCCTTCAATCTTTGAATTACTTTGCTTTTAAATAAATATTTGTGTGTGAAGTAAACATTATTAAACAGGAGATTTCTTTCAGACACCATAAATCTGAGTGGGACTAAATGATGGGAATGTGCATAGAATAGGAATAAAGACAAATTCCGTAAAGGGCTTAGCTATGAGGTTGACTTCTGCATTTCTTCAGGAGCATACCTATGGGAATCATTCTGTGTGATTCTTAATTTTTCAATTCCCGACCTTTGAATCGAACACAAATATTTTATGGTATCGCTCACTCTTGGTCTCTGCACGTGCGCGTTTTGGCTGCCGCCCCAACCCGAGCTTCCCCCACTACCCTAAATATCTCTCATCCCACCCACCTCTATGTCTCTCCCGCCACCCCCCTCTATCCACTACTCTAACTCTGTCCTACTCTCCCGCCCCCGCCCCACCCCCCCGCCTACTCTCCCTCCTGGCCCCCATCACCGCTTCTCTCTGCTCCAGTCTGGGCATCCTCTATCCTGCCGGGCCCATCATGGCACCAGGCATTGGGGGTCCCAGAGCAGCCACCCCAACTATCACATCAATCATTCTCTCCACCCAAACCGCCTCCTCAAAACAGTTGACCATGCCTTCCTCCTCCACTGCCTGTCCTCCATCATTCACCTCAGTGGGACTGCACTCGCCTGGTTCGAGTCCTACCTCACAAACCGCCAGCAGTACATCTCCACAAATGGCTTTTCCTCCCGCTCTTACCCAGTTACCTGTGGGGTACCCCAAGGATCTATCCTTGGCCCCCTCCTCTTCCTCATATATATGCTCGCTCTTGGGGATGTCATCCGCAGACATGGCGCACACTTCCACATGTACGTGGATGACACCCATTTCTGTCAGCCTTCCTATCAGACATCAGGAGCTGGATGAGCGCAAATTTCTTGCAGCTGAATGTTGACAAGATGGAGGCTATACTCTTTGGTCGTCTCCATTCTCATGACTCTCACCTCCTCCACCTTCCCGGTCTGCCCCTAAAACTCTCCGAACCCGCGCGCAACCTAGGCGTCAGGTTCGACCCCCAACTGTCCTTCCTGCCCCACATCTGGTCCCTTACCAGCACCGCCTTCTTCCACCTCCGACGGATCGCCCGTCTCTGGCAATACCTCACCCCAAAAGCTGCTGAAACCCTGGTCCATGCTTTCGTCACCTCACAGCTGGACTATTCCAATGCCCTCCTCACCGATCTCCCCTCCATACAATCCATAAAATCCAACTCATTCAAAACTCTGCCGCCCGCATACTCACTGCACCAAACTTCGCTCCCCCATTACCCCAGTTCTTGCCAGACTTCACTGGCTCCCTATCCCAGAGAGGATCAACTTCAAGATCCTCACCCTTGTCTTCAAATCCCTCCATTCCTCTGCAACTCACTACCTCTCTTGACCTCCTCTCTCCTCAAACCAGCTCCCGTTGCCTTCGCTCCACTGGGTCTGGCCTCCTCCATGTCCACCAAATCCTCCGCTCCACCCTCGGCGGCCGTGCCTTCAGCTACTATGCCCCGAGGCTCTGGAATTCCCTTCCTCACTACCTTCATCTCGCCCCCTCTTTTCTCAGCTTCAGGTCCCAGCTAAGACCTTTCTCTTTGACCGCGCCTTTGGTCACCTTTCTACCCCTGCCCCTGGCTCGGTCCCGGGATCCGCTATTGTGAAGCGCTCTGAGATGTCGTCCGGCATGGAGGGTGCTATATAAATCTAAGTTGTTGTTGAGTTTGAGTCATGTAATTTTATGTATAATTCAGACTATCAATAGTGATAACAATACATACCAATGCTTGCATTTGGTGTAGGACCTTTTTGCATCAGAACATCTTAAAACCCCTCATAGAATATACTGTATAGTGGAGTAACTGCGAGCTTTGTGGGTGATGATAGGGCGATAGAGCATCTGCAGAATATTAAATGTGATAAAGAGGTGCAACCTAACACTTTCTGTGGTTCAACTGTAACACATGGAAACAGGATCTTGGAGACTCAGAATTACTGTCATAAGCAATGGCTGTTTCTTGTCCAAGTAATGTCCGATAAACCATCTTTTCAGTGAATACTCATCAACTCGGTCATCAACTGAAACACAAAAGGAAAAGGTTGACTAAATTTAAAACGTTTTGTTGAATTTGTACAAGGCAGAAAAATTCCTGCCTACAAATAATTCTGTGGGATTGTTAATTCTCAATTAAAATATTACAACAACAGCTTGCAATTATATAGTGGAATCCTGTAACTCAGTGGTCAGAGCATTCACCTTATAAGTGAGAGACAAGGGTTCAATTCCAGACATGGGGAAATCTTGTGAAAGTTTCCTTACTCTACATGCCTAATAACAATCCCTCAAAGAAAATAATAAATTGGTCATTTCAATCCACGATTGTTTGTGGGACACTGCTATGCGCAATTGGCTGCCGTGTTCCGCCCATAAAATATACAATCAATTGACTTTACAGATAGGTTTTATGGTGAGATTTGAGAACAGGGAGAAAGGGAGCATTTGACACAGCACCTTTCATGTCAGGTAGATGTGCCAAAGAACTTCAGAGGATTTATTGTAAAGTGTAGCGAGCGTGTGTTTTGCAGGCAAATGTGACAGACAATTTTTTGCAAAGCCGTGTCCTACAAATAACCATGAAGTGAATATCTAATGTAATCTGTGGCATTATTGTCCGGAACACCAGGAGAAACTCTTGTTTAACATTCACGTAAAGCACCTGGGTGGGCAGTGTTCCTTCTGGACAATAGCAACATACCAAGGTTTAGGCAGCGCAATTGAAGCCAAGAATCTACTGAGATAAAAAGCAATATTTTATTTCTTAAAACAGAACCAATTTACAACAAAAAAGCTGCAGGTTTGTTAAAGAGCAGTAGATAAATAGCAGCATAACTTTTTAACTTAAGTTGTGTCATCAGATAATCACGGGTAACACAGACAAATCAACCGTTATGTGTCATTTTGGTCCAACCCCCAATATAATAATCAATAATAATCCTTGCATTTGATATAACGCCAGATCACGTCATTGAGACGTCTTAAGGCGCTTCATAGAATATTTTATGGGCAAAATACGGCAGTCAATTGCTTCACAGGATTTACTCATAACACAGTTGAGCTGTCTCTGTAGACGGATTTGAAAACCTGTAGTCTTAAAATAAACATAAATTAGAATCCAGCCATTCTGGAGTCAAATAAGCATTTTTTCACACAAAGGGTGATGGAATCTGAAACTCTCCCCCCAAAAGACTCTCGATGCTACATCCATTTAAATTTTCATGACTGAGGTGGGTAGATTTTTGTTAGGTCAGGGTATCGGGGGATATGGGGTATAGGTGGGTAATTGGAGTTACAGTAGATCAGCCATGATCTTACAGAACAGTGGAACAGGCCCGAGCGGCTGTATCTCTTATTCCTGTTCCTATGTTCCTGAGTCTGCTGGGAAAATCGTGTGATTTTCCCAGCAGACTCTGGGACACTGCTGTGCGCAATTGACTGTCGCGTTTATCCCACAAATACAGTCGATTCACTTTACAGTACATTCTGTGAAGCGCTTTGAGACGTCTAGAAGACGTGAAAAGCTCGATATCAAAAGCAAGGATTATTATTACTACCCGAACAGGTAGACAGGATCATAGTTTAACGTCTCATCATTGTGTAACACCAGGGTTACTTGGGGAAGTAACCTTTCAGCGCCTTGGGACGTCCTCCCGACGTGAAAGGCGCTCTATAAATGTAATTTGTTGTTGTTGTTGTTGGAAGAACAGGATTGCTGGGCTACGGAAGCAGGGATTGATTTGGAGAGGTCTTTTCAAAGAGTTGGCGCAGACACGATAGACCGAATGCGCTGTATAACTCCTGATTCCATGATAATCTACTTTCCCTTGCGAGGAGCACGTATTTCTTTGTGGGTGTTGTTTTGGGGAGAGAGAGAGAGACATCTATAGGATGTGACTGACAGTGACTGAAGCTGCGGGAGCTCAAGGCTCAGACAATGAGAAGCCCTCACTGTGACACGTGGCAGCTCCGAGTGGGAGTGCGCAGGCGCGCTGTGGGTGAGTGGAGGGGGTCGAGACAGGAGAGAAAGGGAGGACGTTTACATCCGGGTAACGCGTTGCTGCCACGTCTGGTTCCTGCGCCGCTTCACATCCGGGAGGTTGGAGCGAGCGCCTGGAGCCCCCGCTGCCGGTTACAATTCAAGCAGAATTTCAAAGTATAACGAATTTAACGGCCGAGGCCGCAACCTCCGCCCTCGCGGTCTCCGTCAGTCCCTCGTTGTACGCCCCGTGAACGGCGCATTGCAGGCCCCACCGCCTCTTTTACTGCAGGCCCCACCAGCTCGCCGTGACAAGCCCCCGCCCGCGGCGCAGAGTGAAGCGGAGCCGGCATGTGGCGGAGTGTGTTAGTGCGGCTCCTGTGGGCGCAGCTTTCGCTGCTGCTTGTCCGCGGCTCCGAGCTCACCTTCGAGCTGCCCGACAACGCCAAGCAGTGCTTCTATGAGGACATTGCGCAGGGCACCAAGTGCACGCTCGAATTCCAGGTGAGAGTGCCGTTGGGGCACAGCTGATCTGTGGGGTGGAGAGGGTGCAGTGGGTGGGGGGGAGGATGCTGCTGTATGGGGGCAAGAGTGTATTGCTGGTGTCTGTATGGGGTGAAGAGGGTACAGCCTGTGTGTGGGGAGGGAAGAGGGGGGAAGAGGGTACAGGTGGTGTGTGTGTGTGTATGGGGGGGGGGGGGGGGGTGGCTGCAAGAGAGTACAGCCTGTATTTGGGTGGGTGGAGCGGGGGAGAGGGTACAGCTAGTGTGTGGATGGGGGGTGTCAAAGAACTCAAATAACACAGCTCTCACTCCATTTGGTTAAAATTCTCTCGCATTCCCAAAGATCGATCAATATTGTACCAGTTTTTACATACACTTTGGGGTATCAAACAATAATTTTAATGATGATTTTAAATCTCTTCTTACAGAGGGTTCAGCTGGTGTGTGTCTGTGTGGGGGTTGAGGGGAAAGAAGGTACAGCTGATCTGTGTGGAGGGGAGAAGCGGGTACAACTGCTGTGTGGGGGGTGGGAGAGGGTGTGGCTGGTTTCTGGGGGGGAGGTGGGTACAGCAGGTGTGTGTATGTGAGAATGGTGTACAGCTTTGTGTACATTTGTGGCAGGAGGAGGGAGAAGGTACAGCTGATCAAATAATATTTGGTATAGTGCCTTATGTTGTCAATGTCTCAGAAAAACTTCCTGGGAATTTCTATAAAATCTAGTAACTAATTCTATAAAATCTAGTAACTAATTCTATAAAATCTAGTAACTATTTCTATAACATCTAGAAACTATTTTAGGCAAACATGGCAGCCAATTTTCATGCTGCAATGTCCCACAGTCATGAAGCGAATGGCCAATTGTATTTTGGGGAATTAATAAATCCAGCTCCTCCGCTTGCCAGGCACCGATTCTCGTGTTCGTCCCCTGCACCCTCTGCCCCACCATCAGAGGTCACACTTTCAGTCACTACACCCCAAAATTTTCAAACACTCGCTCAATCCCTCCTCTGTGCCTGAAAACCTTCCTCTTTGTTCATGCTTACGGCCACCCCTCCTCCCCCCAGCTCGAAGTCATGCTCCACCACTGTTAACCGCTCTTGAGACGCTACCTAGTGTGGAGCATTGTATGTTAGCGCAAGTTTTTATGAAGACAGTCCCAGTCAGGGACCAGATATTGGGGGAGAAAGACAGCTGGGGGTCGAACCAAAGGCCTAGATTGTGCACTGGTTCGGTGAATGTGAGGGAGAGCCCAGGGAAGGGCTCCAGAGTTCAGATCGTGAACATGTTGACAAAAGTCAAGGAGTGTGGCTTCCATCTTAGCCATATTCAGCTACAGGATGTTTTGTACTCATCTAGGCCCTGATGTTTGCATAACAAGCTGATAGAACAACTGGAGCAGGCAAAGTAGATTTGTGTCATTCCCGTTTATGTGAAAATTAAGTCTGTGTCTATGGGTGGCATTGTCCAGAGGGAGTATATAAATTTATACGTAATGTATATACATTAACGTAAAATAATTTAAATCAATCTGAATTTCACAGTATTCCTGTACATATCAGTACGTACTGGATGATGACCATTAGACAGTGACCACAATGTGCATTGTTTTTTATAGGCTCCATGTATTGTATGATGCGAATACGCAAATAGTCATTACATTTTACAGTACATCCTGTGAACTGATTTGAGAGGTACTCCCAAATATAAGAATATTTATAAGTTAACTAGAGGTGCTCAATCATATTAAATATTTTCCCATGTGTCTTACGAGAAAAGCATGGACAGAACAGTTTTAGTATCTAATGCATCTTAAGTTTTTTTAATAAAAGTTCTCAAGTGTATTGACTTTTAAAAAAAAATTATCATCTCTCTTTCCCCCCCCCCCCCCTCCCCGCAAAATGGAAATGTGAAATGCCAGGCCATTCTTGCACAAGGCTGGATAAGTGTCTGTGGCTGCATGAGAATATTTGGTTGAGAGGAGTTTCTTATTTTGAGGTTATATTGCAAGTTTCAAGCTGTGCACCTCAAACTGCTTAATGGCGGTTGTTTCAGGAGCTGTCAGTTTCTTTCCCTGAAATATAAAAACAGTGGTTACAAAGCATTGACTCTTGTGGCCCCTTGGCGGAGGTTAACTTGGCTTTCCGACTCATTGACTTCAAGGTGATGTACTTAGCAATGTGATTTCAAACATCGTGGTCTCATGAGTTCCTGAGTCAGGCAGGTCTGCAGTACTCCAAAGTAATTGCTAATGACAGATCAGCCAATCTCTCAAATTTCTGTTAAAGATTGGATCCAATCTGTCAGCAGTACTTTGAGGGACAGACTAACAATAACAACAGCTTGCATTAATATAGTGCCCTTTACATAATAGCTGGACAGTAGCATTGAAGCTGAGCCATGGAGAGAGGAGGGAAGAGGAAGGTCTTCAACAACAAAATTACACTTGTATAGTGCCTTTCACGTCAGGAGGACGTTCCAAGGCACTGGACAGTCATTGTTTCAGACCAGGTGCGATCTGAAGACACTGAAGATCTGGCTGAAAGCACTGCTGCCAATGATAGAATGTAAGAGAGAAGTGAGAAGACGGTAGGTAGCTGGTTGAGCGAAGGGGACAGAATATTTTTTTCCAATATGCTCTTGTTAATCCTGCCAACCCAATCCCTGACAATTGAGAGAAGTGGTTTTTTTTAAGCTCGTGGTGCCTCTGAAAGTATACAAAAATGTCAAGTCTACTTTTTTAATGCTAATTACACAACTACCAGCATTAATGAGCCCTGAATTGCTAGTACCATTGCCTGTTTGTTAAGGCATTGTTAAAATCAGGAAAGTTAAATAGTGCTTACAGTCATGTGGAATAGGTCATCTGAAATAATCAGTATATAGTATGAGTTGTTCTCTGGAGTCCTGTAATAAAAATCCTGTCTTTGAGACATCTTGGTGCTTCACAAGCAGCCAATTGTGCACAGCAGTGTCCCACACATGGTGAATGACCACTTTTTTTTTGTTTTTGGAGGGATCATTACCCTGGAAAAGCAATCAGCCAATCGACTAGTTATGGTTAGGTAAACAGAGGAGTGTGGAGTTGGGAAACGTACCCAATGTTTTGCCACGCCAGGGAATCAAACCCAGGTCCTTTCGTTTGCGAGGCAAGATCTCTAACCGCTAAGCTATGGGGGCTCACTATGGTGATTCTAAACATATCTTAACCTTTTTAACAATATCATGATGAAGGTTATGGTTAAAAGTTGTTTTTGTATAACACAATGTGGGTAGAGGTTGAAGGAATCTGAATGATTGCCATGCAGGTTAATGAAGCTTAAACTAGAAGTCTTGAATGTTAAAATTAAGTATTCTATGAGTTATGAGTTAAGAATAAACCTTCTGTATAAATTTTTGGCATTACAAGAATGAATTGAAATTATATGGAATTACAAACTAATAGAAGCCAGTTTGACCAAGTTTTCTTTCTAGGGTTCTACAACAACTTGCATTTAAATAACACTGTACACGCCTGGTGGTGTCTCAAAGCGCTTCACAATGGCTGAGGCTGAGCCAGGGAGAGGGGTGAAGGTGACCGTAAGCATGGTCGAAGAGAATGTTCTTTAGACGCTACCTAGGGATGGGCGAGACAAAAAGGGTTGATGGAGGGAGTTCCAAAGCTTCAGGGCGTAGTGGCTGAAAGCACAGCTGCTGATGGTGGAGCAGAGAATTCGGAGGACAACGAGGAGGCTAGACCCAGTAGAGCGGAGTTGTCAGATTCTGCTGCAAGGAGAAAGGAGTTAGAGAGGTTGGGTACCAAGGAATGGGTGGATTTGAACATAAGAACGAGGATCTTGAAGTCAATCCGCTCTGTGACAGGGAACCAGTAGAGTTTGGCAAGGACTGGGGTAATCGGAGTACAAAGTTTGGTGCGGGTGAGAATACGGGCAGTGGTGACCTGAAATTTATGCATGGTGGAGGAGGTGGGGGACCGGTGAGGAGGGTGTTAGAGCAGTCCAGCCAAGAGATGATAAAGGCGTGGACTAGGGTTTCGGCAGCTGTTGGGGTGAGGTATTGGTGGAGGTGGGCAATGTGGAAGAAAGTGGTACTAGATGTGGGGGAGAAGGGATATCTGGGGATCTAAACCAATGCCTGCATGGGTGCGGAGAGTTTTAAAGACAGGTTGGATAGGTTGGAACCGTGGGACAGAAGTTGTCAACGGGAGCCAAAGAGTATGGCTTCCATCTTGGTAACATTTAACTACAGGAAATTTATGCTCATCCAGCTCTGATGTCTGACAGACAACTTCCACATGTATGCAGATGACACCCAATTCTATCTTTCTGCCACTACCCTTGATTCCAGGACTACTACTGACTGTCCTGTCAGACTGCCTTTCAGGCATCAAGTCCTCGATGAGAGCTAACTTTCTACAGTTGAATGTCAACATGACCAAGGCTCTCCAGATTATCTTGTGCCAGCGCCTTCATACCTCAGGCACTGGCAGAATCACCTCCACGGTTGCACACTTCACCTCACCAAGCCAGTCAGGAACCTAGATGTCTTGTTCAATCTTCAACTGTCTTTCCTCCCCACATCGAAGCTATGACCCACTCTGCTTTCCCTCACCTCTGCAACATTGCCGGGCTCCAGCAGCCCGTGTCCTCTCCCCCACCAACTTCCGTGACCCTATCTCCCCATCCCCAATCTCACCCAACACCGTTGGCTCCCCATTATTCAGAGGATTCAATTTAAGATCCTGGTCATTACCTTTAATGCCCTCCATGGCCTTGTCCCACCCTATCTCTATGACCTAACCCCCTTACCAACCTATCTGCTCCCCCTGCTCAGTGGGTTCCGGCCTGCTTTATATAGAGTTATGAACCCTGACCCACCCGCCCCACCATTGGTGGATGAGCCTTCAGCCACTCTGCCCCCAATCTCTGGAATTCCATCCTGCAATCCCTTTGCCTCGCCCCCTCCCTGGCCTCCTTCAAGTCCCACCTCAAGATCCTGCTAGTTGATGGTTCCAAGGACTCAGAATCTACCCCTGGGTGAAGGGCTCTACATAAATTATTGTTGTTGATAGAGTTAGTTATAAAACTCATAAGAAATCTTTGTAGTTGTAATTTTGAATGGAAAATCTGATGCAATCTCATGTTTGCTTAATAGTTCCAATAACTTATATTCTACATTTTGTACAAGTGACCTAAATCTAAACCCTTATGTGTTTGGCAGGTCATTACTGGTGGTCACTATGATGTGGACTGTCGCCTGGAAGATCCTACTGGCACAGTACTATATAAGGAGATGAAGAAGCAGTATGACAGCTTCACATTCACAGCATCAAGAAACGGAACTTACAAGTTCTGTTTCAGCAATGAGTTTTCTACCTTCACACACAAGACTGTCTATTTTGACTTTCAAGTTGGCGAAGACCCTCCTCTGTTTCCCAATGAAAACAGAGTCTCAGCACTGACTCAGGTATGAAGTATCAGACATTCTAGTGCATATGTTAGTTTTTCATATTTCTTTTTCAAATCGATTATTTAAATTTACATGTAAATAGGTCAAAGAGGTTTAGCACAATCATAATGTATTATTTGTCCTGAATTATGCTATATGAGAGCACAGAGTCATGAAGACGATGCATGTGGGTCCTACTCACTATTCATTTACACTTTCCTCAAATCAGACCCCTCAACTTTGGCATCAACGGATGGAGTCAGCTTATGTCACAATGTAAATGTTGATGCCTGGGAATGCATTTCATGACATTTTATCTCTGGGATTTCCATGTGTTGGTGGGATGCATGGAAATCTCATTTTGATTTGAATGCCCTTGGAGCACGCTAATGGGTTTCCACATGTGTTAGACACTTGGCTCACAAAATAAATTATTCAATAAAACAAGTATTAGCCTCGCTGATTGCCTAGAGAGTAAATTACTTAGATTAACTAACTAGCTGCAGGATTGATTCCTGAGTTACTTGTTTTAATTGGTGTGCTGCAGTAAACATCAATATGCTGGATTACAGGGGGGAAATAGGTAGGATTCACACTGCTGATTTTTTTTATCCAAGTGGTCCATTCATAGTTTGCAAATGTGATCATCAGGTGAAGAGAGAAGGCTACCAATAGTTAGTCAAGGCTCATATGAATATTGTCCATTTGCATGAAAGAACAGCTACAAGGAGAATGAAAGAGTATGCATGATACCCAAGTAGAAGAAAATGAATCAATGGGTTCAGGAGAGAAGGGGAAAAAGTGATTAAAATTTGTGAAAAGAAAATATATTTACAAGACATCTTACCACTTTTTTTTCAAACAGATGGAGTCAGCTTGTGTCACAATGCATGAAGCCATGAAGACGGTCATTGATTATCAGACCCATTTCCGTCTAAGGGAAGCCCAAGGCCGAAGTCGTGCAGAGGACCTGAATTCGAGGGTTGCCTTTTGGTCCATTGGAGAAGCCCTCATCTTATTGGTTGTGAGCCTTGGCCAGGTGGTTCTCCTCAGAAGTTTCTTCTCAGACAAAAGAACCACTTCTACACGAGTTGGTTCATAACGAGTAGTGATGATTCAAAAGGTCTAAGCAGCACCTAACAGTTTTTCTGCTCTGACTTGCCTGTTTTGAAGATTAAGTGCGGGAGGGCTGTTAAGATTAAAATCCTTATTGACTGATTTTTCATCATTTTGGACTATTTACCAGAGAATATATTTGGAGAATGAAATACTGTAATTTCACTGCAACTAGATGTCCAGCTGGTTACTGTATCATAGGCTCTGAGCATTCACTGCAGCACAAATTCCTAGGTTGTTAATTCTGTTTTACTGAATAAGATCTGCTGGTTCTTGATTATTTTAATTTGTGCTGTATTTGTGATTCCAGCAATAAGCAATCTCTCATCCTTTGCAATCATATCTGAATATATGATTCTCAGGGGGCGTTTCACGGCATTTATTTAAATTGCTAGTTGACTTATGCAGCTTTAGTCTGCTGGACATCCAGATGTTTAAAATCCAGACCTTTCTTAAACAGCAAGTAACGAATGTTCTGATTTTTCCCTAATCTTGCTTTTTGTTCAGTAATGTAAATGATGTAACAGTTTCAAAATGGAGTTGCAACTCTCGGACAAAACTCTTTACATTACAACCATTTTGCACCTTTTCACTGGATGTGCATAAAGTTTGTCTATAATAGCTTTGGATCAGTATTTCAAAATATAGTTCCAATCAACAATTGTTACATTATAGAAATGCTTCTTCTATTTTTAAGCTCTTTAAATTGTCTGGGTTTTATTGTGCAGCTTTGTCTACAGGGCATAGTCATGGTAAGGTTGGAAATATGTGGTTCTCAAAGCAAGAAACTTTTTGGTCTTCACTTTAGTTTTCTGAAAGCTTGTTTGTGTTTATGTACTTCTCAACCGCCAAATGTTGAGTAAATCAACCATTAAGGATTAAAAGGAAGGAGGGATTTGGGGTTATTACTATATATGCCACGGTGTAAATGAATTTTGTGCAAGAGGATAAAAGTGAACAGTCCATGGCATATTTCACACAATGCGAACTGATAAAATGCTAATGATTTTATTTAAGGTCAAACCTTTATGAGAAGTTGTGCTACAGGTAGAATTCAAAACTGTTTTATAGTAGCTATTAAACATTAACAAATCTATCAATTTTTTTTACAAATGTAACATTTTGCTTCACTTCTTTCATTGATAAATTCTCATTGCATTGGGGAATATTAACTTAGCTTTGAACTTTTCTTGTAGAAATGTTCTAAAGATATTGTGTAAACTCATGAAATGACCCAGGTCTCGGCTTCATTTTTTCCTCTCTTCCCTATTTCTTAATGCAGTATGATAAAACTTGGAAACAACCATAAAGGTTTGGCCTTGCACTTTTCGTCTGTTAGTACCCATGGCAGTTTGAATAGTTTGTTTGCCTATTGAGATATGGCATAAATTGGACAGAGCGAGTGTCTTCAGAACTATTAAATGGATTATGGCAGTATCTTCTGCCAAAGATAAGTACTTCTAAAAGAATATTACAATTATTGTTTAAAATGTCCTTGGAATGAGAATAGTTATAACTTTCATTTTCTGATTTGTTTCAACATGTTAATGCACTGTAAATTTCTAAGCAATGGGTGCTTAACTTTATTTTGTGTGAGTGAAAGGCAGGACTTGATTTTTTAAACAAAGAGCATAAATCTATTGAACTGCAAGGTATTGTGTTGCTAAACATTGTTTATTTTGTGTTTATATTGTGTTTTGTAGCTTTGATCACCGTGTATGTGGGTCCTACTCACTATTCATTTGCAGTTTCCCCCCAAATCAGACCCTCAATTTTAGGCATCAAAATGTGAATCTGATTTGGTAAGGCTATCAGATGTAAGAATTGATGCAGACCCTGTGGAAATTCGACAATAAAAAAAATTATAAAACATGTGTGCTTGTTTTGAATTTTGACGTCTTAGGTAAATGTAGGAACACCATTTTGTGATTTGGTTTATAATAAAACATTTAAGTGTGTATATGAAGATAAAAATTGTCTTTTTTTTTTAATTTGTGTGTTTCAGGGAAAGGAAATAGTATTGATTATCTTGATTTGAGGCATTAACTTTAGAAAATATGATTGCTGTCTTCCTACTTTGATATTTGGGATTTTTATCCATTTGGGTAAAATTGTTCATTTTAGATGACAACCTACATCATATTTTACTTCAACCTGAATACATGTAATGCAGATTTGTACCAAATTTACTGCCTGGCATATCTCAAGTGATTTATGATTTTAAAAACTGGGTTGTTCATAAAATTATCTTCTGTCACATTAATCTTAATGTTCCTTCAATAATCTGGTTTACAAAAACTGCAGCATTTAGACATCATATTAAATTCTCAACATTGGTTGGTTTGCTCATTGGGCTCAAGTTCTAATACTGTATACAGTATATCATTCATCCATTTGCTGCTTTTATTCTATGTTGTGGTTCCTTTTAACATAAATGTCAATGCTTTGAACTACAGTTGTACTAGTACATAATGCTAATAAATAATGATATTCCAGGTTATGTGACGTGTCAGGATATACACATATTTTGTGTACGTTTGTAGTTGCCCAGGGATTACAGTTAGTGGCCAATTGCTTCCTTTAAAGAGATAAAATCAGGCATTAAGTCATCTAGACCTAGCAGTTATACTCCTCCTGTAATTGGATCATGACATCTAATGCAAAAGTTAGAAGCTGATTGCTTGGCACTTGATCTGCAGCCTGAGATCATGGGAAATAAAAGAAAACTACTTTACAACCAGCCCCCCTCAGAAAAAAACAGCAAACTGTAAACTGCCTTTCTGAATTGTAGTGCATGGTAACCCCTAGAAATGAGGACAATGCTGATGAATTGGTGAGGAATACAGTACAGTTACAGTCTTAAAAGTTTATTCTTGTAACATTTTGTGCTTTTTGACCTGCTCTCCTAGAAGTGCTTAGTCATCCTGGATATAATAGTGCCAGAGGCACTAGTCACAACAAGAGCAAAAAGGAGAGCTTTTTTTTACTCAGTTGTTGGGATAACCTGTCGAGTAAGGTGGTAGATGCAGTCAATTGTTGGTTTCCAGGGAGTAGTAGACAGATATGTGAAGGATGGAGACTTGAAGAGGATAAAGCAGGGCAGTGGCTTGACTTGATACCTTGCCCTGACAGCCACTGACTACTCAATGGTTTCCTGTGCTGTAACTTTCTAAGTCTCAATAGACTTATTTTCTCAATGTGAAAGGCATTATATAAATGTAAGTTTTGATTGATTGACTTTATCATTCATTAAGACCGATGGCTTGTGGGTAAATTACTTGAAACTGGAATGGTTTGAGGATTGGTTACTTGTTCCATGTTAAACTATCTTGACTTTGATAGGAGAAGGAATGTTTGAATATTGAGCTCTATATTAGTTGATATCAGCCATGATTGAATGGCGGGGCAGGCTCGATGGGCCGAATGGCCTATTTCTGCTTCTATTTTTTAATCAAAAGTAGAAACCCGGCTAATTTTCCCCTGCACTCTTAATGCCCTCTTGTAGAAAGGATATCTGGTAGAGATTAGACTTGACCAGAGCTGCCATCTAGTATGTTTTGCCGTATTTAGTATGGTAAATTGAAGTAAATATTTACTTCAATTTACCATACCGTATGATATTTCTTGATAAAATAAGTTTTTTGGAAAATCCAAATGTTCAATGCTCTGTCTGTCTCTCTCTGTGTGTGTGTCTCTCTCTCTCAGTCTCCCCCGGTGTCTCTGTCTCTCTCTCTCTCTGTGTCTCTTTCCCTCTGTGTCTCTCTTTCCGTGTCTCTTTCCCTCTCTCTGTCTGTCTCGGTCGCGTTCTCTTTCTCTGTCTCTCTCTGTGTCTCTCTCTCTTTCTTTGTCTCTCTCCGGTAGGTTCTGGGGAAAATACTTTTTTTTACTACAAAATACTGTTTTTAGCTTTCAGGAATACTTTTTTTTGTTTAAAAAAAAGGTTGGCAGCTATGCTTAACTGATTCTCCCCAGATTTCAATTGCTATAGATGTTCATTGTCTGTGCAAGCATGATTGCAGGGGCAAAATATTGGAGCAACACCTGTGCCTTTGGCACTATTATATCCAAGATGACTAAGCACTTCCAGGAGAGCAGGTCAAAAAGCACAAAATGTATTTTACAGGAATAAACTAAGACTTATTGCATTCATTATAGTGCCTTTCACATCTAGTAACATTGCAGTGTGCTTTTCAAAGATGATACTGGACACAACACAGAGAGGATGGTAAACATAGACATGGTTAAGTTTTCTGGAGGTTTTTAAAGGTGAGGTGGAGGAATTTATGAAAGGAGACTCAGAGGATAGGGACTTAAGTTCAAATGCCATTGATGTTGTGGCATCTTCTTTGTCTATATGCTTCCTCTGGGCAATGTCATCCGCAGATGTAAACCTCCACGTGTTTGCGGATGACACACAAATCTAGTTTGATTCTAGAAGCAATCCAGGTCCGCCAATCTTTTAGCAGCTTGTCTGGCAGACATCAAGGCCTGGATGTGTTTAAACTTACTGCAACTAAACATGAAGCATTTACTTTAAAGAATATGCATCGCAAATTAGATCAAGTTTCAGTAAAAAAATAACGGAATAATACAATGGAACCAATTTGTTGGTTAAAAAGTGAAAATTTGGATGCTAATTTAATTGTTTAATTCTTGTACCATTACCTAAAATCCCAGTTGTGAGCAGGTATTGTATGCATTACTAATAAACCTTTTGAAATATCAATTTCATGCCTGTGTATATAGCATATTGTTTAATGTATTAAGTGCTGGTTAAATTAAATGATAAAGCAAGATATGTTGTTAAACCCTTCACTCAGTATGTAACAAATACCAGACCTAGTGTACTGTAACCATCCATGAGTCAGTACAGAAAATTATTCAAAAAATTCAATCGAGCCCTGAGAGACACATTCAAACTTCTCTTGCAATCCAAATTATATCCACATGCTAATATCAGGGTTCCTGCACCTTGTGGAAAATAAAATTCCATGACTTTTCCATGACCAAATTATGAAATTCAATGAATTTTTTGAATGGACACTCAGTAGTTTTGTGAATTGTATCTAGACAGATGTTGAAATATATATAAGAAATAAAAGTAGGATGAAGTTGATCAGCGATATCTGCATATACATTTTGAGTTTGACAACTCAGTCACACAGCTGAGTAGATACGATCATACTCTTAGCTCGACACATGTGACTAGATCTACTTCAAACTTTGGACGATCGCCCTAGCCTACACAACAGGCTAGCGATGGCCTAACAGTACTCCACAGAGTCCAACACATAGCCCAGACGATGCACCTGGGCCCGGCTTCGTGGAATTAGCGCTGGCCACAGATAGTGACAGACCGGCTATATCAAAGTCACAAACAAACAAAACCACGGCATCTGCATCTCGATCATTCACTCATGTCACATTACGTAGTAAATGAAATAAGCTTTCTTACCTGGTAGAAATGCTACCAGGATCAACTTGGGCTTGGCTATAGAATCCGTTTATGAAAAGCCCGTATTCATTGTTCGACTTCATACATAGCTATGCTAGTGCATGTTATCTGTACGTACATATGTACGTCGTGCGCTAGTTAACTTACAACAAAACTTAGAAATGAAACTCATACACAGCCTCGAACATGACGTATGCAAATTATATATTTAAATTGATTAATTTTCCGTTATAACTGTACAATTTATTCTGTCTTAATAATAGGTGGAAATAATTTGTTTGGAAACTGCCGACCCTATTTTTAACTGAAAATACATCCATATCCTAATAAGTATATTACAGGAACCATTTTCCCCCAAAAAATTGTGACCCCGATTTTTTTTTGAGGGAGATTTCGTTAGCTGCCCCCTCCTCTAGTTGTACATGCATTTTGATCCCGTGCTGTTAATTCCACGCACATGGTTCCATCCTTAGTTTATGCCCATTTTACCCTAGCCCCTTGATCACTCGCTCGACACGAAACTCACCTCGGCCTTTATACCCTCCTGGCAGGCCTCGGCTCCGCCCATCGATCGCCCACTCACTCACTCGACACGAAACAGTGTGTGAAGGTGCGAATTTGTGCTGTATGTCAGGGCAGTGGCAAGTTTGCTGCTCTGCACCGTGTGTGAGTGTGTGTCTCAAGTGGCAAAACACTTCAGGCCACTGAACTAGAAAGGCCAGGTAAATCGCACGTGTACGTTGGGTTTTAATACATTGCGCATAATATACCTAGCATACACACAATTGTTGATCAAGCATTTATTGTTTTTCTGTACCCACTTGTAATTCTTACTTTTCTAGTGCATTATTTACATTCAGAAATCAGTTTCTCTCGTGCTAGCTAACATTCATATAATTTTATTTTTCCATGACTTTTCCATGACTTTTGGTATTTTTGAGATTTTCCATAACTTTTCCCGGCTTGGAAATTGATTTCCAAAATTCCATGACTTTTCCAGGTTTTCCATGACCACCTGAAGCCTGTAATATAGTTTATGCAAAGAACTACCAGAAAGTAATAAAATGGTGACCGGCTTGATGGGTTAAATGGCTCACCAAAATATACACACAATTAACTTTACAGTATATTCTGTGAAGTGCTTTGAAGATGTGATCAAGTGCTGTAATCAAATACAAAGGATTATTATGTTACAATATAAATTTACATTTATACTGCATATTCCACATCGGGAGGACGTAATCGGACACGGTGCAATCTAAGTATTGCACCTAAGTGAGTTCTGAATAAAAATATCACTTAAAAACATAAAAGGGTTAATTTGGGCTGTTTTCATAAAAATCTAGCAGTACTGTATAATTGATGAACATGAACCTTGATCTTGTGATATGAATCCGTGAAAAATCCATTCAAGTACTGTAGATTTAATTGTAATACTCGGAACCACTAAGTATGGGCAACTTCGCTCTATGCAAGAACCGGTGACAAATGAATTATCCAGTCAATGATAAGCAGATAGAAATTGTTAAATTATACTTAATGACCTGCTTGAAATCTTTAGCCTCCACAAAAACATAACCCAAATTATGGATGATATGCCCAGGATTTTTTTTTAATCTTTGAAAAATTCACCAACTATGAAATGAAAATAATATACTTTTTTAAAAAAAAAATAACTGTGGAAAGTGCTAACTTTTCCACAGTGCAGTGTATTAATCAGTAACGCCTTCAATGCGCTGTCCTTTGGTATTTGTATTTGCTGTCAAATGTTTGTAGAAAGAGTTGCAAAACCTTTTGGCTCTCCTGAAGGCTCATTACCATCCATGGGCAAAAAAATATGGTCAGATCAACAAGAGTTATTAAATTATATATAATAGTTAAAAATAGATATATAAATATCTTAATAGAGGATAAAGTCACAAAAGATGTAATGATAATACAATTTTGACTAAATTGCACTTAAAATGCATATATACTTAAAATATAGTGAAAAGCACTATCAAATGCAAGGATTATTACTATTATCTAGGTGCTGAGAAGTAGATACTCTGCACGGTGTGGATATCAAATACTGTAGAAAGGTTTATTAATGAATGACAAAGTGTTATGGTATGGCCGTTGGGCTCTGTTCTCCCCGTGAAAACCACTGTCATCACACCTCTCAAAAAACTCACCTTCAATCCCTCTAATCTCTCACTACCGTCCCATCTCCAACCTCTCCTTCCTTGCCAAAGTCCTGGAACACATTGATGCAGGGGAACTTCATTCACACCTCTCCCTCCTCGAACCCCTGCAGTCAGTTTTTCACCCTGCCCGCAGCACAGAGATGCTACTTGTCAAAGTCACAAACACCATTCTCTAACTGCCTCCTTTTCCTGGATCTGTGCTGTGTTCAACACAGACCACCGTCTCTCCTCCTTCATCTACCTTAGTGAGACTGGACTCGAATGGTTCGAATCCCACTTAACCAACCTCCTCCATTTCATCTCAGCAAATGGTTCCTCGTCCCGCTCGGTCACCTTGTTGGGTACTCCAGAACTCCATCCTTGGCTCTCTTCTTTGTCTATATACTTGCTCTGGGCAATGTCATTCAAGGATGTAAACGTGTATGTGGATGACATACAAATCTATTTTGCCTCTTGTAGCAATCCAAGTCCGCCGATGTTCCAGCAGCTTGTCTGGCAAACATCAACAACATCAAAATTACACTTGTATAGTGCCTTTCAAGGCCTGGGTGAGTGTAAACTTCCTGCAGCTGAAAATGGGCAAGACAGAAGTCATATTCCTTGGCTCCCGTCAACGTCTTCCCTCCTGTGGTTCTCTTCAACTTCTGAGCTCTTCCCTAGACTCACCGAACCAGTGCGGAATCTAGACATCAAGTTCGACCACTGGTTGTCATTCCTCCCCCACATCCATTCTCTGACCAGGACTGGCTTCTTCCACATCCACCACATTGCCCACTTACCCCAAACGCAGCCGAAACCCTCGTGCATGCATTTGTCACTTCCCATTTTAATTATTTCAAGGCACTCCTCACTTCATTCAAAAGATCCAGCTAATTCAGAACTCTGCAGTCTGCATACTGACCCCAACCAAACTCCGTACCTACATCTCACCAGTTCTGACAAGCTCCACTAGCTCTCCATCCCCGAACAGATCAACTTCAAGATACTTACCCTTGTGTTTCTCCTCGCTCCCCAATCCACCACTCTGCGCTTCCACTCAATAGGCACCAGCCTCCTGCTCATTCCTTGCTCCCTCCACCTCACCATTGAAGGTTGCGCTTTCAGCTACTATGCCCCCAAGCTCTGGAACACTCTCCCTCAATCCCTCTGCCTTGCCCTCTCTCCCTTTTTCAAATCCCGCCTGAAAATCTTCCTTTTCAACCATGCTTAAGGCCCCTACCCCAGCTCGGAGTCAGGCTCCACCACTGTTAAGCGCTCTGAGACTCTAACCTATGTGAACGGCACTATATGAGTGCAAGTTATTGTTGGCCCATGTAGATGAAATGCATTGTGGTGGTTACAATTACATCCACTACATATTTGTATAACTGCTGAGAAATTGCCATACTAATTATTATCCTAATTATTCAAATATATTTTTGTGTTGCATTATTTGCATTCCAATAGCACACCGTCTGAATTAAAACGTTGGTGGATTGTTGTCAATTTCTATTTTGTTAGTGTTATAATTGGTGTAGCAATTTCCTAATTTTGGACACTAAATTTGGCTCCCCTTCATCCAGGGGATCCAATTCAAGATCCTAGTCCTCATATTTAAAGCCATCCACAACCTCGCCCCACTCTACATCCGTGACCTCCTATCCCATTACTCATCTGCCTGCCCCTCCATTCAGCAGGCTCTGGCCTGCTCCACGTCCCCTGACCTACCTGCCCAAAGAGGAAAAGCTCTATCAACAAGTTTTCAAACATCCTTGGATATAAAGGCTGTGCATTGGAACTGGAGGGCTGTTGATGTAAAACCAATGTTCAAGAAAGGCTTAGCCTAGTTACTACAGTTTGGATCAGTCATCCTAACCTAACATCTCTGATGGGAAAACTTTAGAAAGCCAGAAGTATGGGAATTAAATTAATAGTCACTAAAAGAGCCAACATGGTTTTGAAAAAGGCAGATTATGCTAGGTATATTTAATAGTGTTTAAGTGGATGTTAAAGACCACATGGCGCTATTTGATAGGAGAGTTTCTCTCAGTGTCCTGACCAACAATTCCCCAGATAAAATTACTCATTCACTTCATGGCTGTTTGCGACACTGCTGTGTGCAAGTTGCCTGCTGCATTCACCTACAAATAGTCTTGACACTTCATGGGAAAAATGTGTGAAGTACTGTTGACTGAGACTACTAGAGACATCTTGCTAATGTGATACGGCAATATATCAAATGCAAGGATTATTATTTTTTGAGGACATCATTGATTGATAGAGGAAATGTAGATTGTGTGTTTAGGGATATTCAAAAGGTGGTGTTGCATAGGAGGTTTGTTGAAAAATAACGGAAGCTGGTTAAAGTGTAGCAGAAGATGTATACAAGATGGAATAAATACCCTAGAATCGGTGATATTATTTTTCTCTGTTTTTATACATCTTTACGTTCCTGAAAAAATTCCCCGTGGTTAGTAAAACCGTGGTTGGCAAATACAACGCCTTATGGGAAAAATGGGGTTAGGGGGAATAAGATGCTTGTTCTTTTATTAAACACAAAATAAATACACAATAACCTAATAAAAACAATAAATGTTCAAATGACATAATAAAAAAAATTAAAACAATAAATTCATGTTACTTACCTTAATCCCAAGAGAGAAGCGACATCGTGGCTGATTGATACAACTGGGTCCTAGCGCCAAATGCTAGCGTGAAGCGACATCGTGGCTGGTTGATGCAACTGGGTCCTGGCGCCAAACGCTAGAATTAGTATTAAAACCCGTGGATACGCAAAATTCGTATTTTGTCGTGGTTGGCAAAGTTGTCGCAGAAAGGAAACAGTGTATACTTGAAATCCACGGTTGCCAAGACTGCGGTTGGGGCGGGATGGTTGCGATATAATATATATATTACATATATGCATCTAAACACACACTAGCTGTACCCACTGCAGCTATGCTTGCAACCAAAGAATCCAATATGGAATGTAGATTGATACACAGTCAGACACACAGACAGACAATTTATCTTTATACCCCTTGTGGCAGGACTCCATGTGGGATGACTCCATATGGGAGGACTCGGCACTTTAAAAATGTCATGTTGTTATTGCCGCGGCTTAACTTGGTCTGTGCTCTTTATTTTGTACCAGCCGCTTGGCTACGTGCTTGCTCTGTGGCACAGGATGGTCAGCCGATGAGGCCACCATGTGTCACTGCAGTGTGTGTGTGCACAAATGTAGGCACTCTGTGATGCACGATACCAAGCGTCACTTTGCTTTGGCAGCCACAAGATGCAGTGAAAATCGCAAAACTGACAATAACTCATGAACAATAGGAGATAACCTGAAAAAAATAGACCTTCCTGGTGGGAGTATAAATCATGTCTCTACGTCAATCGGTTGTTGAGATTCTTCTTGAAGTGCAGACAAATATTGTTTTATTCGTATAGTTAGATAGATTATACAGGCCCGTACGCAGGGGGGGTGCGACGGGTGCGTACGCACCCCCCCCAAATTATAAAAGGTCCACATTTTCCGGGGTAGAGAATTGTATTTTTATCAAATTTAAATACCAAGTAAATTTATTGAGCATTTGTGTAACAATTAGTTCTTCAAAACGATGTATTAATTATAAATACACATCTTTGAATGTTTTAGTATTAATATAAAATTACTCGCAGACCAGAATCGGCGTCTACCCAAAACATAAACATTGACTAGCGCGTCGATAGACGCGCTAGTCAATGACACGGCGAGTCTGTGACTCACTGCGTAAACATAGGCGCGCGCCAAGACTCAAATCCATCCTTGTTTGGAAATCATCCCGTATACAGCCACAAGGGTAGCACCACTTTGTGGAAGCTGAAATCATATTTTAATCTGATAAATGTAAGTAAAAATGACTTAAGTTTTGATAGGCGTGTTTCTGAAATATCATGTTTCTTGTTTTGTCTTGATTATCACATTTGATTTATATTATTAAAAATGTATTCCTGTAATTAATAATTGCTTTTAGAGACGTCCACTGGCATGCAAAAAAAATGACCGCAAAAATAAACAGTGCTACTTTATTTCACATTTAATTTTGTACCCAGAGTGAAGCTATTTTTAACCAGATTAATCTTCATATCATGTTCAACTTTTTAAAAATTGTTTCCGCGGGGCTATTTTTACCGTTTTACCACTTGCGGCCTCTTTACCAGATGAGGGCCTTATTTACCGGAGCAATTTTACCTACATTCCAAAAACATCAATGTCGCACGAATTTGGCCTAAAAATAGTTTCATCATCATCTGATCGAGCGAACTCGGGCATTGACAACCACACTTCTCCACTGATCCCTTCTCTCCATGCAGCCTGACAACTCCCGCCTGCCAATACCCCAATCGCGCTCCAGAGTATCGATGTAGGTTAGGGCCGGTCTACCTCGTGTTCTGTGACCGCGCAATGGTTCCCCAGAGGATAGCACAATAGACAGTTTCCTCCCGGCTTCTCCAGCTATGTCCGCTAAACCTAAGACGCCTCTGCAGTAATATCTGTGATACCAGTGTGGTAGTTAGACAAGCTAAAGGCATGCTGTTGGTTCTTCCTGGCAAGCCCAAAGCGCAATGGTCTCCTGCAATCGATTATTAGAAAGGCTTTGCCAGAGGAAACAAAACATCAAAAGAGGCTTCTTGACTTGTGCAAGACACGATGGGCTGCCAGACACGAGGCATATACTCATTTCTATCAGGCATATATCTACATCATTACAGCATTGGAGAATATTGCTCATGGTGCCAACGTCGAATCATGTGGCATAGATTTTAGGGAAGCTAGTTGGGATCCAAAGAGTCGCTGTGATGCAGCATCTCTATTGGCAAGTCTCACTTCCTTCGACTTCATTGTGACATTTCTTACGATCTATCGCTTCTTGTCACATCTCGCTGGCATAACAGTAAAATTGCAAGGGCAGACTGTTGACATCATCAAGGCCTACAGTGAGATCTCAACCGTGAAAGCGGTATACAAAGCGCTCTGCGATGATGTAGAAGTCGAATTTTCAAGATCGTATAAGCAAGCTGTTAGAATGGCTAATGCTGTCAACGGCATGCCATCCATGCCACGGACTGTTGGTCGGCAGACCATGCGTAGTAACGTGCCTGCAGCTACACCTGAGGAGCATTATCGTCGAAACGTTGCGATTCTATTCCTATGCCACATCCATTCTGAGCTTGACTCACAGTTTTCCGATTTATCGGTGCTTTCATCAAGGCTATTGGGATTAGTCCCGTCAGTGTTATGTGGGGATGATGTACCATCACTCGAAGAGGTAGTTGAATTATACGCAGAAGATATGCACTCACCGGAAGTGTTCCCACAAGAATTATTCAGATGGAAACACAGATTCCTACCATTATCCTCTGACCAACGTCCATCCACGGCAGCAGCAGCAATGATGGAGTGTGATGATGACATGTTCCCTAATATCTCGGTGCTTCTAAGATTGTGTTGCACTATTCCTGCAACAAGTTGCGAATGTGAATGAAGTGCAAGTGCTTTACGCAGATTACACACCTACCTACGAGCAAGCATGACGCAAGAACGACTTTCAGCACTCGCGTTAATGCACATTCATTATAACATGGAAATCGATATTGGTAGAGTGGTTGACGTATTCGCTTCAAAGCAACCAAGGCGTTTCGAATATGGAACGCTATTAAAGAATTAATTTCCCCTCCCTTATTTATTCAAGTATTTTTTCTTCAGATCAGTATTGCTTGATGGGTCACTTCCTTTAATTGTGATTCTAAATAAATAAATAAAAACTAACTACACTATTGCTCACAGTTCAACGATATTTTCAGGATAATGCTGATAACAGGCTTGTAACACGTGTGAATTAACTGTTTTACACTGATTTTCAGTTTCTGTATATTTTCTTGTCTTTTATAAAATTTGCTTTACTGGAATATCTGAGCACATAATTCATACTTTACTCTTACATTATTGTTCATTACAGTCCGAAAGAAATTGAATCTTAGGATAACAATAAGATATGTATTTGTGCTCAAGTAACACAATATATGTATTCAGTTAAAGCATGGAAATATTGAGAATACCTCCATGATGTAAAGACAAATGTTGCAGAACAACTTATTAATTACTATCAATCCGTAATTTATGATCATTTTCTCTTATACGCATACATTTATCAAGCATTCGTCATTGTACTGTTTTAATTGGATTGTAATTTACTTTATCGTTCACATTCCTTACATCATCGTGTCAACAATCGTGTTTGCTTTTATCGGCGAACACATTCGACCTTCCCAAAAGATTTAGACACGGACTACCTGGGAAAATAAAAACACTGAATAAATAATGATGCTCTTAAACACCAAGGACATAAAACATTTACCGTTCATATTGGATCTTCTAAACCGATTAAATAAGACCTCAAACTGTGTAAAACGTCGGAGCCTCGAGGGGGCTTCGCCCCCTTCACCCCCACCAGGGTCCCTCAGGGGCAGCCCCCAAGCCCCCGGCCATTGTTTGTCCCATCACTAGCAATTCGCACTCCCCTTTAAAAATCCTGCGTACGGGCCTGTTATATATATGTGTGATCTTGTCTTGGGATAGCAGGCACAATATCAAAGTTTGCAGGTACTGTACTACAAAATGGAGAACAAAACTAATTGTGAAAGGAACTATAAGTTACTTTAAGTGACCATGGATTGACCAGATATATTGCGGAAAGGCTTTTGGAAATGTATTTTGGAAGGAGGAATAAGAGGAAATGGTCACTAAATGATAAAACTTTAAATTAGCAGAGAGTTTGAGTGTTCCTGCATCTGTGGTTATTTCTAGGTTGCTGGGAACTCCATGCTACAAAACAAATACAGTAGGTCAAATTTCAGCACCTCCAGCCTCTGGCTACTTACAAACTGGTTCTATTTGAATTCAACAACAACAACTTTGATGTAAATAGTACTCCACGCCGGACGGAGTCTCAGAGCGCTTCACAATCACAGACCCTGGGGGCAAGCCAGGGGCAGAGGGAGAAAGGTGACCAAAGGTGCGGTCGAAGAGAAAGGTCTTTAGCTGAGACCTGAAACTGGGAAGAGAGGAGGAGAGACGAAGGGAGTAGGAGTAAAGAAGGGAATTCAGTAAAGATTCTGCAAGCTAAATGCAAAATAAAAGGTAGGAAATTGTTAATTAATTTCTCTGTGGTCAGAACAATACAAACTAGTTCTACATTATGATAATTTAAGCTATGCTTTCTGATTCATCAGAGCATGCAGGGCCAGAATAGATAATTACAGAATATCTGGCTTAATCCATTTTCAATTAGCATTTCTTACCATATCACCCCTCCCCATTGCACAACAAATAAACCCCTCTTGTAATTCCATATGTTATCTACCCTGTAGTTAAAGTAATTAATCACTGGAATCCGCCTCTCGGTTTTTATTACAGAAATCAGCTTTGCTTCCAAGGTCACAGTTTGAGGTTGCCTTCACTTCCTTATTGCCACATTCTCACAAAACTCATCATGTGCTCGAGCTGTGAATTACATTGTGACTTAGGTTACAATTTCCTTCTCTAAAGAAGTTATAAATGCTATTATGCAGAAATGACTGCAGGCCTTTTCGAAAATAATAATCCTCTCATTTGATACAATGCCTAGGACAGTGGTGGCCAACCCATGGCCCACAGGCTGAAAGTGGCTGATGAGGCTGTTAAGAAGTGGCCCGCAGAACATTCTCACTAGTCTAGGTGAGTGTTTTTAATCAATGTTATGTTTCTAGTAGCTACTGAGGCGTGGCCACAAATCAAGAAATGTTCAATCAAGAACATTTATTAAAAGGCCTTGGTGGGAAGATGACCAAAGGGGTTGTTGAAGAGAAAGGTCTTGAGACGAGGCTTTAAGGAGGCAAAGGAGTGGCAAGGCAGAGGGACTCTCTGGAGTTCCACAGGGTGGATGCAGAAAGGCTAAAGGCTCGACATCTGATTGTGGAGCGGGTAGGAAGGGGAATACGATGCAGACCAAAGCCCACAAAGCTCAGGGAGAGGACATGTTGGCAGTATTTTAGAAGTTTACAGTGGTAGGGAGGAGCAAGACTGTGGAGAACTTTAAAGGTGAGGACAAGGATTTTAAACTCTATCCTCTGAGGGATGGGGAGTCAGTGGTGGGCTGGATGGATGTGATGGGCTATCAGAACTCAGTGAAGGAACACCAGATGTAATGCAAGCCAATTTCCTCTATCCTCGCTCAGATACACTGCTCCATATTTCCTGGTGGATCAAATTCAAGCATCTTCATGATCTCCATGTGCTACCTTACTTCTACAACCTCCTGCAACCCTACTGTCCAACTGCTCGCTCCACTCTGCAAAACTGATTTATGTTTCTCCAACCATTCTGCCCACTCTCTCTGGATCTCCATCTCAGAGTTTTTGCTTTGTGCCTTCAAAACCCATCTTTAGGACCTATCTCTGCTTGCAGTTTAGCTACCTTTCTCACCCCTCCGCTCAGGAGATCAGTCATCGTTGTAAAACATTGTTGTTGTCCTCCCAATGTGAAAGGCGCTAAATAAATGTAAATAGTCTTTTTGTTGTTACTGTTCATTTGCATGAATGTAATTATAATGATGGATATAGTGAGGTCCAAATTCTAATATAATAATAATAATCCTTGCATTTGATAGTTCCCTATCACATTATTGAGAGATTTCAAAATGCTCTGGGGGATTTTACTGTAAGGTGCAATGTAGATGAATGTGGCAGCCAATCTGCACACAGTGATTTTGCAATTTCAAACAAGATTTACTAATTATGAAATTCCAGTAACCTGAAGTACAACATGCTGACTTGCGGGAATTAAATTCAATCCCACTGGGCAGGGGGAGGTTCCTGGGAGTCCACCTACATAGTTCCTCATTCAATAATTAAAGCTTGAAATTGTCACAAACATCAACAAATTACATTTGTATAGTGATTTTCACGTCAAGAGTATGTCCCTGCTGCCTTCGCTCCCACCAGGTTTGGCCTTCTCCATGTCCCCCGAATCTTCCACTACAACCTTGGCGGCCGTCCCTTCAGCCACTATGCCCCAAGGCTCTGGAACTCCCTTCCTCACTCCCTTCGCCTCGCCCCCTCGCTTCCTAATTTCAGATCACAGCTAAAGGCCTTTCTCTTCGACCGTGCCTTTGGTCACCTTTCTAGCCTTGCCCCTGGCGCGGTCTTGGGATCTGCTACTGTGAAGTGCTCTGAGACGCCGTCCGGCATGGAGGGCGCTATATAAATCAAAGTTGTTGTTGTTGTTGCTAGATGCCTGTGAAGGATTGGTTCAAGTGTAATGTCTCAATATTCTCCCAAAACTCCGCCACTTGCATACTTACCCATTCTAAACTCCATACCCCTATCATATCAGTTGTAGCCAGACTCCACTGGATCCCTATCACTGAACAGATCGATTTCAAGATCCTCACACTCCTCTTCAATTCCCTTCATTTCCCTGGCACCTCCCTATCTCTCCGATCTGCTTATTTCCCTATCTGCCTCCAGTCTCCTACATGTCCTTTCTTTCAACAACAACAAAATTACATTTGTAGAGCGCCATTTACATTGGGAGGACATGAATACAGTAATTCCAAGCTCTGAACTCAGCCTCTATACCCCCAAATACTGGAACACTTTTTCTCTATCCCTCCATCTTTCCCCCTCCTCCATTTTCAGGAGAAAATTGCACCTCTTTAACCGAGCCTACAGTCACCTTCCCCTCTCCCTGGCTGGGTGTTGTGCTCCGCCACTGTCAAGTGCTGTGGGGCAATACCATGTGAGGGGTCCTGTATAAATGAATGTTGTTGTTGTTGTTGTTGTTGACACTCACTGTCAGTGCTCACAAGTGAGTAACATCCCCCACCAGAAGGTGCCTATGGAGTTGTGGTGTGATAGCAAGATAAAATAATCAAATACCATCACAGATCTGTTCTGGGTGCCATCAGTTTTTCAATAAATCGTGATGTTATTTACCCTCAAACGTCACTCTGTTAATATTCATCCATTTCAGATATTATCATCTGGAGATGAAATCAGCGTAGGCTGGAGCTCGAGGATTCTTGTCATAGGATGTGCAATTATTGCTGCAACAATGAAACTCAAGATATGTAATTTTAATGCTGATTGTTATTTCTTGTTTCACGGTTTATTTTTGTTTAGGAAAAAAAGGCTATGTATCAAATTCGTGGGTGAATACAGTCAAACCCGTTCAAGCAAACACCTTTGTTCAGCAACTACATCCTTCTATTAACAACTACCCAGCCAGCACAGTCCACACATCTATCTTCACTTAGATCCACTGCTCCACAATCCCTAGTCGATCAAATTCAAATATTTACTCAGAGGCCACCACTATTCAAAGGCTACTATGTCCCAGTTCCCTGAGTGGTTGTTAAAAATAGGTTTGACTGTATATTATAAATGTTTTTAATTTCCTGCAATGGGGGGCTGGACATCAAAACCCAAGGCAGCTTCGCTGCATGATGTAGACCCACTCTACATAGCAGAGGCAGATGGTCACGAATGCCAAACTGAACCAAAATCAAGTAATGGATCTAAACAGGTAGCTGGAGATGGCAGTGATGATGAGGAGCCAAGTACGGACGATGAAGACAATGAAGATACGTTCTACAAGTTTGTGATCCTGCATGCCGAGAATGACACAGACGAAGCCCTCAGACTTTTAAACCTACTGGAGAATAAGTTTCAGGTGAAACCTGGAAGACTATTCAATGATATGCCAGCAGGCAACTATCAGCTCCAAAATTTGAGTGATGCAGTTAATGGATCAGCTTGGACTATCCTTCTCCTGACTGAAGATTTTCTGAGTGAAGCGTGGTGCAAATTCCAATCGTACATCACACTGATGAACTCCTTGAACAAGCAGCATAAATGTAACACTGTGATTCCAGTGAGAACTCTCAATAACCCGCTTTCTCACAAAATGACCCCCTTGGTCATACAAGCCATCAATGCACTGGAGGAAGGAAACCCTGCCTTTGACAGGCAGGTGAGCCTGACTTTTCAGGATTCCATATACAAGCAACAAAAAATTATATGGCACAGGGAAAAAAAACTGAAACAACAAGGAATATCAGCGTTCAATTGAAATAAGACAAACAAATCAAGGGCCGAGGAAGGCCGAAGTGTACCTTTAAGTAATGACGAAAATTTTGTCAAAACGGGTTACAAAAGCCCCAAACCTGAATAGTGCAATGACAATAACTTGCATTTATAAATTAAATAAAAGGTAACCCTTACTTGTTATAGTGCTTTTCACATGTGGTCGACACCAAATCTATTTGACTATTGTTCATGTGTGAGTCTTGGCAGTGAGTGTCACCAGGCCCATCAATTGTAGAGGGCATCACAGCTAAAAGTGGCCTCTCTTCTACACGAGTGCACACCCAGCAGAGAATGTTGCAGACAGGCCAGGCGGGAGATCCTTGAATGTTTTTAACTTCTTACCGAGGGCCGCTTTAACCTCCAGCAAAATCAACATAGATCAGGATTTGAATTAGTGAACGCCTAGTTCACAAGCTGCAGAAAATATCCACTACACCATCAGGGCTGCCCTATCTTACAATGTTTTGCTAAATACTGGGCATTCTGAAATACTACAACAACAAAATTACGTTTGTATAGCGCCTTTCATGTGGGGAGGATGTCCAAAGGTGCTGGTCACTATGCTGGATTCATCCACACCTTCAAAAGTGAATTTGATAAATTTTAGGTAGGACAGGGTATCAAGAGATATGGGGAGAAACTGGGATATTGGAATTGAAAGTATTGGTAAAGGTACAGATCAGCGATTATCTAATTAAATGGTGGAAGAGGCTCAAAGGGCTGAATGGCCTACTCCTGTTCATATGATAATCTGTTTCAGACCTGAGCTAGAGGTTGGGATCGGGGGGATGTGGAGGGCAGGGGGTAAAACATGGTGATTGAAGCCACGGTTGAAGATGAGGGTCATGAGGTTAGTCTTGAAGGAGTCAAGGGAAGGGGTGAGGTGGAGGGACTGTGGGATAGAGTTCCAGAAGATGGGGGCATAGTGACTGAAGGTGCACCCGCAAATGGCCGGGAGGGGGTTAATGCTGAGGCCCAGGATCTTGTGCATGATGGGATGGCATCCTATGTGTGATAGGGAGGCAGTGGAGTCAGGCGAGGATGGGGGTGATAGGGTCACAAAGCCTGGTGTGGGAGAGGTCACGGGCTACAGAGTTCTGGATGATCGACAGCCTATGAATGGAGGACTTGGGGCGGCCAAAAGGCAAGGAGTTTGCATAGTCAAGCCTGGATGTTATGAATGCATGTATGAGTGGCTTGGCGGTCTGTTTTTGTGAGACAGTGGTGGAGTCTGGTGATGTTGCAGAAGTGGGGGAAGGTAGATCAGGTCATGAAAGTGGGGTAGAAAGGATCATTAAGGGTCAAACAACGTTCCAGACTGGCTCAATGTGGTGGAGTGTGCATCCATGGATGGTGATGCTGTCAATGCATGGAAGTGTGGAGGTGCTGATAGGAGCCAATCAGGAAAGCCTTGATCTTGTTGATGTTCAACTGGAGAGAATAAGCTCTCATCGAGGATTTGATGTCTGACAGACATTCTGTCAAGGCAGCAGTGGTACTGGAGTTGAGGGTACAGTAAAAGCAGAGATAGAGTTGGGTGTCATGTGGAAATGGGAGGGTGGGGGGAGAGGGATTGAGGGGTTAAGGGAGATGAAGTAATGGGTTGGGGGCATAAATAGAGTAAATCCAGCCTTGCTGTCATCCTATTATCTTTATGGAACCCTGTAGCTCAGTGGTTAAAGCACTCGCCTTGCGAGTGAAAGACCTGGGTTCAATTCCCAGGTCTTTGGGTCAAAAAGTAGGTCAAAAACCTGGGCAAGTTTTCTTACACACCTATAGTCCCTCAAGGAAAAATAAATAAATAAATTAGTCACTTAAATCCATGACTGTTTGTGGGACACTGTTGTGCGCAACTGGCTGCCGGGTTTTCATCCACAAATATACAGTCAATTTACTTTACAGAACAGTATATTCTGTGAAGTGCATTGAGACATCTAGAAGACATGATGAGGCATTTTATCAAATACAAGTAGTATTATTATTATTAACAATTTAAAGCAGAATTTAGCAGGTGGATGTAAACTTGTCACATGATGTATATTTAACATCAATGCCCTTCTTGAATTGCTGAGCAAAAAGGCACTTGGATTAAGATGGACTGAAGTAAATTGCAGTCATTATTGCAATTAACAAATGTTACACCAGTGTGCACCAGAGTTATTGTAGTGTCAGCTAAAATGCTCACAACCTCCAGATGTTGTACTATACTTTAAGTGTATAGTACATGCCTCCCGACGTGAAAGGCGCTCTATAAATGTAATCATATTGTTGTTGTCATTCAGCATCACAAAGTGATCAGTGCCTTTGTTCCCATTCCACAAAACAATACCAAAAATACGGAATCCGTGATAATTGTTCCATGACCAGTGAATACAAACAATTCTATGCAAAGCTTGAACAGCTTCTGATTAAATTTGGAATGGCAAGGTTAAACAGTGACTTAAAAGGTGAGCGGAAGATGAGCTGCTAAGGCACCTTTAATAGCAATTATCATCTGTTTGGATTGAAATGATGAGCCAAACAAACCGCAAAGTTACAGGGTCAAACTGAGCTGATCTCAAGCGGAATTACGGTTGGCCTCAGTGGTCTTTGGTTTAACGAGTACAACATTAGATAGACTTCCTTGATATCTATACAAAAAACATTAAGATAAGATTGCATCTACACTGGCTGCAATGCCCATGCAAGTCTGCTAATATAACAATTTTTTTTTGTGTAGTGCCTTTCATGTCTGGAAGATGTCCAGACATGATGTCCCAAAGCGCACATACACAAGTATGGCTGCTTGAGTGAGGAGTGCCACCCAGACATTTTCCAGTTCCTCAGAAAAAACCTAGAGCAGCATTAAATTCTCAAGATAAGTAATTTTAATTCTGATTGTTATTTCTTGTTTCAGGGTTTATTTTTGTTTAGAAAAAAAGGCTATGTATCAAATACTTTAAAGATCCTGCCAGCCAACAGTCATAAACTAACAAACTCTTACTCAGAGGAACAAAAATAGCATAAAAGGGAAGCAACCCATTCTCAATGTTACTAGAACGCAAAATGATTGGTGTTCAATATAATGGTCTTCCAATACAATATTAATCAATCAAACAAAACTTACATTTTTATAGTGCCTTTCACGTCGAGAAGACGTCCCAAGGTGCTGTACAATTAGGTAGGGACATGAGCAGGGTGGGAGGGATCGGGGCAGGATGAAGGAGAGTAGGAAAATTGACTATATTTGTGGGCGAAATGCGGCAACCAAATTGCGCATAGCAGTGTAATTTTTATATTATAGTATAAAAAATATTTGAATGTTTATCATTCTTATAGAATTTCCCTTTGCCTTGCTCAACAATTAGTCTTTTATTTAATAAACTGATATATTTAAATTTGAGATCTATGATATTGCTGCCTCTATTACTGCAAGGCTTCCAAACACAGATTAAACATATAAATCATAACTTTTCGGGCATTCTCGATTTGCTTGTGTCTATCTTGTGCTTGTGAAATCAGCAGTCAGATCAATCAAACCAGGGAGCTCAGTGCATTCCAAACAAAAAAACATATGATTTACCAGCAAACAACATTTCTGAGAGAGAAGGCCTTGAACAGATTATTGTAAACTATGAGAGAGAGGGATCTTTTCAATGGATTTTATTAAAGAAAATTGAACAAAATATAATTCATTTTGAGACCACTAGAGGGTAGGAGCAAAGCAAGTGTTTGAAGAAAGCAAACATACCAAAGTACTGTATATCAGCTGTCCAATAATCTTCACTGTTTTGTTATTAAATTAATAAGTTTATGAAGTTTGCATCTTGTTCGATTTCATGATTTGGTTTTGTATCTCTAATTTAATATATTTTGCATGAGACCACAAAGTCCAGCATCCCAGAATGACCTCCTGGCATAAAAGGTGTTATACAAACATAATTTTGTATTATTGTATTTTGTAAAGAGACTTTATGGCTGACGTAGAGATTAATTCTATCCCTTCATATGACAGAATTGTACAACATTAAAACACAGAAACAAACCATTCAGCACATCAAGTTTGTGCAGGACACAGTGTTTTTAAAACACCAATAGTGTTTTTAAATACAGACAGGACTCTAAATAATATTGGAATGTTTCATAATGGTAAGATATGTAGTTCCTCCAAATTTCAGTGGTTATCCAATAACCAAGTATAATTGCCCCCTAGGCAGTGACCCTAAACATTAAAACAATCTGGATTGGGCTCAAAGATATCTTTTTCTTGTATCTACTCCTCACCTAACAAAAGACCATCTCATTTCAACATTCTGCATGGCCACATAATTATCATGTATATTTGTGAGCAAAACACATATAGAACATATATTGTATTTATATATAGGGTGGGTAAATAGAATTAAGATAGAAGAGCAGCCATGATCTTATTAAATAGCGGGACAGGCTTGAGGACCCAAATGGCCTACTCCTCCTCCTACTTCTTGTGCCTTGTACTGTGTTGGCCAGAATTGGACTCTAAATAAAGTTTAACCAGTTTTTTGTTTTACAAATTCAATATTTTCCTCTCACTGTTACATTCTGGAACTCTGGATATAAAGCTCAAGACTCATTGACCTTTGTTATGGCGTTATCTGTAGTTCTGTAGCTCAGTGGTTAGAGCATTTATCTTGCAAGCGAGATACCTGAGTTTGATTCCCAGGCAGCCCCAAACTTTGGGTAAGTTTCCTTACTCTAAACGCTTTTCTTTACCCGGCAATAAGTAGGAACCTAGACTTTATTTGATTGGAGGATCGCTTTTCCAGGGGTAATGATAATTTCAAAAAAATAAATAAATTGTTCGCTCAATCCATGACTGTTTGTGGGATACTGCTGTGCGCAATTGGCTGCCGCGTTTCGTCCACAAAATGTGCAATCAATTCAATTTACAGACGTGAAAAGTGCTACATCAGATGCAACGATTATTATTTACATAATAATCTGTGAAGCGCTTTGAGAAGTCTCAAAGGCATTTGCTTGGATTACTCCAGCACACTCCTTGCTGTCTCCCCAGCTACACCATCCAAAAGATCCAGATGATTTAGAACTTTGCAGAACACCCATATTGACCCGGACAAAATTATGTACCGTAAATACCCGCGTATAAGGCGCACTCAAGTATAAGGCGCACCCCCCACTTTTGACCTTTTCGTGGTGAAAAAAAATGGAAGCATTTTCGATGATTTTGCCGGCAGAAAGGAGGGAGGCAGGAGAGACAGGTAGGGAGGGAGAGAGGGAGGCAGGCAGGCAGGGCAGACAGGCAGGAAGGGAGGCAGGCAGTGAGGGAGGGAGAGAGGGAGGCAGGGAGGGAGAGAGGCAGGCAGGCAGGGAGAGAGGGAGGCCGGCAGGCAGCCAGGAAGGGAGGGAGAGAGAGAGAGAGAGGCAGGTAGGCAGGGAGGGAGGCAGGCAGGGAGGCAGGCAGGGAGGGAGGGAGGGAGGGAGGGAGGGAGGGAGGGAGGGAGGCAGGCAGACAGGCAGACTGGGTTAGGCAGAAGGCAGGCAGCGGGCACAGCACTGAAGTCCACTGCTGCTGCCGCTGCCCGGGCGGCCGAGGCCGAAGCCCCGTCACCCGCTCCCCCCAACCACTGCCGGTCACTGACCAAACCCCGGCTGACAGTGCGCCGGCCGCCCCTCCTGTTTACTGTATTTCCGAGGCTCAAAATTTCTTGTATCTGCGTATAGGGCGCACCCCCAACTTTTGAGATCTTCCGACGTGAAAAAAAGTGCGCCTTATACACGGTATTTACGGGACTCAAATCTCGCCAGTTCTGGCCAGGCTCCACTGGCCTCCCATCACTGAATGGATCAACTTCAAGATCCTTGCACATATGTTCAAATTCAATCACTCCCTGACACCTCCCTATTTCTCCGACCTCTTCACTCCCCAACCACCGCCCGGTGTCGCTACTCGACTGGCCCCCTGCTCATCCCTCACACCCTCCACTCCACCATCATAGGTCGCACTTCAGCCATTACACCCCTAACCCCTAGAACACTCTCCCTCAATCCCTCAGCCTTGCCTCCCCCTCCCTCACCTTTTCAAGTCCCTTGTGAAAACCATCCTCTTTGACCATGCTTATGCCGGCCCCACTACCCCAGCTCGGAGTCAGACTGGAGGGCACTATATAAGTGCAAGTTGTTATTGTGATAAACAAAATAAGTAAAATGGATGTTACCCAGAAAAACAGTTCATCCCATCTTGCTTTAAGAGCTCAATAGTGGAGATCAGGAAGCATTTCTTCACAAAGGGCTGTAAATGTATGGAATGCTATGACCCAACAACCTGTACTGGTGGAATCAATAGGGATATCTAAAAGAATGATAGGCAGATACTTGGGTATAGAAGCAAAAGGGGTATGGAGAAAATGTTGGGGCATTGGGTTAATATCTAATAGAACTGATGGAAGAAGTTCAATGGAATGAATAGCCTGCTTCTGTTTTACCGATACTTGGGAAGCGATAGTTTGAGGAATGTTTACTGAAGGAATGTGGTGGAATTTGTCTCCTCTAATTCCACACTTCTCCAGCACCACCTACGTTTCTTTCATAATTTAGAACCTAATCTCTTCAAGACATTTCTGCTCATGTAACATCTAGGACAAGGTGTGCTTAAAATCGGTTGAGCAGACAGATAGTCAAGGAGGCAATGGAAGCAAGGTTGTATGTTTGGTAAATAAATCTATTGAGGGGTATGAGAGATGGATTATTGATTTTTATTTACTTTGGAATCAGCCAGATGAATTGCAATAATTCTTTCCAATCTTGCACATTCCTATACTCCTATGAACAGCTGCACTCATGATGCCAACTTATTATATAATATTTCGTATCAAGACTCTTGCGTGTTCCAATAAACAGGCTGTTCAAGTTTATGTGCATGGAGATTTGAAATTACAGCATAGCCACACGTTCCTGACCCAATTCAATAGCCCCTGATCCTGACTTTCAAATCCTACAGCACCAAACCTTTGCGCTGCAGCCTCCCAATACGCTCAGGTAAATGCAGGTAATAATAATATAATCCCTGCATTTAATATAGCGCCTTTCACGTTTTTGAGATGTCTCAAAGCACTTCATAGAATATATTGTAAAATTAGTTGTCTGTATATTTTGTGGGCAAATGTGGCAGCCACTATTATAATTTTTTTAAGAGATTGAAAGTGATACGCCCAATGATCAACAATTGGGTTCCTACTTACTGCTAGGTAAGCAGAGACTTACAGAATAAGGAAACCCAACACATTGCACTGCCCTTAAAATTGAACCCAAGTCCTTTCGCTTGGGAGGCAAGTGCTCTAACCAATAAGTTGCAGAACACTTTTGGGTGGAAATGCTATTGTATGCCTCGAATGTAGCTTGCTACATTGCTGGGATATTGGGTGCAAGTCTTCTGCGTCACTGAGGACTATGTAAAGAATTCTGAATGATGTACATAACTTTAGGTGTCATACTCTCAAGTACGATGACCTATCACACCTACGTCACTTGGCATGAAATGCTTTGAGGGGCTCTCATAAAGGAGTTTTCTTTATCAGAACTACTAACAACTCCTTCCTTGATCATCACAGAAAGTTACCAAAGATATAAAGGCAAAAGTTTATCTAAAAGAAAACAATGATGATGTTAATATGCCTATGTCAAAAAATATCTTATGGGCTCTTCAAATGTAATTGCTGTTGAATGTAGTGACTCTCTATTAGTAGGCAAAAAGCTATGACAATTTTCTAAGTAAAAACAAATTGAACAAATATTCACTATACAGTAAATCATGTGAAGCGTTTTGAGACATCTCAACAACAACAACAAAATTACACTGATATAGCGCCTTCACGTCAGGAGGACGTCCCAAGGCGCTGGAACAACATGATAGGGCACTGTAGCTCAGTGATTAGAGCACTCGCCTTGCAAGCGAGAGACCTGGGTTTGATTCCCGGCAGGGCAAGACCTTAGGCAAGTTTCCTTACTGTACACGCCTGACAATAATCCCTCAAGAAAAAAAAAAATAAAACATGGTAACTCCAATCCACAACTGTTTGTGGGACATCATTGCTGTGTGCAATTGGCTGCCGCGTTTCGCCCACAAATATACAGTCAATGAAGCGCTTGGAAGACGTCTAGAAGATGTGAAAAGCTCCATATCAAATGCAAGGACCATTATTATTAAAGATTACTTTTGCTACATGGTGTTCACATATTACACCCAGTACAGTGCTGTACAGTATTCCTTTTCAACAATAACAGTACACTAGGTGGCGCTGCCTTATTGAGGTGGCGCTGGGCGTACGGCGGGCGATGGAAGAGCCTGTCAGCCACCACTCAACCAAACCTGAACTCTAGTCCCGCCCCTGCCTCCGCCCTGTGCCATCTCCTATTGGCTCCGTGGCGGGGGGGGGGAGAGAGCATAGAAACACGACCTCTGGCGACATCACAAAGAACGTCATTCCGTAGCTCCCGGCCAATGGCTGCTTGGCTGTCAATCAAGAGGGAGCGGCTGGGTAGGGGTGGGGAGGGGGGGGGTCTACTTCCGTTTGCCCCTGTGCTGTGGATGTGGGCGGCCCCTCCCCTCCCTCTCTCGCTCTGGGTTTGTTGTCTGTGGCCGCGCGGGCGGCAGTCGTGATAAATCGCACGCCCTTTTGACTTGAAATATACAACGAGAGGAAGCGCCCCGCGCGCGCGCACACACACACACCGATTAATTAATCAATCAATCAGTCAATCGACGTTTTGTTGTGTGTGTTCCCCCCCCCCCCCCCCCCCGCCTCTCAAAGAAAAGAAGAGACCGAATATATAATATATAAACTGTCAGTCGGAAGAGAGACAGACAAGAGAGAAAAGGAGGAAGACAAGAGCGAGAGAGAGAGAGAGGAAAAAGGATGAACTCTTCGAAGTAACCAGGCGAGTGAGTGAGGGGGTGAGTGAGTGAGGGGGTGAGTGAGTGAGGGGGTGAGTGAGTGAGGGGGTGAGTGAGTGAGGGAGGGAGGGGGTGAGTGAGTGAGACGTGAGGTAAACTCCAGTTTGTGGTGAGACAGGAAGGAAAAGTTGAGTCACAAAAAAGTAAAAAAGCTCCACGGAGAGGAGGAGAAGCAGGGAGACTGGGAGTGAGGGGGACTGGGAGTGAGGGAGGCGGGGAGTGAGGGAGACTGGGAAGTGAGGGAGGCAGGGAGTGAGGGAGACAGAGACTGGGAGAGCGGGTCAGAGAGAAGGAGTCAGAGAGTCAGGGAGTCGGAGAGACTGGGAGTGAGGGATGTGGAGTGAGACATAGAGAAAGGGAGACAGACTCACACCGGAAGATAGGGTGAGAGACACAGAGCGAGAGAGTCAGGGACAGAGGGAGACGGTGGGAGCGACAGGGAGCGAGGGCAGGAGCTAGAGAACAGGGCGGCGGAAACTAGCGGGGAGAGAGTGTGCGAGGGGGAGAGGAGTGAGAGAGTGAGAGAGGGAGAGGAGGAAGGGAGACTGTGAGAGAGGAGGGAGGGAGGGAGAGGAGGAAGGGAGACTGAGAGAGAGGAGGGAGGGAGAGGAGGAAGGGAGACTGTGAGAGAGGAGGGAGGGAGAGGGAGGAAGAGAGACTGTGAGAGAGGAGGGAGGGAGAGGGAGGAAGAGAGACTGTGAGAGAGGAGGGAGGGAGAGGGAGGAAGAGAGACTGTGAGAGAGGAGGGAGGGAGAGGGAGGAAGAGAGACTGTGAGAGAGGAGGGAGGGAGAGGGAGGAAGAGAGACTGTGAGAGAGGAGGGAGGGAGAGGGAGGAAGGGAGACTGTGAGAGAGGAGGGAGGAAGGGAGACTGTGAGAGAGGAGGGAGGGAGAGGGAGGAAGGGAGACTGTGAGAGAGGAGGGAGGAAGGGAGACTGTGAGAGAGGAGAGAGGGAGGAAGGGAGAAAGTGAGAGAGGAGGGAGAGTGTGTGTGAGAGAGGGCGGGAGGGGTTGGGGGCCTGGAGTTGCAGCCCACCAGGATGGACATCAAGACCGCGGTGTTTAACGCGGCCCGGGACGGGAAGGTGCGGCTCCTGCAGAAGCTGTTGTCCACCAAGAATCCCGAGGAGGTGTCGGCGCTGGCGGCCGAGAAGACGAACGGCGCCACGGCGCTGCTGATGGCGGCCCGGTACGGCCACCTGGACGTGGTGGTTTACCTGCTGGAGCAGTGCGGCGCCGACGTGGAGCTGGGCGGCTCGGTCAACTTCGACGGGGAGACGATCGAGGGGGCGCCGCCGCTGTGGGCGGCCTCGGCGGCCGGGCACCTGACGGTGGTGAGGTCGCTGCTGGAGCACGGGGCCTCGGTCAACAACACGACCCTGACCAACTCCACCCCGCTCAGGGCCGCCTGCTTCGACGGTCACTTGGACATCGTCAAGTACCTGATCGAGCACCGGGCCGACATGGAGGTGGCCAACAGGCACGGTCACACCTGCCTCATGATCTCCTGCTACAAGGGCCACAAAGAGATCGCCAAGTACCTGCTGGAGAAGGGGGCAGATGTCAACAGGAAAAGTGTCAAAGGTAACTCATTGGAGATAAGATGTGTAACTCATTGGAAGGTTATATATAAAAAATATTATATGCATACAAAATATACAGACAACTAATTCACTTTACAGTGTGCTTTGTGCAAGAGCCTTGAGACGCCTCAACTACATAATCAGATATATACCAAATGCGAGGATGATTATTATAGAAGGCTTAGAGAGCAAAATAATAGACTTTTTGTTATCATTTGAAAGGTTTTCGTTCGCTGTTTGACTAAAATGAATGTGAAATGTCGCTGTATTCCTCTGGCAACCGGGGAGGACAAGTTTGCAGGGCTATTGGGGAGAGAGCAGGTGAGTGGGATTGATTTGGTGATTCTATGTTAATTCCACAAATAGGGTAAATTTTCAGAATAATAATTGGGCTCACAAATTTCTATTGGGATCTGTCCAACAACAGTTCACATTCATTTAGCATTCACATAGCCGTCACAAAGAATAGGGTTTCGGAGTGCTGTACAATGCAGGATTAGATGCCCAAGAGAAGGAGATGACCATAGTGACTGGTGAAAAGGTGGGTGTTCAGGTGGGAGGTGAAGATGGGAGAGGAAGGATGAGAGAGCCGATCATTTCCAGAGTTCGGGGGGTATAGTCGCTCCAAACAGGTTGAATTACATTATCAGTGAAACCGTAACCAAACTACTGCATCCAACTGAAGAATCACAAGTGCTTAGAGCTAGGTTACATATTAATAAGTATATATTTAAACAAAACTTTTTTTAATTGTCAAATTATTATTGTTAAAGGAGGTCAAAATTCCTTTAAAAAAATCTTTTACAAAAAGGCCTCTTGCTTTTGTTCTTGAACTGGTAGTTCTCTCCTCTTCGATGGTCCCATCGGCAACTCCTAATCCCCTTCACCCCCCATCCACCCCACCACTACCTCGGGTCTAACATAGTGACTGTCCAGTGCCTTGGGACAATCTCCTGATGTGAAAAGTGCTATACAAGTATAATTTGGTTGTTTCCATTGAAATCGGCTTGTAAAGTTGTCTCAACTTTTGTTTTGACAGAGCTAATCTGTTGTGGAAACATTAAAACATTTTTTTACAGTGAAGCATGATACAGTATTAGATAAGTGAACATGCAGCACATGGAGTATGAGCACTCCCTTCCCCTTTCTGTGTACTGATAAAAGCTGTGAAGAATTGATATAAACGGTATAGTGCAGGTTCCCTGTCTCCTTCCACCTTTATCTATCCCCCACCCCCATGCATGCACTCACTCAGCCGCTTTAACAAGTTGCAGTAAACTGCTGGCAGTAGTTTATGAACCTGCACTTGTCAGATATCAGATGATCAAGCAGTGACTATCCTTGAGGGTGAGGGAAGATAAACTGGTTCACCTTACAGCTGAGCTGGTTGCAAATTGATTTGCTTGGCAACAGAAACTCAGACATGACTGATCTCTGATAGTCTAGGTGCTCCAGTTCCTGAGCCAGGTGGGCCTGAATTCTGAAATACTCTAAACTTGGAGTAATATAATAGAAGATCAGCTGGCCAATCTCATTGGTGGGATTTGGAGGGGCACACTGGTCACCGGAGCAGTGATTCTTTCCACTCGGCTACTCGTCTTCACCTTCAAGGCCTTGCCCCCCCTCCAACTTGTTATCCCCCTATGCACCTCCCCGGCCCCTCCATTCAGCGTGCTCCAGCCTGCTCGATGTCCCTCGTCTGACCCACCCTGCCATCAGCGGGTGGGCTTTCAGCCTCTGCCCCCATAGTTGGAGCTCCATCACACAGTCCTTTTGCCTCGCTCCCTCCCTTGCCTCCTTCAAGACTGGTCTCAAGACCTTCCTCTGGTCACCTCCCAACTCTCTCTCACGCCTCTACCCCGCCCCTCTCCCTTGCTCAGGTCCCAAACTGACTGTTCAGTGCCATGGGACATCCTCCCGATCTGAAAGGTGCTCTATAAATGTAATTTTGTTTGTTGTTGTTGTATTAACTGTTCAAGCCAAAAACCCTCATGTTGAAGATAAGCAGGAGGAAACATGCCAGACAATGTTCTTAATGGCAAGTTATGCAATTAGCTTGTTGAACTTGAGCAATACCCCAACATAAAGTGGGGAGGTGGCTGTTGTGAACCTGTGCTTAATACTCTGAATAAGGCAGACAAGATGTTTTTCTCCAGGAAGAGAGTGGGCATTCGATTCTAGACATGGAAATCTCCATGTATAGATGGCATGCCTATAATGGAACTTTTATACCAGCGTGTAAATTAAATAAAATTAAAGGTAATTTATGTGTATAAATGCACTAACTACATCACTCAATGGGTTGACATTAGGTGGATTTATAGATAAGTTTGTTATAAAAAATACATTAGGATAGGGGTCTCCAACTGGTTGTCCCCGCTAAGTGTCCTCTTGTGTGTCCTCACTTAAAAACAAGACTGAGGAGCAATATTCCTGCATTTTAAATAGTATAGTATATATTTTTTTGAGATGTGAAAGATGTACCGTATATCTCCGCGTATAAGGCGCACCCGCGTATAAGGCGCACCCGCGTATAAGGCACCCCCCCCCCCCCGTTTTTGACCTTTTCTTGGTGAAAAAAACCGGAAGCATTTTCAATGATATTGCCGGCAGAAGGGAGGAGAGACAGGTAGGTAGGGAGAGAGAGAGGCAGGCAGCCAGGGAGGGAAAGAGAGAGAGGGAGAGAGGCAGGCCGGCAGCCCGGGGGAGAGAGAGAGGGAGAGAGGCAGGCCGGCAGCCTGGGAGAGAGAGAGGGAGAGAGGCAGGCCGGCAGCCCGGGAGAGAGAGAGGGAGAGAGGCAGGCAGGCACGCAGGCAGGGAGGGAGGGAGGGAGGGAGAGAGGCAGGCCGGCAGCCCGGGAGAGAGAGAGGGAGAGAGGCAGGCCGGCAGCCTGGGAGAGAGAGAGGGAGAGAGGCAGGCCGGCAGCCTGGGAGAGAGAGAGGGAGAGAGGCAGGCTGGCAGCCTGGGAGAGAGAGAGGGAGAGAGGCAGGCAGGCACGCAGGCACGCAGGCAGGGAGGGAGGGAGGGAGAGCGGCAGGGAGTGAGGCAGGCAGACTGGGTTCGGCAGAAGGTAAGCACAGCACTGAAGGCTGCTGCCGCTGCCCGGGCGGCCTAGGCCGAAGCCCCGTCACCCGCTCCCCCCCAACCCCCGCCGGACACTGACCAAACCCCGGCTGACAGCGCCGGCCGCCCCTCCTGTTTACTGTATTTCCGAGGCTCAAAATTGCTTGTACCTGCGTACAGGGCGCACCCCCAACTTTCGAGATCTTCCGACCTGAAAAAAAGTGCGCCTTATACGCGGAGATATACCGTACTTGGACTAAATAACTACACAGGTCTATCACTCCATCCTCGTGTCTTTTTGCCCATACGAAAGTGTTGCGATTGACTGGTTGAAGATCCCTGCTGTAGTAGATCAAATGGACGTGGAAAGAGGACATTTTTGGTTTAATAGTGGAGGGTGGGTGGGGGGGTTGTTCCTTTCACCCTTTCGAGGTTGATCAGCTTGGTCATTTTTAAAACACATCTCCCCTGGAATTTGGGGTTTCTCTATGGTTGTTATTGTATCCAAGGAGACAAATGTCTTAATAGAAATACTGGTGGCCAACTATCCTTTCTGGCTTGCCAATTAGTCTTTGAATTGTTGATGTATATTCTCAACCCAGCAACCCTAGACAACCCTAGAGGAAAGTGTTAAATGTGTTGATACCTGTACTCTCATTGAGCTGAGGTTGTGCCTTGATCTTTCAGGGGGCTTTATCAAATGGGAAAACAGGAGACTCTTTTTTTGTCTCCACTCAAGTAGCTATTTTCAAGATTAAAAGTGAAGAAAATGTGCTATTTATACTGTGCATAAGCATATGCCAACATAACAATGGTTCATTTCATTCTAAATATAATTTACTTCATGAGCTTCCTCTTTTATATTAAAATAAGAGCTAAGTTTTTCCTGGTGGCTCAGAGAGTAATTTCACAATACGGCGGGGGTTCAGTCAACCAATTAATGTACTGTTGGACTTCCAGGTTAGTGTTTATGGAAGGGTTGTTTATTCACATTTTCTTATTATTTACTGCTTCCCTTTGGGACAATGCAGATAGGCATAACTGTAATACACCCTGTTAGTAAAATTATCAAATTACGTAGGCTTGAGTAGGTAAAGTGATTTGAGCAATTAGGTGCAATTGGGACCAAAGGCCAATCCCTGCCTCAAATGCAGAAGTCATCAGCAAAATAAGGAAGGGAGGGTTCAGAAATACAAATTATGCTCTGGATTGTCAGTTTGGGAGATATGAATAATCAGTTCTATTGGTTCCTACAATTTCAGATGCAGGCAACTAATTCCCTGTCCTGTAGTCAGGCTTTTAGTTTACATGTCCGTGCAATGTATTATAACCAGTTACATCCCTGTAAAACACTGATTCTTTTGAATCTGTAGGAAAGATTCTATAATTCCAACAGCTACCCAGGATTGTGATTTTTGTTTTTTGAGAAGGAAAGACTGATCGATGAAGTGGAAGTGAATTGTCCTGGTGTTTTCTAAAATAAATAGCATTCCTTTTTTTATTTGGCTGGAAGGCAAATCTAAATGGAAGAAAACCTCATGGATTTGACAAGTTAAATCAACTTGAAGGAAATCTGGGTTTAAATCCAGTACACTTAACATTTTTGGCAGCCAGTGGTGCTTAACTGTAATTGTGCAGAATTACAGCTGCTCCCACCTTTTGGAACTTCAGCCCCCAGACACCTTGCCTCCTTAAAGGACTGTGTCAAGACCATCCTTTTTGCCTGTGCCATTGGTCCTCCACAGGACCAAATCCTTGACTATCTGGAACCACAGGACGTCCTCCAACATGAAGGGCGCTTTACAAATGTAATTTGTTGTTGTTGCAGAACTGCTGTCATTGTTTTGCAAAGCAGAACAAAATGTTATAGCTTATCTTTTATAAGCCTGAAAAATACAACAACTTCTGTAGATTTCCTCCCCCCCCCCCCAAAAAAAAACGAATCGCTGGGAACACTCAGCAGGTCAGGTAACATCTATGGAGAAAAGTGAGTCAACGTTTCAGATCCACGATCCTTCATCAGAACCTTTCTCCATAAATGCTGGGGGTTTTTGATCACATACTTGGGACATCCTCCTGACATGAAAGGCGCTCAATAAATGTAATGTTGTTGTACTGCTGGTCTGATTTTGTAAATTCAGTAACATTATGATAAGTAAAGTTAGCTGTTAATTAATGTCATTTCTCCCTCCCCCCGCTATAACCATTAACACATTCTCTGGTTCTTTTAGCTGGTTAGAATCCCAACAGTACTCAAATGAATACTCTATGTTGCCTTGATTGATCTGCACCTAATACTTTCTGGAATTAGGTAAGCAGGATGCATCACTCCAGAGAGAGAGAGAGTGTGCATTCTATTCCAACAATCTGTCTGGCATTTCCATGTGTAGGTGAGATGCATGGAATTCTTAGTTTGGTTTGGATACTCTTAAGCATGGTGATGGGTTTCAACATGTGACAGACACCCAGATGACCTTCCCCCCAAAAAAAATACAGACTGTAGGAGGGTCACAAGGGGTCTGATTATTGTTTGTTTGAACTTCACAAAGCTTTTTGCTCAAAACCACTTTTCTAAAATCAGTTCAGTTGCAGTCTATTTTCTGCTGACTGCTTGGCTCGCCATTGATGTTCGATGAGAAACTTATAACTTATTATAATTTGTTCTTATTTTTAGGTGGTGTTTGAAATATTCAAAACTGCAGCTGTGAATAACATAACCGCATTTTGTCAAAATGTTTAGATTTGTCATGGTTTTTCAAGCTGTGTAACTTCCTCCTACTCTTTCATTGTTTACTTTGACTAATGTGTCCTACAGTATTACTATTTTGACCAATTGCCTATCAGACATCAAGTCCTGGATGAGTTCTAACTTACTATAATAATAATCCTTGCATTTGATATAGCGCTTTTCACATCTTCTAGATGTCTCAAAGCACTTCACAGAATGTACTGTGATATGAATTGAGAGCGTTTTTTGTCGGTTCAATGTTGACGAGATGGAAGTTCTCTTTCTCAGCTTCACCTCAGCAGCTGACTACACCGACCTCCAACCTCATGGAGTGTATCATTGTTTAAAACTCTCTCAACCTCATACCAATACTTCTCTGAATCTCTGAATTTGCAATACTCTCAACCTCATGGAGCCAATCTTGTTAACCCCAAGCAATCATTCATCATCATAATAATAATACTTGCATTTGATCTAGTGCTTATCACATCTTCTAGATGTCTCAAAGAGCTTCACAGAATATATTGTTAATAGGGTCCGTCAATATATCGATATATCGCTAAAACCTGATATAATTTTCATATCGATACGCCGATATAGGCATTTCAAAAGTATTGATTATTGAGGTAAAAAATCGGAATGCGCGCACACTGAACTACAAGACCCAGAATGCTCATCTCTATACACAATGCACAGACCGAGGTGCAAAGCCACCATATTGTATTCATAGTCTTCGAATACAATATACAGGTATGCAAGGGGTGGGGGGGGGGGGAAGAGATTGAGGGGGGGAGAGACGGCTGGGGGTGGGAGGGGGAGAGAGACGGCTGGGGGTGGGGGAGGGGTAGAGAGATGGCTGGGGGGGGCGGGGAGGAGGAGAGAGACTGCTGGGGGAGGAGAGGGGGGGAGAGACGGCTGGGGGCGGTGGGAGGGAGAGAGATATGGCTGGGGGTGGTGGGGGGAGAGAGATGGCTGGGGGGGGCGGGGAGGAGGAGAGAGACGGCTGGGGGGGGGAGAGGGGGAGAGAGACGGCTGGGGGGGGGTAGAGAGACGGCTGTGGGGGGTGGGAGGGAGAGAGACATGGCTGGGGGTACCCCGGTGGGGGGAGAGAGAGACGGCGGGGGGGGGAGGGGAAAAGAGACGGGTTGGGGGGGGAGAGAGACGGCGGGGGGGTGGGTGGGGGGGGAGATGGGGTGGATGTGATAATATACAGATAGATAGAGATGGGGGGATGTGAGAGAGACACAGAGAGAAAAACACAGAGATGGAGAGAGTGAGAGACAGAGAGAGAAAGACATTTACCTCCTGAGGTGATAGGCCCCGAATGCGTGCACACTCCGAATGTGCGCCCCCCGCGTGCATGCGCAGTACGAAAAACCTGAAAATATCGATATTTCGGTATATCTCGATATGAGTCCATCGATATATCTGAATCGGAAAATTTCCATATCAACGGACCCTAATTGTTAAGTGAATTGACTATGTATGTGTGTGTGTGTGTAATATATGTGGACAAAACACAGCAGCCAATTGTGCACAACAGTGTCCCACAAATAGGTGTTGATTCAAATTACTAAAAATATTATTATTAGATGTATGGAGTAAGGAAACTTGCCCAAAGCTTCACCCTGCCTGGATTTGAACCCAGATGTCTTGCTCATAGTAATTAATTACTATAAATCGAGACATTTGCTCACTCAGCTTTTCGTCTGTTCTGAAACATTGCCTGACCCCCACAACTACTACTTTTCATTAAAGAAACCTTACCTGGACTAAAAATATATTTTTGATCCACTTTCCATATCTTTATGTAGATCCAGCATTGTGCATTGGAGAGAATTTAACAGGGAAAGAAAGTAAAAAAAAATAAGATTTGGATCAGTGTTATGGGAGTGAAATAATGTTGATTTGCAGTCAATTACTGGGGGTGCTTACTGATTGAATGATTGGATAATATCTGCAAAATGCCAACCAGGCTTCTTCCTGAAATCTTTTTATTTGTCACATGTGTCCAATGTTCTTTCATGCCCTCCAATGAAAGGTGTGGAGGGCAGAGGGGTGGAAGGGTGGCCAAAGGCACGATCAAAGAGAAAAGTCTCCGACAGTTAAATGCTCTGAGACACTACCCATATAAGTGCATGTTGTACCCTACAATTCAACATTTACAATTTTGCCCAGATGTCCAACGTTCTTGCTGCAGAAAAAAATGGAAATATCTCGCTAATGCAGTCAGCACGCTTGTTTATTATTTCCAGTCTCCAACATGATTTGGGATCCATATTATCCAGGTTGACATTCCACTATAGAGCTAGTGGTGGACCTCATTGTTTGAACTGTCCTTTGGATGAGACATTAAATCAAGGTCCTGTCTTGTATGTTCAGGTGGACATTAAAAATCCCATGGCACTATATGAAAAGAGAAGAGAGTTTCTCCTGGTGTCCTGGTCAACAAATCCTCATTTCATTGCTGTTTGAGGGACATTGGTGTGTGCAAAACTTGCTGCTGATTTACTCACAAAATATAGTAGTTCCACTTAACAGTAAGTCCTGTGGAGAGCTTTAACATGTCCTTTCTGCATAAAACAACAACAACTTTTTTGGGACCATTGCTGTTTGTAATCTACATCAATGATCTGGACTTGTGTGTACGGAGTACAGTTTCCAAGTTTGCAGATGACACTAAGTTAGGGAGAATAGTAAATAGTGAGGAGGATAGTAGCCATCTGCAAGAGGATATAGACAAATTGGTAAAGTGGGCAGACACATGGCAGATGAAGTTTAATGCAGAGAAGTGTGAGGTGATGCATTTTGGGAGAAGAAATGATAGGCTAGATAGTACAATTTTAAATGGTGTGAAGGAACAGAGAGACCTGGGGATTTATGTTAGTGACTCGTTGAAGGTGGCAGGACAGGTAGACAAGGCTGTTAAGAAGGCATATGGGATACTAGGCTTTATAAATAGGGGTATAGAGTACAACAGTCAGGAAGTGCTGACTAACCTCTATAAGACTTTGGTGAGGCCTCAGCTGGAATACTGTGTTCAATTCTGGTCACCACACTACAGAAAGGATGTGAAGACATTGGAAAGGGTACAAAGAAGATTTACTAGGATGGTGCCAGGATTGAGGGACTTCAGCTATGAGGAGAGGCTAGATAGGCTAGGGTTATTCTCTCTGGAGCAGAGAAGATTGAGGGGAGACCTAATAGAGGTTTATAAGATCATGAGGGGTTTCGACAGGGCAAATAGAGAAAAACTATTTCCACTCGTGGGCGAATCTGTGACTCGTGGTCACAGATTTAAAATAGTTTTAAGGCGAAGTAGAGGGGAGCTGAGGAGAATTGTTTTTCACTCAGCGAGTTGTTCGAATCTGGAATGCATTGCCTGAAAAGGTGGTGGAGGCTGATTCGATAACAACTTTTAAAAGGGAATTAGATCTTTATTTAGGGAGAACAGGTCTATTAGGCTATGGGGAGCGGGCAGGGCAGTGGGATTGAATCGCTCTTTTCAAAGAGCCGGCACAGACTAGATGGGCCGAATGGCCTCCTTTTGTGCCGTAAAATTCTATGAATCTATGAAAACTTCGATTTATATAGCGCCCTCCACGCCGGACGTGTCTCAGAATGCATCAAAGATATTATACCAAATGTAACTTATTATTAGCACAGAGTTTGGTGAGCTTTATATATCTGCTCCTTCCACTGAATATCAATCAAATATGCAAACAAATTTTCTACATTTTACCTTCTGGAATCGGAAAGCGCTCGGTATAAATGAGATTAAAAGCAAGAGGCATCACATTGCTCTTTGAGGGTTCTTTGCACAGTATTTAAGGTATCTATCTAGAGCAGTGGTTCCCAACCTTGCGTCCCGACCCAAATCAGGGTTGTGGGGGTTCTCAGTAGGGTCATGAAGGGTCATCAGAATTTTTTTGGTGTTGTCTTTTTTAATGCTTAAAAAGTGGCCGAGGCGACACCACCAACCAAGTTGTGTGAAAGAGCGTACTTACGAGTTGCGCTGAGTCCACAAAAGAGACGGAGATGACGTTTCGGCTGAGCTTAGCTTCAGTCGCGATATCCCCCCTAAGAGTGGGAGGACCTGTTGGTGGTTAATTTGGGTTGCAGCAAAAAAAGGTTGGGAACCACTGATCTAGAGCAATGTGTTATTTCTAATTGCAGGGGATAAGAATACTTGGAAGTGAGTTTACAAGGTAGTAATTGAGGGTTCAGGAGAAGCATTAGTAGTTTAACTGGTTGGCTGGACTCCTTGATTCGGCCACTGCTTTTTAGGTTATTTTGTGGTGTGTTATTTTTTAAAACTTGCATTGTCTTAATGGGCTGTTTTCAGTTATCACTGCAAACACTACCTGCCAGGTACTTATTCTTTAATTCATGCTGTTTGCCCTGAAGGATTAACCTGTATTGTTGCAGACATATTGAGAAATGCTTTGCAGCTGGCTTCTGGAAAATTCTTGGCTTTATTATATTTATGTACATGACGCTCAAATTGGTTACTGTTGGTCAATGTTCAAAATGCAAAGGTTAGTTCAAATTGACACTTCACTTTCTATCATGATTAGGGCCCCACACAGTTAGTGGGTTCTCCATTATATATTATAGGAAAAATACTGTTGACCTTATGGTACTTTAAATTTATCACCTTGTACAGTAAAAGCCCTTTTATCCAACACCCTTGGGACCTGGCCACTGCCGGTTAAACGGCATGCCGGATATTCGGGCGGATCCAACGCCGAAAACTCAACACAAAAAAATAACTTATTTTAACACATACCATATTAATAATAGACTAAATAATGACATAATAACAGACTTTTGTTATTTACGTAAAAATCACCTTTGCTGGTAGATGTCTGGTTTGAAACCATGATGATGGGGTAGAGTCTATCTTCTACAATGGCCGACGTGAAGGAAAAGGTCCTACTAGTAGCAAGCCGAAATACTGATGTGAAAGAAAAATCGGCAGCGCCACCTTCAGGCACTAGTAGCAGCATTCTGAAATACCGATATGAGGGGAAGAAAATGCACCACCGCAATTGTGTCTAATAAGATCTGGTTATTCGAATGGGGACCTTTTTTTTGTGGTGCTGGTTATATGGAAGTTACGGTTGATTGGGTCACAGATAAGCAGGCTTACTGTACATTGTAGCTTAAAATGCTCTCCAGGTACAACACCCAGTTGAGAGAGGAAAATCTATAATTGTGGTAGGTGTATTTTTCCCCAAGTATATGATATGAACATTTCACATATCCAGAATGACTACTCATCACTGAAACCCTAGTTACACAAGACAACTAATATTGAACTGCTTTTTACACAGTCTACCATTGCACTTTTACCAAAATTCCATAGATCTAGTGCAAAGTTAGGTACACTCCAGGAAAAGTAATTTAAACTAGCTTTATTCAGGAGTGTTCCACGAATGAAGCTTTTTTGATAGAAAAATACTCTGGAAGGTGAGGATACAGATTGGAACTAACAGTAATATATCCGGGGTGATTGGAGCTATTATTAGTTGAGGTCTACACCAATGAGCGGTGTAGTATACCAATTGAAGCAACTATTACATTTCTGATCCTTTCTACCCCCTGTCTGTGTCTGTGACCTATTAAACTTCACCAATCTGTCCCCTCCGCTTGGCAGGAACTGGCCTTCTCCACATTCCCCAACCTGCCTGCTGCACTATTGGCAGGTGGGCTTTGTGACTTTCTGGCCCCATTCTCTGGAATACCATCCCACAGGCCATCCACCTCACCCCATCAAAATTGACTCAAGACCTTTTTCGACTATGTCCTTCAGTCCCCGTGTTCTCAACCCCTCTGTTCACGACCTGTTGCTCAGGTACAGATCCTCCATTGTCCAGCGTGTAGGGACGTTCTCCCGATGTGAAATACGCTATATAAATCCAATTTGTTATTCTTGTTTAAAGATCTCACTCGTTAAACTTGCATGTCAGCATCTCAGCTACATTTAAGCTTGAAGCTTAAAGGGACCAAACCAACTTGTTACTGTGATATATACATATTGTTATTATATAAACATATATATATAATACATATATATTAGTGTCCGGCGATATATCGGCATAATTTTTCACATTGACGTGCTGATATTGGAAATTTACATATATTGGTATATTGAAAAATTTGGTATAAAAAAAATTTGATATCACAAATATCGGTATATTGTGTCTGGCAATATATTGGTATAATGCAAACTTTTTCAACTTGTCACCGTCATTGGAAACCTCCTGGGCCTAGAGCACGGAATGCGCGCGTACCTCCGAATGCGCGTGCACCTCTGAATGTGCAGTACAAAAAAAACCGGCGAAATGTATGTATCGGTATATATCAATATGAGCCCACCGATATATCGATATTGGAAAATTATATAATGTATAGTGTGTATATATAATATATATATACACACAAAATTTAAAATCTGCTTGAGAGACTGGCTACTGAAGGGCAGTGAAGTGTTAAAGTCTTCTTTTTGACACATATGTACGTCTCTTGGTTGATGGATTGGTGGTAGAGTTGCAATTGAGCAAATTGCCTACAGTGCTGCCAATACAGGCTTGTGACTTTCTATTGAAAAAGTTTTGTATTAGAACTTCATATGACGTGCCTTCAGCCACTGTGCCATTTCCTCCGGCGGTTTCAGCCTTAATCTCTGCCTTGCTTTCCAAAGACACTTTTTTGTCTTGAAAATCTTCTTGAAAATACTCTTCACCTATCATTGGTCCCCTTCTCCCATCCTCCCAGTTTGATGATTAGTAGGTTCTGCTTGATGCTTGCTCCTCTGCTAGCTGACCTCTGTTGTGTCCCCTCCAGCCCCATCGGTGTAGCCACCAGTCACTATAACCCCAACTGGAAATTCTTGTTTCCACCTCTGTGTCTATCTTTAAACCACGCCTTAAAGCGTAGCCCTTCGCCCCCAGCTATGGGCACCTTTCCAATCTCCAAGCTCACCATCCAACCAATCAGAGGCAGTCTAATGTGTTATCTTATTTGAAGTCACAATATAAATTCAAGTTGTTGTCTAAAGTGCCTCAAGATAATTCATTGTGTGAAATACACAATAAGAAGGCGAGTTGTTTCAAGTAATGTTTCAGTTAAAGTTTGAATTCCAGAAATGCAGTACGAATAGGCCATCACCCTAGCTGCTCTGAATGGTTAATCATCACAAACCTGTTTTAAACAGCTGCATAAAGCACTGAAAGTTATTGGGTCATCAGGTTTTAGTGATGATTTTAGACTACTCTAGTAAAAATAAGTTGAATTCTGCAGTGTATTGAGATAAAAATAATTCCTAATTTTAGAAATTGTATTTTAAGCTTGTACAACACACAGAAATGTTGGTCTATGTTGTATTAAAACATATTATACATCTGAGACACACCATGTAATAGCTTGCACTAACTGCACTTGATGTTGAATGTGTTTGAAAATGACAGGGGGCAGTTTTTTTATGTACACTTGGGATACTTGCTTAAAAAAGGGCAGTGCTAATCGTGAAAGGCTAAATGCAGTTCTGTCATATAGACAAGGTGGTCTTGGTTAGTACTGAATAAGCTGTCCTTGTGGGTGTATCAGTTCTAATAATATTACTGTAATTCTAAATCTTGCATTTGGTATTATACCTCATCTCATCAAGGCTTCAAAGTTCTTTGAAGGAATTTATAGTAGTGTGACTATTTGTCAGCAAACACGGCAGAGGATTTGGATACAGCAAAATCATATAAACTACCATACAATGAATGACTAATGTTTCAATTGAGAGTTTCTTGGCTGCAACACCAGAAAACTCCCTTCTGTTTTCAAAAGGTATAGCATGGGATCTTTAATCTTTGTCTAAATTGGTGACATCACCCGCAGACATGGGGTTAACTTCCACATGTATGCCGATGATACCCAATTCTATCTTTCTGCCTCTTGACTCCAGGACCGCTGCTAATCTGACAGATTGCCTGTCAAACATCCAAGTCCTGGAGGAGAGCTAACTTTCTACAGTTGAATGTCAACAAGACCGAGGCCCTGCTCAATGGCTTGCACCAGCGCCTCCGTGCATCAGGCCCTGGCAACATCAACTTCCATGGTTAACACTCCATCTCACCAAGCCAGTCAAGAACCTAGGTGTCTTCTTCGATCCTCAACTATCTTTCCTCCCCCACATCCAAACAATGAATCATTCTGCCTTCCCTCACCTCCGCAATATTGTCCGACTCCACCATTACCTTATCCCCAAGGCTGCTGAAACTCTTATTCACGCCTTCATTACATCCCAGCTCGGCTACGTGAAGTCAATGAATTTAGCTCTCATCCAAAGTACAGCACCTTTCATAATGCACAGTTCCCCCAGCACTGTAATGGAGTGCTGGGAGAGCTGCATTTCTGAGCAGTATGAGTTCAATGTCCCAAATCAACAACCTTTCCAATCAGAGATCAGTGCTGCTGACTGACACTGATTGACTTCAGATGTACTTGTACATCATTAACTAGGAATTCTGCTCCTGTCACCATCCATTGTTCATTCTGGATCATGAATAAGGTTAGCTTTAATGCACCCTAAGGTTGAATAGCCTGCTTAATATACTGGAACTCCTCTCTATACGTCGTCCCAATATACGTTGTTTCGATTATACGTTGTTGATGAATTAATAAATAGTAAAAAAAAATTAGAAAATTGGATAAATTGAAGGGATATTAGCTGATTACATTTTATATTAGTTGCTTAGTAAATATATAAATAAGATAATATATACAATTAAGAGAACACTTACTGGAGATGGTTGATGTGGTCAGTGAGCGGTAGGAGTTGGAGTCATTCAGATGAAGGGGCGGGATTACCTGCCTCTTGGACAGATCCCCAGAGGGGCCTGACCACATCAACCATCTCCAGTAAGTGTTCTCTTAATTGTATTTTTATCTTATTTATATATTTATTAAACTTTTATTTTAATTTTCAATGCTAGTGGTGTTGTTTTTGCTATTTATTTAATATTAGTGTAAGAAAATTTAGACCAGAAATGCACTGAAGGATCGTAACCCCTATTGATAGTATTAGAGCCTATAGTAATTTTAAGTTTTGCTATATGTTGTTTCACTTAAAGTCGCACTTTTCAAGAACACAGCCCCAATGTTAATTGAGGAGTCTCAGTATTCCCAGTATATATTCCTTTGACCACATCTCGGAACGGCTGAGCAAAGTCAATGAGCATGTGTTTCCGCACAAAATCATCTTTGTTTTGCTCAGGAACAAATGTGACTTCACCAAAGATTGTGAAGTGTGCCGAGAGGAGGTGGAGAAGCTGGCCGAAGGGCTGGGCTTGGAATACCTTTGAGCTGACCGATGGGACCGTCAAAGAGGATCGTGGCCATGGGCAAATCCATTGTGGAGGAGGCCTTCATGATGTTGACAAGGCGCATTTATGATTCAATGAACTCTGGGGAGATCATGCTGGAGAACAGTTGGGACGGAGTGAAACGAGAATTTAATCTCAAGGTGATGGAGCACCCAAAGGACGAATAGAAAGGAATGGATTGCAATTGCTAACTAAATTTGCCAACCAAATACACAGCCTTTATCTTTGACAGTAAATCCTGTGAAACACTTTAAGACATCCTCCCTTCACAAAAGGCACTGTATCAAATGCAAGTATTATATGCATTTCATGATGCAATTTTGTGGAGTCCTGTAGCTCAGTGGTTAGAGCACTTGCCTAGCAAGAGAGACTTGGGGTCAATTTCAAGCAGGGCAAAACCTTGTGCAAGTTTCCTTACTCCAAATGCCTGATAATAATCCCTCAAGAAAAAAAATATTTGGTCACTTCAATCCACAATTGTTTGTGGGACACTGCTGTGTGCAATTGGCTGCTGCGTTTCGCCCATAAATATATAGTCTATTCACTTTACAGTATACTATGAAGCGCTTTGAGACGTCTAGAAGCCGTGAAAAGCCCAATATCAAATGTAAGCATTATTATTATAATATAAATTCACACCTGAAAAATAGCTCTGAATGTAGGCACAATTATACCACAATAACAACTACAACTTCGATTTATATAGCGCCCTCCATGCCGGATGGTGTCTCAGAGCACCATCAGAGGAGTTGAGAAAATTGACCTTCCCCTCCCAAAAAGTATGTACACATTATCCTTTTTTTTTATCCTTTTGCTTTGCAGAAGTCATGTAAACATTCTAGGGTGGTGAAATCGCTCTGGACATTGAGAGGTGGAAAGAAAAGAAAGGTTTGATTGAATCCCAGGATTAGATGTGGACTATGCTGCGGTAGAGCACAGTTAAAAGGCACATTGTGCAAAAGAAAGAACTCCAAATGGATGAATCTAGGCATTGAATCAATATTAAACAACTACAGTAGTTTGTTTGTGTCAAACAGAAAAAGAAACATGAATTTATTGAGATGCTGTTTTCCCAAGTGACTAGCACATTCAACAAAGTGACTATCAGATTCTTGTTACTTCCCTTACAGAGACAACAGCTTTGCATTTATACAGTGCCTTCACATGGGGTAGTATTTCAAAGCACTTAAAATTAGAGCCTAGCCTGCAAGGTCATTTTACAAAATGTCCAGTTGTTGCCTTAGTGGGGCTGGTGAATAAGGGTTTGGAGCACTATGGCAACTCCAAGTCAGAACATTTTGCAAGTCGAAGAGCGAGTGATTGGTTTTGTCACAGCTATCTTATCTTAAGATGGTGTGAATCATTTGTGGTGAAATTGGTATAATTAGTGAGCTTTTGTCTCCTGTGTAGGTATCAGTCTGGTTGTATCAGAAGAAGGTTGTGGGCTTGAGCTCCCATGTTGGAGCTTTCATTTCAGATTAGGCTGATGCTCTAGTTCAAGACTTCATTGTTGGACTGCTGTTTTTTGGATAAGACATTAAGCTGAGTCATGTTTAGATGGATGTTAAAGATCCCATAACATGATTGAAAACGAATAGGTAGTTTCCCTCAGTGTTCTGGCCAACCATGCCCCAGGCTAAAACCAAAATTGTCATTCACTCTACAATTTTTTGTTAATCCTGTGAAGCACTTTTAAATGTTTTGATGACCTATAGCGAATGCAAGGATTATTTTTCTGATTGTCTAAAAATTAAAATATATTTAGAATTTGAAGGCTCTGTGCTTGGCCTCTTCCTCTATGCTTCGCCTCGGTGACATCATCTGCAGATAAGGGGTACATTTCCACATGGACGGAGATGACACCCAACTCTATCTCTCCACTTACACCTTCAACTCTAGGACTACCAGCATCCTGACTGCCTGTCTGACATCGAGTCCTGGATGACGGACAAGTTTATTTACCTCAATATCAGCAAGTCTGAGACCCTCCTGATTGGCTAGCATTGGCACCTCAAGCGCTGGCAGTGTCAGTATCTACGGCTGCACATTCCATCTCTTGAAGCCAGTCAGGAACCTGGGTGTCTTGTTTGACCCTGAACAGTCCTTCCTCCCCCATTTCCTTGCCGTAACCAGCACTCCATTTCATCACCTCCGTAACGTTGCCAGAGTCCGCCACTGCCTCACCCCTCAGGCTACCGAAAGTCTCGTCCGTGCATTTATCACATCAAGGTTCGACTATGGAAACTCCCTCCTCATCGGCCTTCCCTTCACAAGCTGCAGATCATCCAGAACTCTGCAGCTCGTGTCTTCTCCTGCATTAAGCTCAGCAACCACCCTCACCCGGCTCCATTGGCTCTCCATTGCCCAGTGGATCAAATTCAAAATCCTCGTCCTCACTTTTAAGGCGGTTCACAGCCTTGCCCGCTCCTATCTCTGATCTGCTGACTCCCTATCTACCTGCCCGCTCCCTCCGTTCAGCAGGCCTCAGTCTGCTCTATGTACTCCGCCCTTCTATACCCATCCTACTGTTGGTGGCCAGGCTTTCAGCCTCTCTGCCCCCGGTCTGGAACTCATCCCAGCGTCCCTTCGCCTTGCTTTGCTTCCTTCCTTGCCTTCTTCAAGGCCGATCTCAAGACCCTCCTCTTTGATCATGCCCTCTGCCGCCCTCCCAACTCTCCCTCCCCTCCCTCGCACCCCTGACTGTTCAGTGCCTTAGGACGTCCTCCCAATGTGAAAGGCGCTCTATAAATGTAGTTTTGTTGTGTTGATGCATGTAAAGCTGAGTAGAAATTCAGCTGCTGCGTCATCTGCTCTTAAAGGTTGTGAATTGGTGACCTGTCCCCTTTCTCTTTCCAAGCGCCTCCATTTGTATTGTACCTATAGTGAAGGGCAATTATCTACACTAATGGCACCTGCCTCATTGTGCATAAAGAAATATGTGTGGATACATTAGAAATATGGCTGCTACAGGCAAAAACTAATTTTAAACCTTAGTTTTCATTGATCTTATCACAGTAAAGAAGTTTTTAAAATGCAGGTTTAATTAACAATTTTTTCCACCACCATTATAATGGTACACAGTAACATTCAGCATTAATTATCTGAAGATGACCTTGTGCTCTTTTGTCCCATAGCCCTGTTTGTTAAAGCATATTGTTACATAACCACCTCCCCTACCACCAACACAAAGCTTGTTTAGTTGCCTATTCTGAAAAGGTGAGGATTAAGCTGATGTTTCAGTTTACTTCTACAGAGGATTGCCAGAGTTAGGTGTTCTCAGCATTTTATTTTAAAAAGTATATTCTAGCAAAAATATATATTTTCCCTATAGATTAGTATTATTCCTTCATTTGGATTAGGGTAATAAGACAGCAATGTGACCCAGCATCCAATTTTTTTAAAAAACAAAATAATTGGGCGTTGCAGGTAGAAATGTTTGAAAATGCTATGTTTACAGGAAATTGCATGTAAAGCACTATGATTTGGGTTTTACCCGTGTACTTGAGCAAAAAGTGAAGCAACCTATTAGTAAATCATACAAAAGTGTACACTTGCTATGGATTTCAACAAACTACTAGCTGATCAGTAGTAATAATAATAATCTGAGGAGATATGATTTGCATAGGATAGCAAGTTGTAGCAATAACAACAAAATTACATTTGTATAGCTCCTTTCACACTGCAGGGCAGCAAACCTGGTCAAGTCCCAAGCTTGGCACTATGGAATACGAATAAAGAGAGCACAAAATGAGCAAGGCCATTTGATCCATTGTAACCGATGTTGTCGGACTTTCTGCCCTCTTAAACTGGGAATAGTAATAGAATAAGGAGGCACAATTTAACATTATTAATGTATAATGTTTTGCAAAATTAAATTTTGTTTTATATTGGGCTTGAGACCGTTTCTTTCTTTTACACTTGAAAGAGGATGCAAAGTAAAAGCAACAATTAGTCAGAATCCTTTTTGACCTCCCCATTGGAATTGAATCATGCTTATTTTGTTAACTGGTTTTATTGGGCCAGACACAAAGACTTAAACTAAGGTGTCAACTACCTAATTAGCTGTGGTGAAAAGCTGTGGAGCCTTTAGCTCATCAACAAAATTGGACTTATATAGCGCCTTTCATGTCAGGAGGATGTCCCAAAGCACTGAACAGTCAGGTCGGGACCCGAGCGGGGGTGGGGGGGTAGGGGGAAGGAGAGGGGGAAGAGATAGTAGGGGAGCCGAAGGCGTGGTCGAAGAGGAGCTCAGTTGTTAGAGCACAACAACAGAATCATAGAATAATGGGCACAAAAGGAGACCATTCAGCCCATCTAGTCTGTGCCGGCTCTTTGAACAGAACAACTCAATCCCACTGCCCAGCTTTCTCCCCATAACATAACAGACCTTCCTGAATAAAGATCTTCCTAAATAAAGATCTAGTTCCCTTTTAAAAACTGTTATGGAATCTGCCTGCACCACCTTTTCAGGCAACGCATTCCAGGAACAACAACAACTTTGATTTATATAGTGCCCTCCATGTAGGGCGGCTTCTCAGAGCGCTTCACAATAACGAATCCCGGGACCGAGCCAGGGGCAGGGGTAGAAAGGTGACCAAAGGCACGGTCAAAGAGAAAGCACTCACCTTACAAATGTGAAACCTGTGCTTCGAATTCAGGCAGGTCAAGGTGAAACCTTGGGCAAGTTTCCTTACTCCACACACCTAATAATAATCCGTCCAAAAAAACCCCAATAATAAATTGGTCATTTCAATCCATAGCTGTTTGTGGGACACTGCTGTGCACAATTGGATGCTGTGTTTTGCCTGTAAGTATAGTCAATTCACTTTACAGTATATTCTGTGAAGCACTTTGAGACATCTCGAAGATGTGAAAAGCGCTATATCAAAATGTAAGGAATATTATTATTATAAAGGGAGCAGGGAGAGAGAGGAAATGCCAAGTTTTCAAGCTGAATTTGAGACCCAGGTTTCAAAGGCATTGAATATTAGACATGCTCCTTCACACTGCTTCTGAGTGAGCTATTTTAATCTAATGTTTACACCATTATGCCTGGAAAGCATTTCGCTTGTGCCTGTGCAAGATTTTTGCTCAGGAGGACTAAAGGAAGGACAAAATGAAATGAAAAAAGGCTTTTCAGCCCATGGAGCCTAATCCTTCCAGCATCTTTCCTATCCAACCCAAGTAACTGTCTGTGGGAAAGTCTTGAATAATCTAATTGGTCTGTTGATACAACCATTTTCTATATATGGTGCTGGAAAATAATCTGGAAACTGTTTTACTTCCTATAATAAATGTCAGTACCTCGGTATGAGTCATTTTTATCATTTTGCTGTGGAGGTGGGAATGTTTCAAGACTACTGACTGCATACCATCAATCTTGTCAAATACATTTAATAAAATACTAGGAATACATTTAATAAAATACTAGGAATTCAGAAATTAAGAACTCAGTTGATGGTAGGGTCCATCGAAATGGAAATTTCCGATTAAATATATCGATGGGCTCATATCGAGATATACCGAAATATCGATATTTTCAGTTTTTCGTACTGCGCATGCGCGCATTCGGAGTGCGCGTGTGATCCGGGTGCGCGCGCATTCCGAGCCTATCTCCTCAGGAGGTAAATATCTTTCTCTCTCTGTGTCTCTCACTCTCTCCATCTCTGTGATTTTCTGTCTGTGTGTCTCTGTGTCTCACTCCCTCTCTCCTCTATCACATCCCCCCCATCTCTATCTATCTGTATATTATCACATCCACCCCGTCTCTCCCCCCCCATATAGCGGCTTTGCACCTCGGTCTGTGCATTGTGTATAGAGATGAGCATTCTGAGTTTTGTAGTTCAGTGTGCTCGCATCCCAAACTTTTACCTCGATATATCGAAAAATCGATATATCGATATTTTTGGAATGTCTATATCGGCATATCGATGTGAAAATTATATCGGGTTTTAGCGATATATCGATATATCCCCGGACCCTATTTGATGGAATGCAAGCCTTGCTGCGACTGCAGTTTCAAATGTTTGTTCAACCTATTTGCTGCATTTTCTATAGGGGCCAATTAAAACCTTTCTTGGCATTCTTGCAAATTCCTAAGTAAATTCATGGCAAGATAATTTCATACACTCATAGCTGTAGCATAAAAATAGTTTTCAACACATGTTTCTGACTAACTTACAGTAGGAGACCTGAACCTTGCGTGCGAGCAGCCTGTATTTTTTTTACTAGAATAAAGAGTTTGCATGGCAAGAGTACTTAAATAATAATCTTAGCATTTGACATGTTGTGATTTATCACACCTTTAAAAGTCTCAAACCGCTTCACAGATTTTTATTTAAACTATTTGTAGGGAAAATGTTGATGTCTTGCTATACTTGGCATATGACTACTAATTTGATGGAGAGTTAGAATTCGTGTTGAAGACATTCTAGGAATCACAAACTAGTTTCTAATTATAATTTCATTTGTGGCAATATCAAGCAGTAAAATGAGCAAAATGCATAGACTTACACCCAGGAAACTGGCCATTTGGTCCAACTAGTTTATGCCAGTGTTTGTATATACTCTATGTCAATGTGAGTTTGAACTCTATTGCACAAATCAATTGTGACTCTTTTCCTTTATGTCTACAAATTTACAGTGCTTAAATAACTTAAAACAGTAGTGTAATGTAGAATTTAATTTTTATGTGCACACCATGTGACTGCTTGGTCTATGAAAATAAACCATGTTGGCTGCTAAGTGTAAATGCAAATAATTCAGTTTTGTATATTGGTACACTTTTGCTCCGAAGCAATGTGCCACTAATGGGGTTTATTACACGTATTTAGATCGACAGAATGTCAATTGTCACCATGACAAGACCTGTTTCTGTGCTGGGGGGGAGTTAGTGAGCAGGGGTGGGTCCAGGGAAGGTATTTTTAGGATACGATTATGAAACTGCTTGACTTGTAAAAGAAAACTCAGGACTTTCTGAGTTTAGATATGCCCACTAGATTCTAATATTAAAAAATTTTTTCCTGCATACGGCTTGAGTTGCAATATTTTCAGTGTATGTAGGTATGTTGACAAAGATCAGCATCAATACAAATGTGAGCAGGATGACTCATTCATTGAATGTTTTGCTTCGAATATGGTTCCCAAATAGACAAAGTTTTAGAACACAACTGGGTGTAATGTTGCTCACTAATGTGTGTTACTCTCAAGTGGATAATGCATGTTTTAAATAAAGTTAGCTTCATAAGAAGATTAAGGAGGCTTCCACATGGCTGTTGGGTACTACTCATCGATCCATCTGGCAGAGCATACTTGCTTTGATTTGAAGTAAGTCCTTCAAAGGTGTCAGTTTGCTCAGTTGGTAGCATTATCGCCTCTACTGAGTTAGAAGATTGATTATGACTTGAGTTCACAGTGTAGGCTGACTGTCTTATTGCAACACAGGGGGATTGACAATTTGTCTTATCTATCATGGTATAAGCTAGATAGCTCTTGCATCGCAGAACAGGAGTGGGGGGCTGAGCAATTCCCTATATGTAATTGCATAACAAAAGCTTTGAAATTCCAGATATTGAGATTAATTTGGAATCTCTCTGCACCCATGCACGCACTAATGCATGCACTTGATGTTTCACTGAGTACAGCCAGCATCAATATGGCATTCACTCGTTTAATGCACTCATTGTAAGTGTAAGGTGATCATGCACATTCCTGAATGTCAGGAAGAAGATGTTCTTTAAATGTTTTACTTTGATTTATCTCAGTTTGGGTTATTTGTGTGGTTTTACCTAGTTTCCCCACAAGTGTTCCAATTTTTAAGCTTATATTGAATATTTATTATTGCCTCCATCCTGACTTTTGTTTATCTTCTCGCCAAAATATATTTTGACGCATTTAAAATCCTTTAAATGTACTATAAATTTGAGATGCTGGTGCCATTGGCTAATGATTGTTTTATTTTATAGGAAACACAGCTTTGCACGATTGTGCTGAGTCTGGGAGCTTGGAGATCATGAAGATGCTGCTTAAATACGGAGCCAAAATGGAGAAAGATGGATACGGAATGACCCCATTGCTTTCAGCCAGTGTGACCGGTCACACAAACATTGTGGACTTTCTAACCCAGCATCCACAAACCAGCAAGGTCGAGAGAATCAATGCCCTAGAGCTCTTGGGAGCCACCTTTGTTGACAAGAAGAGAGATTTGCTGGGAGCTATGAAGTACTGGAAGAGAGCAATGGACATGCGATACAGCGATATTACTAAAGTACTTGGGAAAGCCGAGCCCCAACAGTTAGTGATGGCTTATGATTATACCAAAGAAGTAACAACTGTGGAGGAACTGGAGGCCTTGATTGCTGATCCAGATGAGATGAGGATGCAGGCTTTATTGATCAGAGAGAGAATACTGGGCCCCTCTCATCCAGATACCTCTTATTACATCAGGTACAGAGGTGCAGTCTACGCTGATTCTGGCAACTTTGAAAGGTGCATCAATCTGTGGAAGTATGCATTGGATATGCAGCAGAGCAACCTGGATCCCTTGAGCCCCATGACTGCAAGTAGCTTGCTGTCTTTTGCTGAACTTTTTTCTTTTATGCTACAAGACCGAACAAAAGGTGTCTTGGGAACGTCCGTGTCTTTCTCTGACTTGATGGGGATACTGAGCAAAAGTGTCTTTGAGATAGACCGGGCCATTAAACAGGTACAGTCTCCCCCAGATCCCACGCAGCTGAGCAAGGCCCTGTCCATCATCTTGCATTTGATTTGCTTGCTGGAGAAAGTGAAATGCAGCTCTGAGCAGGAGCAGTTCAAGAGGCAAACCATCTACAGGTTTCTGAAATTAAACTCCAGAGGGAAGGCTGGGTTTTCTCCACTTCACCTCTCGGTCGATAAAGACACCACCTCTGTAGGTCGCTATCCAGTTTGTAAATTCCCATCTCTGCAAGTCACAGCAATGCTGTTGGAGTGCGGAGCAGACTTCAGTGCAAGAGACTTGGACAGCAACAGTCCTTTGCACATTGCTGCACGCAACAACCACCCCGAAATCATGAATCTTCTGATTAAGGCAGGAGCACACTTTGACACCACAAACTCTCAAAAGCAGACAGCCTGCGAATTACTCGATGAGAAGGAAATGGGGAAAAACTTGATTCAACCCATCAACCATATAACTTTGCAGTGTCTTGCTGCCCGTGCCATAGTTAAACACCAATTGGTTTACAGGGGACAGATCCCAGAAAAATTGGAGGCATTCATTTTGTTGCACAGATGATTGATTGCTTCATAAGCTCTCTTTTTGTAAATATGGGAAGAAATTGTTCAAGTACTTAAGTTTTCATCTTGCTCTAAGAGATGTTGAGTGGATTCAGCAGCTTTTAGTGAATGATGACAACTGCATGCTTTGTTTTGTCTCGTGGCCACCACACACCACAGTTCATGCACAGCAGTAATGCATGTATGTGTACATATAAATATATTTAACTATTCATCAGTATTTTAATGGTGTCTGGTGCTGTATACTACAGGTTTGCTTTTGGGTAAATTGGGCACATTCAGCCTGTAATGCCTTTTGAGCTCTAGAAAAACTTCTGCCAAATGTGATTTTTGTTCTAACCATATCTTATATTTACAAAGTATCAGGGTATTTGAAGCTGACTTTTCAATTCCTTTTTGTGCTGGTTAGTGTAGATGCAATTTTCACAATTTTTTTAACAAAGAAATCTGTTTTGCCTCTGTTCACAACTGTGAGCCATTTAATTAATCCTTGCAAGCTGTTTAAACTAGCTTTAACATCAGCAATACCTGAAGTGCTTTTAAGTATCCAGTGCACTGGCTTGGACAAATGACTGTTCTGTGTCGGAACATTTCTCTGCACATATTGCATCCTGAATGGGACATTGGGTATCTTTTCCATGTGATACTTTTCCTTTTGTGAAGCGCTCATTCATCAAAAACGTCATAGGTATTTTTAAATCGGCAAAATATATATTCTCACTTCTTGCAAGTGATGGAAGCACCTGTGGGCTTTTTTTGTACAAATTAAAAAATAGGGCTTTGCCCCAAGGTTGCTGCATTGTGTCCTTTAATGTCTTGTTAGTGAATGAATGGGGGAAATTAGTTACCTTTTGATCCATAAGCAAATGCATCTTTAAAATGGAGACTTTGAGCAGTTTGCTTTTAATGCCTTTTGTGGAGTAAACTGAGGTGTGGTTTCTTTGATTTGAAGTGACCTCCCTCCTTTGAGGTATTTAAAATCAATTGTTATGGAGATTACATCAAAGTACCTTGATAAGCAGTGCATAAGAACCGTATTACTGTTGTAACACAGAAGCTGACCTGATTGAGAGAAGAGTTGGATTCAGGTAATTACTGTAATTCTGCACTTTATTGATAAAAGTTATGGCACGTGGGCCATGTAATGTCTTAATTGAAGCATTCACAATAAAATGCAAGGAAGTTTCACTCGCCTTTGCCGGTGTCAAATTTGCTGTGTTGCCAATTGCTGTTCATGGAGTGGATATTCCCAGCCTGTAAAGGAATTTGCTGCTTTTAAATGTACTTTATACAACATGTGGCATGTGTAACCCATAGAATAAAAGTGATTCTATGACAGTAGAACAACTTCCATGAAAGAACATGACTGGAATTTATTTGTAATTTCACCTTTTCAGATTCATAAGCTTACATAAATGTTGCACGAATGTCATGTTTTGTTTCAGATGTGCATGTTTGTGACTTGTTGGGTACAAATTCGTAAAATTGTTGATGCTCTTTACAGACAGGCGCTTCAAACCTCAAATTAATTTTACACAGATGTCTGACACATCCATCAACTTTTGAGACGTCTAAAGTGAAAGACGTGAAAAGTGTCATATCAAATACAAGGATTATTATTAATCATTATTATTATCACCCTGCTTAAGAGTATCCAAACTGAACTGTGAATTATCCTAGGGATGCAGTGGAGAGGCTTACTCCCACCCGTTTATAAGGTTTAAAAAACAGACTAGCCCTACTATTGGGGTGTACATGAAAATGCATGTGGATGAACATTGGTCAAGGCTGAGCAGGTGCTCCACAGTCAGAACCTGTTCTCTTCACTATCTATACCCATTAAGAATGTCCACAATGGAATTGAGTTAGTAGAGAGTAGCAGCTGGGAATGAGAGCAGCTACAGCACCTATAGAATTGTATCCCATTAAATGTCAAGTCACTGACATCAGGAGAGGAGGATGGAAACACTGGTTTTCCGGCGCTTTGGGACGTCCTCCCGAAGTGAAAGGCGCTATACAAGTGTAATTATGTTGTTGGGAGAATATTGCCAAATATAATAATCCTTGCATTTTGCATTTTATACAGTGCCTTTTATGTCGAGAGAACATCTCATAGTACTTCATATGATTCACTGTAAAGTGTTCTGTATATTTTGATGAAGAACACCTTACATTGGACTATTGAACCTAAATTTAATGTATTTTCCAAACTTTGTTGAAACGGGGTTGAGAGATTTCATAGGTGTCCAGAAATGTTTCCATGACCTGTGTTAACACCAACTAATATTGGATGCTGAAACTAAATTTAGATGTCCAGATGGCTTAGATAACAACAACAACAACTTTGATTTATATAGCGCCCTCCATGCCGGACGGCGTCTCAGATAAGGTAATTACTGTAGCTCAGTGGCTTGAGCACTTGCCTTACAAGCTTGAGACCTGTGTTCGAATCCAGGCAGGTCAGGACGAAACATTGGGCAAGTTTCCGTACTCCACATGCCTAATAATAATTCCTCAATTTTTTATAAAAAATTGGTCATTTCAATCCACGGCTGTTTGTGGGCTGCTGAGTTTCTCCCATAAATATACAGTCAATTCACTTTACAGTATATTCTGTGAAGCACTTTGAGACGTCTAGAAGATGTGAAAAGCGTTTTATCAAATGCAAGAATTATTATTATTACTACTTGTTTCTGGGTGATATTGTACGTGCTTTGCATGAAGAGCAGCCTAAGAGAAGCCCTTAGGAGTGTTTGGTACTACATACTATAGTTTTGCTTGGGTGATAGTGTTTGTGCACGGTGGGGTGGAAAGAAATTGACAAAAAATCGAAAGAAACAAAAGGGCTAGATCTCAGTCATGATCTTGACCCGAATGTTCCACCCCAAATCCGAAAGAAGAATTCTACCAGGTAATATTAAGTTAGTATTGACATATTATTCCACAGGAAATATTAAAATGCCTTTTGTTTTGCAGTTATTCAGAATGTTTTTAAAAAGCATTTGGTAAATTTTACGAGATAGTAATGTTAGTTTTACTAAGTGAAACATTCCCATCCAGGCACCCAATATCATTGAAGTGCTCTGAGACGCCGTCCGGCGTGGAAGGCACTATATAAATCAAAGTTGTTGTTATTAACTAGTCCCAGATTAGATGCTCTCTAGTTGGGTATGGACAAGTTAAATGCAGTGCAAAGCTTCCTCTACTTTGCCCAAGAAATAAGACTCTGCTTCAAGATTTTATTACTGTGTCAGGATTACCATTTCACTTTATACTTCAGCCATCTGTGGCTTTTTAAATGGAGCGAATGAATGCACTGATGTCCACTGAGACAGACGTGCTGCATAATATGTAGCAAAGAACAAATGCATTTGTATTACACCAATACATTACAATATATAACTCACTTGGGATTGATTGTCACTCTACGTTTTCCTGTCATTCAGAATAGTTAGTACCGTCATTATTATGTATCATTTCCGAAGAGATTATTCCATGTGTTCCGTGTTTTGTCGATTTAAAGAGAAAAGGATGGACAACTATTGCTAACTGTTTAGAGATCATAATTTAATGATGTGACAATCATTAATATTGTTATTCGTACTGTCGGGACTCTTCTCAAATGTGTGCATTTGTTGCTGAGAAATTCCTCATAATTGAGCCTGCTGCTGTTGTAGATTGATTGACTTGGACATCTACTCTGATGAGGAATAGGATGGCGATTTACACAGGCTGAAATGCTCTAAAAGCCCAGAGTAGTGTTTTCTGGAACGAGAGGAGAACAATTGGAAAATAGATTAAATATCATCCTATTTGTCGCTCTTGAAAAACAATAAATAATGTATTCATATGAAATATCTTTGTTGTTGAAATTGTGCATGTGGGCCACTGTTAGGGGACCCACTACAGTGAATCGCTTGAGGTGAATTAAAATTCGTTAAGGGAACTATTGGGCACATCAGCCAAATAACAGAAATACGCCACAAATAAACTATGGGATTCGTGTACAATTCTGTTTATAGTCTCTATTCTCAACTCCACTTTTGTAAATTGGAACAAAATAGGCTTATGTTAAAAACTAAGACTCACTGTTGGGTTATTTCCCGATCTATCTTGCTTGGCTGCTTGGAATTTTTTTTATTGTTCTAGGGAAAATCAAGGCTAACATAATTAGATTTCCCATGTTGTGCAATTGTGGAAATTGCTTAACTCTGTCTCCATGCTATTGCATTCCTATAAACGCCTTCACTTGCTCTTGGGCAAGATAGAATCTTCCAATGTCAATGGAAGTTAAGTGAACACATGACATTCTGTAATGGGAATCTCGCTTTCCATTAAAGGGAACCAAGAATAGGTCAACTATTGATTGATTTAATGTTTGCTAAACTTTAGGGAGAGTCCTAAAATAACACTGATGTATGAATGCAAATGAAAACTTTCCTAATGAGGCGACGGCTGAGAATTTGATGCAGGTCCCTTTCATATGTTGAAGCTACTTGCTACGATTGTTCAACTGAAATCTGATCTATTGGGAGTCCTATAGCTCAGTGGGTAGAGTACTCGGTTCGCAAGCGAGATACCTGGGTTTGATTCCCAGCTGGGCGAAAACCTGGTCAAGTTTCCTTTCTCCACATGCCTGATAAAAATCCCTCAAGAATAATTTTTTTAAAAATCCTCATCACTCATTCGCGACTGTTCTGGTACACTGCTGTGTGCAACTGGTTGCCGTGTTTCGCCCACAAATGTATGGCCAATTCATTTTACAGTATATCCTGTGAAGTCCTTTGAGATGCCAAGAAGGCATGACAAACACTATATCAAATGTAAGGATTATTATTATAATTTCTTATAATTGTGAAAAATATGAAGAATGAGATACTGAAGGCGCTTTTTAAGTGCAATTTTGTTGTTGTTACTCTAGGCTGAGCTCTGAGTCCTGACATGTATCATGAATCTAAGGCTTCTGGCAGCAGGTTATGTGTGTCCTGTGGAAGAGTTGAATATATTGAGACATCTTTTGCAATACAAGTTTTGTCATCTTAAAATCTTTTGTGAGGAGACTGTAGTTAGAATATGAGGAGACTGCAGATAATTGGAGTCTTGTACCTACAAGAACAACAAATTACACTTATAGAGCGCCTTTCACGTCGGGAGGACGTCCCAAGGCGCTGCACAGGAGGCGTGTGACCCGAGCTGGGAGGGGAGTGTTTGGGAAGGGGTGAGACGCGAAGGGGAGGTCGAAAAATTCGGGGTGGAACAAAAAGCACGGTCGAAGAGGAAAGTCTTCAAACCGGCCTTGAAAGAGGATAGGGAAGAAACGAGACGGAGGGATTGGGGGATGGAATTCCATAGGGTGGGAGCGGAGAAACTGAAGGCCCGGCCTCCGATGGTGGGGCGGTTCGGGCGGGGGGCTTGGAGCAGGCCAAGTCCTGTTGAACGGAGGGTCCGGGTGGGCTTGTAGGGGGAAAGTAGATTGGTTAAGTAGGGCGGGGCAAGGCCGTGTAAGGCCTTGAAGGTGAGGACGAGGATCTTAAACTCGATCCTCTGGAGAATGGGGAGCCAGTGGAGACGGGTGGGGGTTATATGGTCGCGGAGGCGGGTGCGGGATAATACACGGGCTGCAGAGTTTTGGATGACCTGCAGCCTGTGAATGGAGGAACTGGGGAGGCCGACGAGGAGAGAGTTTCCATAGTCCAGCCTCGAGGTGATGTACGCGTGCACGAGTGTTTCGGCAGTGTGGGGGGTAAGATAATTGCGGAGCCTGGCAATGTTGCGCAGGTGGAAATAAGCGGTGCCGGTCAAGGCACGGATGTGGGGGAGGAAGGAGAGTTTTTGATCGAACATGATGCCGAGGTTCCTGATTGGCTTTGTGAGGTGGAGAGTACAGCCTTGGATGTTGAGGCTGGCAGCGCCCGATGTGCGGAGGCGCTGGCTTGAGCCGATCAGGAGGGCCTCGGTCTTACTCACGTTCAATTGCAGGAAGTTGTCCCTCGTTCAGGACTCAATGTCGGACAGACATGCTGTCAGAACATCGATGGTCTGGGGGTTGAGGGATGAGGCAGAAAGGTACAGCTGGGTGTCGTCCGCATACATGTGGAAATTTACCCCATGTTTGCGGATGACATCGCCCAGAGGGAGCGTGTAAAGGGTGAAAAGGAGGGAGCCGAGGACAGAGCCCTGAGGGACTCCGTGAGAAACTGTGCGGGGGTTTGAGGAAAAACCGTTGGAAGAAACAAAGTGTAAACGGTGGTTAGAGCACTCGCCATATAAGCGAGAGACCTGGGTTCAGCTCCAGGCAGGGCGAAACCCTGAGCAAGTTTCCTTACTCCACATACCTAACAATAATCCCTCAAAAAACAATAATTAATTGGTCATCTCAATCCACAACTGTTTGTGGGACACTGCTGTGTGCAATTGGCTGCTGCATTTGCTCACATATATACATTCAATTCACTTTACAGTATATTCTCTGAATGACTAGAAGACATACCAATGCAAGGATTATTATTATTATTGTATCCATCTGGACCTCAGAGTAGAATGCTCTGAAAATAGCATTGACCCCTGCCCCAACCCAAAGAAATCTTTCTTGGCAGCATACAGGTAATATCACATGTTGCTATAAGTAACTCTTGCTCTACAATAGGTTTTTCTATGTTTTCAGTGTGCCTTTTAACCTTGTTTTTAATTAAAAGTTTCTAGATCATGATTTTAACAAGAGTCATGCTGGAAAAAAAAGTTCAACTGTTACATGCTGTACGTACGCGTTAGCTGAGAATTTGGCTGCAGATCCCTAGATGTTAAATTACCATTGTGTATCACTGACCTGATTCAGTCTCAAATCAAGCAAACTGAATGAAACGAAAAGAAAGGCCTCTGATGTGGAGAAATATTACATTTTCTCATCAAATTAACAATTCCAAATAGGATGCATTGATAATACCAGATATTTTCAGAATTAAAACGGAAAGTGCCTGGCCTTAAAAATTAAAATGAACGTACTTCAAAAAATGAATTGAAAGAAGTCGTGCCTTTCAATATGCAATTTAAGATTCAGTGCCCTTCACAAAAAAGCTCTCATAATCCAAAAATAAGTGCTTGAAGATTTCTGATTCACATTCTGTGGTCTGTGTATCATTGAGGTGCTGGTCTTACAAAGCCTGACTGAGGTCTGACAGTGGTCTGCAAAGGAAGTCTGGACTTGACCGTGACTCACAGCCAAGTCCTCAATGCTGCTGCACCCACTCAACTCAACACACACAAATGGAAGGCTGCAATTCATATTCACTATATGTGTCTCTAATTTAGACATGAGGTCTGAACCCCAAAGTTATAGTGCTGACGGTATAATTACTGATATATATTCTGTTGATTTACATCGAACCTTTGTTAAGTTATGGTTGCATTAAATGCATTCCTGTTTTATATGGCGACTGGTAAAGAGTTTTTTAAAAAGCCTCTTAGACAGCAAACTATATTCTACATGCAAAAAGCTTGTAGAATGACTGTATATTTGTGGGCAAAACGCAGCAGCCAATTACGCACAGCAGTGACCCACAAACAGTTGTGGATTGAAATAAACAATTTTTTTTTTAGAGATTATTATTAGACGTGTGGAATAAACAAACTTGCCCAAGGTTTCACCCTGACCTGCCTGAATTAAAACACAGGTCTCACACAGTGCTCTAACCATTGAGCTACAGGATGCCACGGCTAAACTGAAACAAAGGTCATGTATGGAACAATATTTTCGTCTCTCTTTATAGCTGATTTTGAAGCAGTAAAATTGGGCTTTATTATTGATGTATCATATATGTCAGCTTTGGTCAGTGGATAGCACTCTTGCCTCCTACGTCCGAAGGTTAGTGCCACTTCCCCATAATCTGGACTGTTGCTCCCACTCCAGGCTAAAACTCCAGTGCGGTATTGGGATAACACTGCATTGTTAAAGGTGCCCTCCTTCGGAAAAGATGTTGCAATTGAGGTTCTCTGATCTACATTGCCTTGGAGTAATTGTTAAAAATTTCCTACAGAAACAATTCAGGGAGATAATCTCCTAAATCCTGGTCAATAATCCTCTATGTAAAATTGGTTACTGTGGTATCAGAGGCAGGTAACAATGGCTAGTTATAGATCAACCCAGCCCTGTTCTCGCCTGTAGACTGGCTTCCAATTTAAAACCTTTTCCCAAAATACTGCACAGTCTTAAATGTAGTCCTTATGGTGAGGACAATATGGGATTTCATTCAGCTCATGTCCTTATGAATCACTTGCATGTTGATCAGGAGCAAGGCAAGAACTATAGATTTTATTTTCCTGTAGCCCAGAAACACAAGTCCCAATGTAGTGATCCTACTTCCTATCTAATGTACTAACTGAGAGTAAGAATCGCCTTCCTTGTCTGTTGCGGCTCAGTATCATACTAAGCCACATTTATCTCCGGAGCAATTGAGGAGACTAACAGCTGATCATCATATTTGTTCATGGCATTAACTTTGCAAAGTTTTTAAACCATATTTGCAAGGTCAGCCTCAGTTTTCAGTTGCCAGTGATTGGAGTTGGCATCTACTCACCTGTTCCATTGCAACAGAACAAGCAGCTGCCCAATCCATTGTGAACGGATTACCCAATTGCTCTACAAAAGTCTACCCAACACCTTCCTGCTGTGACTGGGTTATTATCAAGTTTAAAGGCAGCTCTGGTTTGCGGTGGTGTTGCATACTGGTAGGATATTCGACACTTTGCTTGAAGGGTGCTGATGTATAATGAGGCACTGCCCAGCATGGAGGGCATCATAAAAATGCAACTTCTTGTAAATCCATTTTGTGGGGGGATGGAGAGGGTGAAGATAGAAGGTGCAAATTTCATCATTGAATAAAATGTCTACTTTTAACACCATGAACCTGTGCAATGCACTGAAGCAGTGTGCCAATTTTTACTGCGCTAATTTGATAAGAGTCAAATAATTTTCTTAGAGTTAATCCTTCATTGAAAACCCCTGCCATCCATCTATGATTTCAAACGTTTGTAATCAGGGCTTTCTCTGCCTCCTTGTCCTTCTCGATCTCTCTGCTGTCTTCGACACTATCAACCACTCCATCCTCCTACACTGCCTCTCCTCCCAGCTCAATCTCCATGGAACTGCCCTGCCTGGTTCGACTCTTACCTTTCTCATTGTCTCCACTTTGGTGCCACCAATGGCCTCTCTTCCAACCCCTGCACTGTCACCTGTGGGTTCTGTCCTTGGCCCCCTACTTTTTAACATCTACATGCTCCCCCTCATCATCCGCAGACATGTGGTCAACTTCCACATGCATGTCGATGACATCCAACTCTACCTTTCTGCCTCTACCCTCGATACCAGGACCACTGCTGACCTGACAGACTGCCTGTCAGACACCAAGTCTTGGATAAGAGCTAACTTTCTACAGTTCAATGTCATCAAGACTGAGGCCCTCCTGATTGGCTTGTGCCAGTGTCTTCACACATCAGGCGCTGGCAGCATCAATCTCCATGGTTGCTCACTCAACCTCACCAAGCCAGTCAGGAACCTAGGTGTCTTGTTCGATTGTCTTTCCTCCTCCACATCCAAGCAATGACCCGCTCTGCCTTCCCTCACCTCCAAAACCTTGTCCGACTCCACCACTACCTCACCCCGTAGGCCACTGAAACTCTCATTCTTGTCTTCATCACATCCAGGCTTGACTACGCCAATGCCCTGCTTGTCAGCCTTCCAAATGCCTCCCTCCACAGGCTGTAGATAATCCAGAACTCTGCGGCCCATGTCCTCTACCGCTTCAAGCTATGTGATTCCATTTCACCCATTCTCGCCCAACTCCATTGGCTCTCTATCACCTAGAGGTTTCAATTCAAGATCGTGTCCTTGCCTTCCATGGCCTTGCCCGACCCTACCTCTGCAACCTCCTAACCCCCTATTAGCCTGCTCGCCTCCTTCGCTCAGCAGGCTCCGGCCTGCTCCATGTCGTCCAAACCACTTGCCCCAACATTGGTGGGCAAGCCTTCAGCCACTCTGCCCCTGACCACTGGAATTCCATCCTGCAGTCCCTCCCCCTTGCCCCCTCAGCTCCTTCAAGTCCTGCCTCAGGACCCTCCTCTTCGATGGTCCTGTCGGTCACCCTAAATCCTCTTCTTTCCCTCCACCCTCCCCGATCCCGACCTCAGCTCGGCTTTGAAACAGTGACTGTCCAGCACCTTAGGACATCCTCCCGACATGAAAGGCGCTACACAAATATAATTTTGTTGTTGTTGTTGTCAATGGGTGTCAGGAGATTATTTGACAACAATGAGGCTTATAGCCATGTCCAATCTTGCTCTATCTTGACATTGCCACACAGGTATTCTCCACTGGATTCCTATTAGGGCCACCTTAACTGTTTTATTCCATCCTTCTTGATCTCTCAGGACTTGAATATTTGGGCACAGATCAGCTTCATGATGTGTGTCGTCCAATTTCACAGTGAACAATGGGAGGAAAGATTTCTAAAAATTTAATATAGCGTTTTCAAATTTTACTAAACTCTGGCCATTTGTATATAAAACACAAAACACCGCCTACTTCATGCCCAACACTATCTACCTCACTCTTTCGTTTTCAAGAAAATCCCCCCAAATTAACTGATAGATAGAAACAGATTTTGTTTCATTAAATAATAATTGGACATCCTCCTGACGTGAACGGCGCTATACAAGTGTAATTCTTGTTGTTGTTGTAATCCTTGCATTTGCTAAGTGGCTTACAACTCGGGAGAACATCAGAGAACACTTCACAGGATGTGCTGTGAAGTATAGTGTCTGGATTTGTAAACTTTGTAGACAGGTTTATCTTGAAAAGGTGCTACTGAAGGTGACTTTCAATTATCATTTGGTTAATGTTGGTGTTAATATTGGTATTTATATTTCTGTTAGAAAGCAATGGGTTCAGTACTTCAACAATTGCTGCTCCTATTGCAAGGTGCACTTTCCATGCTACAACACGCTCAGAGACCAGTATTTTGTTGTTGTTATTATTAATAACTACAATTGCCATTTGCATAGTGTCCTTCATGTTGGGAAGATATCTCAAAGAACTTCACACAGCTAACTGTATAGAGGGGGAGCTGAGGAAGGTGACCAAAAGAACAGTGAAAAAGATTTTTTTTAATTCACGCAGCGAGTTGCTTGGATCTTGAATGCATTGCCTGAAAGTGTGCTGGAAGCTGATTTGATAACAACTTTTAAGAGAGGAGTCCTGTGGCTCAGTGGTTAGAGCACTCACCTTATAAGCGAGAGACCTGGGTTCAATCCCAGGCAGGGCTAAACCTTGGGCAAGTTTCCTTACTCCAAACGCCTAATAATATTTCCTCCCCAAAAAATTGTCATTTCAATCCACGACTGTTCGCATTTCGCCCATCAATTATTTTTACAATATATTCGTGCAAAACGCTGTATCAAACGCAAGGATTATTAAATTGGTTATTTGGGGAGAGCGGGTTTGCAGGGCAATGGGAAGAGATGGGGGTGTGGGATTGATTTTGACAGCTCTTTTCAAAGAGCCAACACAGACACAATGGGCTGAATGGCCTCCTTCTGTGCTGTATAATTCTATGATGGAGTTCAGGAGAGTGGGGGTAGGATTGCTGAAAAACAGATGTGGGGCAGATAGTGTTGGATATGAAGCAAGCTGTGTTTGTTGTTTCCTGCACAAAATGGCCAGATGCTTTACCAACTGATCAAAGGGGTGAATTAGTGACTGGGATGATCAGAATTTAGTATAAGTGCAAAGAACAAACAATCCCTCAAATTCAGTTAGTCTACATTGAATCAGACAAATACCAGACTATGTGAATGTCTGTGTTGCTGTCTAAACCTGTCCAGATCTGCCTTTTAGTGAAGGTCTGGAAATTGGATGGGTTAAATCAGTCTGACTGCTGGTCTTTCCCTTTTTTTTATAAATATAAATGTACATTCTGAAAAATGTAAAATGTAAAGAACCGTGTATTGAATTCAATAGCTTCTGTACTGTTTTGTTTGTTTTAAAAATAAGTGCTTTTCCTTTGAAACCATTTCTCTTTATAGTATAATACAATTAACATTCATATAGCGCCTTTCATGTTTGAGATGCTCGACACCTGAACTAGTAGTAGAAGCCAAATAGGAGAGGAAAGAAAGGTGACTGACCGCCTCTCAATTGGGGGGGAGAGAGAGAGCGAATGGAGAGATAATAATAATCCTTGCATTTGATATAGTGCTTTTCACATATTATCGACGTCTCAAAGTGCTTTACAGAATATGTGCTATAAAGTGAGTTGACTGTATATTTGTGGGCGAAACGTGGCAGCCAATCGCTCACAGCAGTGTCCCACAAACAGTCTGGATTGAAATGACCAATTTTTCTTATTGTGTTTTTTGGGGATGGATTATTATTAGGTGTGTGGAGTAAGCAAACTTGCCCAAAGTTTTGCCCTAATCTGCCTGGATTTGAACACAGGTCTCACGTTTGTAAGGCGAGTGCTCTTACTACTGAGCTACAGGATGGAGAGACTCCATTTATCCCTTTTATGTTTCTCTTATTTTGTTCGCATTATTTCTTTGAAAGAGGCATTAGCCGTGCAATGTAATGGTTTGTGCGACCCCCTTGCAACTGAGAAGCCCCGCGTTTGATTCCCAGGCGGGGCAAAATGTTAGGCAAGTTTTCATACTCCACATTCATTTTCGAGATTGTTTTTAAAACACTTTGCTCTTTTCCCCATCTGCCTTTCCCTCCTCTCCACCACACCCTTCAGGGGGGGAAAGGAATATCTCCGATCAGACTAGGCTTGTTGTATCTTATGGATTTCAATTATAGATACATACACACATTAGTGCTCCCACAGTGACAGCAAAACTTTTTACACAGGCCTGTCAAGAACCACATCCTCATGAATGTACTTTTATAAAAAAATATGCTTATTTCAAGTAAATTTGGGGGAATTCCTTTTTCTTGAGGGTGAGAATTCCTTTATTATAATTAACACAAATCTTCCTTGTACCGGATATTTATCTAAAATTTAGGGACATCCCAAAGTGGTGGACAGTTAAGGGTTCAACCTCGGTTCACGAGCAAACCCCCTTAACTGTCTAGTCCTTGGGATGTCTTTCAACTTGAAATGAATGTAGTTTGTTGTTGTTAACATATATCTTGAAAACTCTTCTTGAATGGACTATTTTAACACTCCCTGTGAATAAATGTTTGTATTATAGAGTTTATTTTCTGGATCTTACAAACCTCAAGTCTATTCCTCTCTGGGAAGGCAGAATTTCCATGTGCACTCCTTATGTAACCAACCTAATTAGATAGTCCTGTGAGGTTTAAACAGTCTCTACCTAGGGTGATAGTATCGTCATTGCCATCCTCATGAACCATGGATCTCACTATTTTCTGCGTTCCCCTGCCAATAGCACCAAGACTTCAACTCATAGTGCAAATTCTATACTTAAATTCCACAAGCAGCCAGCTAAAGTTTTATCTGAATGTAATTTATAGTACTGATGGGACTGATCTATGTAAAAATTCAAAAGTTGTAACCTGACTTCATGGCCAATCATTCTCCCACATCTGTATCTGAATTTAGGTGTCCGCAAAGTTCAGTAGCATTCTCGGTTTTTACTCTGAAGGTTATGGGTTCAAACCCCATGTCAGGATTTTGAACTCTTGTGAAAGGTATTATATCAGATGCAAGGATTATTATTTTAATAATAAAATGAACATTAGGATGAAAAATGTTATGCATCTTAGTTGGATGAAAAACAAATAGATTTGGTAATAGGTTATTATTTACCAGCTTTATTATCCATTCATTTTAGATTCATGGACAGATTTGTCCAGGAAAGAAAAATATATTTGAATGAATGACATAACATTAATCATTGATGGCAGAGAGTGATAGGTTATCACTGAGAACTTACAGCCACGGAGGTGACTACATGTCAAGTCTTGTAAACAGGCTGCTCTCCTCATTAATATCCTGCAATTCAATAGAACAGCAATGTCAAAATCTATTGTAGCAAACGTAGCCTGTGATTCTGATAGTGTTTTTATATGGTGCAAGTTCCAAAGAAAAAGGAAAGTTAACAGCAGAACTGCTTACAGCACCAAACTTATCCAAGTTGAGCTGCCTCAGGCAGTAAGGCTTGTTGCCCTACTGCGCATTCAGCCAGTTAAGTAGCTGTCAAAACTGAGAACCACAGAACCAAAGCAGAAATCAGGACTGGGCCCTAATTATTCAATACAGAATAGGAAAGAGTTAGGATACATTATACACGTGGGCAGAATACAGCAATGGCTTTTGGCAAGCAAGTGGGCATAAAGCAACCCCATTCTAATGAAACTGCTGTCATTCCCGCAGCATGTTTCCAATATGTTCCCGTAACCTGCTGAGATTTATACCGTGTTGGAAAGCAGAGTACTGCACCTATAACCTGGAATCATCACAAGTCTGGTTGGAACCGGAATAACTTGACTAAGAGATTTCCCTTGACGTCAAACAAGTTCAAAACAATCTGAGTCAGAGTTCACACAACAAAGAAAAAGCCTTATAATAATAAATTGAGCCATAATAATAGTCCAGGGGGATTTTAGTGTAAATACTGCAATATGACGCAATGTTTTTTGAACGGGAGAAAGAAGGAAACAGACGAACACCATACACCCCCGCATTGAAGAGACTGTGCATGTGTGTGTTTTGTGTGTCTGTTGAGAAAAGAAGGTTGGTACATGTTTTGTTTGATGTACTGTATTTGGAACTTGGAATAAACCTGGGTTGTTGAAAGTGAATTCTCAAAATCTCCAATCAAATTATTACCACAATCAATAGATTGTGACTATAGAATAGGAGCAGGAGAAACAAATTGATGGTTTGGGTGATATGGCACTGTGATGCAGAAATAGTTCTGGAATCTCTCTCTATATAACCACTCTTCTTTTTGTGCTTAATTCTCAAACTTGTGCAGAGAGTGTTCAGGCCATTTTGCAACAGGCAAAGCAAGAACTGGATTGCGGAATCTTCAGTGTAGTACTTATGGATTACCACATTGTTGGTACTTTTTTACCAAAATCTCACTGTATCTAAAATTTAAATAGTTTTCTGGATTTCACATTCTCTGCCGTTCGCTATGCAAACAGTCTTATTTCAGTATCTGAGTATTAACTCTTGCTGTAATTTTGTACATTTTATGTATGTAAGGAATAGGATTTTGTGGTCCTTCATGTGAGACATTAAATCAAGGACCTATTTGTCTGTTCAGGTGGACGTTTAAGATCCCATGTACCTTTTCAAAAAGAGAAGGGAGTTTATGCTGGCGCCAACAGTTCTCCAGTTAAATCGGTCATCCCACAGATTGTTTGTGGGACATTACTGTACACACATTGGCTGGTGGCAGTTTACAATTACACAATCACCAGACTTTACAGTGCTTTCCTGTGAAGTACTGAGACATTTAGATGTTATAGACGCTGTATCAGACTGATCCTTTTTCAAATGCTAAAATATTGTTAGTTGTCAGTCTGGCTCAATGGGTAGCACTATCAGCTAAGGTAGCAGCAGGTTGTGTGTACAAGCCCCATGTTGGGATTTGAGCTTATTGTCTTGACCGGTGATGGTCAACCTTTGGCGCACGAGCAGTCAAGAAGCACTCCACCGCCCACCACCCTGCCGACCATTTGCATGAGTGTGGGTAAATCTGTGTTCGAATCACTAGTGTATTTTTTGGATTCAATATTTCTTGATGATTCATTTCATGGCTATATGTGGGACATTGCTGTGTTTACATTGGCGGCTGCAATTGTATTTTGAGATGTTTGACATTATAGGTTATCTATCGAATTTATATTAATGCAAATGAAATAAAATTATTTTGACTTGGCACAGGTCATTGGTGAGGCTACTTATGGTGTTAGGTGTGTAGATTTATTCAATCCCTATCTCTAGGTGTATGGTTAGAGTTATGTTCACAATGTGTAGTTGTTTTTATGTTGCTATTGATCTCTTAGATTAGATTCCTCTGTGTAAACAGGTCAGGTTCCTAGTACTGGCTGCTTCAGAGGACTCCGAAGCAACTTGGATCTAAACCAGCCTAAAGCAATTTCCCAACACAAACAAACCTACCAAAGAATGGTATTTCTGCAACTGGAGAAGAGAATTTCAATCAATGCTTGTTGACAGTTCTTGTTATTTTTACCCCTCCTCAAAGAGTGGCCTCTCCGACATTTTTTGGAGTCTGATTAGCCAACGCAATGTGATCCTGAATCCGAGACAGAGCAGAAGGATTCTCTGCAATCACTATAAAAATGTGTTTAATAAACACTGCGCAATTCTCTGATAGCACCAGTATTGTGGAGCCATGGCACTAATTATATCTTGATTCGTGCGTGCTGTCAATGTTTGGATTGTTTGAATATTTGAGTTACTGGGTCATAAATAAACCCACTGCCTAGAGAAGCTTCCATCCTTCTCAACAATAACTCCTCACCTGATCTATCGAAACATGTAAAATCCTCAATGCATAGCAGTAAGCACTCTGCCTTGTAAAAACAACAACAAAATTATACTCATGTTTACCTTTCACGTCGGGAGGACATCCCAAAGCACCAAACTATTTTAATGTGGTTTGTGGAGTACCTCAAAGCTAAACTAAAATGGTAAAAAATCGTATGCAGCACCATTTAAATAAATAAAAACCTAGACTTTATTGCCTGTAACACTACCTAAATATTACATAAGAACATAAGAATTTACGAGGTGAAAGAAAACCAGAGTCCATCTAATTCGCCTTCCACCATCCTGCCAGTCACTTGGCATGTCGTGTCGTGTCCAAAACCATGTACTGTATTCCGAGGTATTATTTTCTAGCAGAAATCTATTCATTTAACAAATTAACATGCAACATTTTTTGCTTCCACAGTCTCTTTAAGGAGCCTAATCCATAAATTTACTACTTGTTCGCTGAAGTAGTGTTTTCGCAGATTACTTCCGAATTTATCCCACTTCATTCACAGGCCTATGGGTGTAATTGGCTGCTGCATTTCACCCACAAATATACAGTCAATTCACTTTAAAGTATATTTTGTGAAGTGGTTTGAGTCATCTAGAAAGACGTGAAAAGCACGATATCAAATGCAAGGTTTATTATTACTAAATCCACTTGCATCCAGTTTGTTTCTTAGATCCAGGATACATTAGTTCACGTTTTTGCTGTTTTTCTCCCCGACTTTGGTATATTTTTTGTATTCAATATTTGCCTGCATATCGTTGCACGAATGCCACCAATGTCCTTTAAATGCAGGTCGAGTGGAATCCTCTATATATATACAGTACAGCAGATGGTAAGGACAACGCCATCTTGGCATTACTGTTTGCCAGGCACTCAGCTGTGATGACGTGGTTTGCATTCAGATATCTCCCTAGATTGCCTGCATGTAGTGTCACAGTGTCGAAAATGACATGCAGCTGTTGGGCTGTTCTTCCCCCATCCTCGTGTATTTGGGCTGATCCTCTTTCTGATCAGACCAATTGCCAACGGACTGCTATAGAGAACAAAGATTAGAAAACAGAAACAGTTGTTTGCAATGACTGCCTACATTTAACAAAAAATTCAAGAGTTGGAAACACGTTTTTCCAGTCTGATGTGGCTCCAGGTGTAAATATAAAGTAATCAGGCACATGTTGAGAGATGAAGAAACTAGACATACACAAACCTGCACAGGTAGATCCTTGAATCAGAGGCATATCAGTCTGCCAGAGATTCTTAGAAGAACAGTAACAGAGGTACTTGGAGGAGTTCTGCCTTACTACAACAACAACAACAAAATTACACTTGTATAGCGCCTTTCACGTCAGGTGCTGGACAGTCATTGTTTCAGACCTGAGCTGGGATCGGGGACAGGGAGGGTGGAGAGAAAGTGGGGGGATTTGGGGTGATCGATGGGACGGTCGAAGTGGATGGTCCTGAGGTGGGACTTGAAGGAAGCAAGGGAGGGGGAGAGGCAGAGGGACTGTGGGATGGAGTTCCAGAGGTTGGGGGCAGAGTGGCTGAAGACTTGCCCGCCAATGGTGGAGCGGGTGGGTCGGGAGACATGGAGCAGGCCGGAGCCGGCTGAGCGGAGTGGGCAGGCAGGGGATTAGGAGGTCACAGATGTAGGGTGGGTCGAGGCCGTGGAGGGCTTTGAAAATGAAAAGTACAGAAAACATGTGCTTGTAGGATGGACTCAGTGGGGGCGCGTTCTGAATGTGCCAACTGTGCTTCATCAGGCCGTGTTTGGGCGCACACATGGATTTATTGCACACAGGGGTGAATCCGGAATGTTCTAAAGGGAGCGTCCCAAAAAATGTGCACAACCTGTGTACAGTGAAGGAATATAATATAAAGAACAGAAAATGTTTGTGTCGGCAGAAAGGGAAAAATGGAACAGAGGATGTTGTATGTTGTCAAAAAGGTAAAATACTGTAGATGCTGGATATCTGAAGCAAAAGCAGAAATCACTGGGAACACTCAACAGGTCAAGCAGCATCTATGGTGAAAGGAAAATGAGTTAACATTTCATTTTCACGACCCTTCATCAGAATGTTTTTTAATATTTGTGTTTGTTTTGGATTTCTGTTGTACCAAATATTATACAGTACTGTTGAACCAAATATTATACAGTATATTTATTTATAAATAAATAGATCTATTAAATATTGTTTGAAAAGTGGCAGTGGCTGGGCAGAATCACTTTACAACTGAATGGTTCGCCAACCCTCGCTGCCAAGGCTCACAAATGTCATTAATTAAATTACGACTTGAACTGGGTACTTTCCAGGCAACTCGCGCCATGAAACCAAACTCCAGGATGAAGGACAAGGAGGAAATGCCTATGGATGGAAAATGAGAAAAAACAATTATGATAATATTCCTTGAATTAGTGCCTTGTCCCAAAGCACTTCACAGTACAGTACTGTATATAGAATGTCAATCAATCAATCAATCAATCAATCAAAACTTACATTATATAGCGCCTTTCATGTCAAGAGGACGTCCCAAGGCACTTTACAGTCAGGTAGGGACAAGAGCAAGGGGGGAGGGTTCGGGCCAAGATGAAGGAGAGTAGGAAAATTGACTGTATATTTGTGGGCATAACACGGCAGCCAAATTGCTCACAGCAGTGTCTCACGAACAGTCATGGAAGTGGGATTAGGGGCGAAAGGGGGGAAAGATGGCAAGGAGAGGGGTTCGGGGGAAGGAGAGTAGGAAAACCAACGGTATATTTGTGGGCGAAACATGTGTTTCAATGTCCTAGGATATTCACAGGATGAAATGATGTAACTGTACATATTTTGTGAATGAACATGGCAGCCAACTTTGAGCATATAATGAACCACAAACAGTTTGGGAGTGAGTGATCAATTTCACCTGGGGCATTATTGGTGGGAACACCTAGAGAAACTCCCTTCTTTATTCAAATAGAGAGTTAGTAACAATTAGATTGAGATAATGAAACATGCCTTGGCATGCAATGGCTTCTGGACTGTGAGAGTCTAATATATGAGCAGTCAGAAATGTTCAGACTAAATGTCTTGGAATTTTGATCAATTACCTTTGAACATTAATAATAATCCTTGCACTTTATGTATCACCTAATTGCATCGTTCATACATCTCAAAGCGCATTATAGAATATACTGTAAAATGGATTGTCTGTATTTGTGGGTGAAACAAGACATCCAATTACGCACAACAGTGTCTCACAAACAGTTGGCCTTTGAATGACAAAATTTACAGATATATATATTCTATACTAATAAACAACAATGTGCTTCAAGAAATATCTCACTAAGCGATTGGTGTACAGACAAGGTTTATACCTCATCGGAAAGGTCTTGCATCTGGGAGTGACATTGATTTATTCATGTTCAGGTATTACCCATCATTCATGAGTTATTTTCAGTTTTGCATTTCTCACTTTGATTACACCTGGTGGCTGCCAAGTCAAAGAGGTTCTGTAGCATTGTGCGTCACAGAGCACCTACAAGTGTGCACACACCCAACAGTTACACCTGGTGGCCACACTGGTTGACCAAAGCGTTATGGCATCCCGTATCCCAGAGCACACACATAACCAATCGACTGGAACAAAGCAAAGAACAGAGACAAAGTGAAGCCACAGCAACGGCAACAAAATTAAATTTTTAAAGCGCTGCGTCCTCCCGCTGAATCCTTCCAAAAGGAGTCCTCCAAAGGAGTCCTCCCAGTTGAGTATAGATGAAAACGAAATGTCTGTGTGTGTGTGTTTGTGTCAATCTACATTTCATATTGGACTCTTTGATTGCAAGCATAGCTGCAATGGGTACAGCTAGTATGTATATATCTTTTTACTGATGGATATGAGATCAGTCTTGCTGGATATGGTGTCTTTTAGATGAATCGCTAACAACAACAGCTTGCATTGATATATTATGGAGTATATGATTAGGAGTGAAAGACCTTGCGTAGAATGTGAAATGTGGAAGAGATAGGCTTGATAACTCTTGTTCAATGGTTTCTTATAATGACAGGGAAATGTACAAATTGCGAGAAAAATAAGTTCACAAATAGTGCAACTCTCTGGCACATTGTGGTTTCCAAGCAGAAGGCAAACTCACTCCACTAGTGAACGAAAAAAATGTAGAGACACAGAGACAGACATAAACAGATGGATAGACAGAGAGAAACATGTACAGATGTACATATAGGGAGTCAAACATATACTCAGAGAGAGGCACGTACATGGGTAGCAAGACACTCACAGGAACTTCCAAATTTGGGGTCTGTGCATAAAGGTGTTAAATGATCAAAATTGCAGAGTTACATTGAACATTTACAGAACAGAAAAAGGCCACTTGGATCAAATAATCTGTGACAGTAAAACCTATGCTATTCTGGACCTTTTATGCGCCTTATCAAAATATAATTGACAATAAATTTGGCAATCAATTCCCTCAACCTCCCCCCTCACTCTCCATTCCCTAGTTGATTTATCTTCGGAATTTACAGTGGGGAGATTCACATGCCCAAAACCTTGACTGACGCACTTCACCCTCGAAATGAAGGTGCAAAATGGTTTTATAATGTAACCTGTTCTTCAGAGGTCGAAGCAAGTGTTCAACAGAGCGCGTTTGAAAATTACTCAGGGAAGTGTTTATATAGTTTGCGTCTGCCTGAATTTTGAATGATGAGAACACCAGGTTGCAGGATTGCGGGGACAGAGGTTAATGATCCTGTCTGTCACGGGAAGCTCTCTGCTCTGTGGCTTTTGACAGTTGGAGAAAATGACTCATTCCAAATTCTGAAGAGCCCTTGTCACTCTGCTGGGGAGATTTTCAGAGTTCCTGGAGGAACCAGGAAAAGCCTCTGCTGAAAGGCAGCTGGAAGTCTGCCGCGTTAGCTGCTGCGCAAACTCTTGTTTTGTTTGTTAGTATCTCACTGACGTTTAAATAGTTGCCAGGACGACGGACAAAGGGATGTGTTAATGCAGTGGAAGAAGCGCTATGTGATATGATAATTATCACTGGTGATAATTGCCGCTCCTGTTTGCCTTCTGTGTCCTCGCCTCTGCAACTACTGGTTTAGTTCAGTGAAGATGGTATTCCCCAAATCAACGTTGAAATGATGAGGAATTGGAATTGAATTCTCATTAATTCTGACGGTAGCTTTAAAGGTACCACCCCTGACTCAGTAAATATAGAAACCTGCTTTAGAGTAAAACTATTTGAATAAGTGGGGAGGAGTAAGATCCCCGCAGAGTAACTCTCTCTGACATGCCAAGCAGCAGAATTTCTTGGGGGCATGATAAACATCACTGCTGATAATTTCATTTTCACTCCAATATCACTGGTTTTCTGTCAATGTTCAGCATCCCAGCTTCTGAGTTACAGATTATTATTATTATTATTATTACCAAAATGTTCCTGTGGGCTGCTTTTCAACAATTTCCTGTAGAACTTTGTGTGTTTCTGGAGAGATAAAGCTCTAAAGGATTGGGTGGTACATTGGGTAGGCTGTGTTCAGGAAACCAAAAGGCTTATCCTGCTATTAAAATCTTCATATATCTTACTGTCAGTAACATTAAACAGCCCCAGGGAGAAGGAAATATTGCAAATATCCTATTAGTTTGCATATTATCTTGTAACAGACTTCCTTTTGCTGGAAGGACTTCTCATTCATCTTCCATATTCAGTAATGACATCGAAAACCACAGTATATTAAACTCTCTAATTTGTCTAATAATACTAGAATCGCATCCTTCTGCAGTTACATAAACCGTCCTTTCTGGTTATGGAAACCGTTGTAATGACTGTGGTAATACAAACTGTATTGTAACTGTTAATTCTACAGTGAAGCATGTCCCAAGTCAGGATAGTGCCAATCTACGCAGAGCAAGATTTAAGAGGCTGTCCTTTAGGCATTTGCCTTCTTCCCCTGTACATAGGAATCCCTGTGGTGTCTGAGAGCAAAGTATTATTATTATTATAAAGTATCCATTCAGACCCCCTATATCAGATGCTTTGCCAGTGTGGCCTGTCATTCAGAGGAAGTACAGTATAATCTTTACATTTAGCCAATTGTGCACATCAGTGTCCCACAAACAGCCATGGATTGAGTGACCAAATCATTCTTTTTTAAAAAAAAATTTGAAGAGATTATTATCTCCAGAAAAGTGATCCGCCAATCGACTTAACAATTGGGTTCCTACTTAGCTGCTAGATAAACAGAGGTTTGTGGAATAAAGAAACTTGCCTAAATTTTAGTCCTGACCTGAAGTAGTTTTGACACATATGGACTGTGGCATACCACAGATTTAATACATTTATGCAAAAGTACCTGTTTGAAAGTCTATATTTTCTTCTTGCCAAGAGCAGCTATTTACAGCTTAGCGACAGTCTTATTAGTGGTATTTCTTAATGAGATTACTTGATACGGAATCCACTCCACACAAATAAGGGCTCTTTATGGTAGCTGGACAACCACTATACTGATTCACAGCAAATCTACTCTAACTGCATCCGCTTCCCAAATTCCCAGGGAGATATGTACTCAGCAGCTTCATGATCCAGATAAATTATCCAAATTATAAGCAGAACACCATAAGGATCATAGTAAGATCTAATGTTTATATAACTCTGACTTAATTAGACATATAACACTTACAACTTTGAATTTTGAACACCGATAAGTTTACAATCAGGTCCACTCATTGACTAAACACATCACCAAGATCTGTTTGGTAACAATAGTATTAATGCTTGACTTTCACATTGAAAGTGCTCCATGGGATTTACTGGAAGTGCAATGACTGTGTATTTGTAGGCTAATGTGGCAGCCATTTTTTGTACAGCAATGCCCCACTACTGCTATGAAGTGAATGACCATTCTTATCTGGGATGTTTTGGGGGCAGGAAACTAGATAGCCTTCCTTTTCTTTTGAATAGTACCATGGGATCTTTAATGTCCAGGCAATGGACAGGCAAACAAGACCTCAGGTTAACTTAACAATTGGATATAGGTTAGTGTTGCAAAGAACAATTTCAGGACAGGTATCAGGAAGTGTTTCTTTACCCAAAGCTTAACTAACGATTGTAACAGTTGCATGGAAGAGAGTGAGTGTTCAGGCCAGGGCACTAGACTCATTTAAAAAGCTGCTTGATGTTATGATGTGCAGACAGAAGGGTGAGGTTGCTGGAGGGATGAGATTGGATCAGCTTTAAAGTGTCCTATTCATCCAGACAAAATTTGTGATCCTGTATCTTTGGGATCTTGTGAGAGCCTGATAGTATCGTCTAGAAGCAATTACAAGCAACAATAGGGAAAGCGGAAACTTTCAGTCAACATATTCATAATGTTGTAGGAATAATAACAAGTCAACAGGATTATGAGATTATATATAAGAAGTAGGAGCAGGCCATTTGGGCCCTCGAGCCTGCCCCACCATTAAATAAAATCATAGCTGATCTTCTATCCTAATTCCATTTACCCGCTCTATCCTCATATCCCTTAATCCCTTTAACATGTTATTTTAAAAATCGTCCATCTCAGCCTTGAATATGATCATATGAGATTATGCCGCTGCTGCCTGCAAACATTCATGCTTTGGCAGTTATCCTTTACTGGGAATGAAAACAAATAATGACAATGAACTTGCATTTGATACAGCACCTTTAATGGCAGGTGGAAGCTCAGAGGATTTACTGTATAGTGACTGTAAGCAAAACGCAGCAGCTACTTTGCACACAGCCATCAGTTGTGAAGCGAATGAACAATGTTATCTGGGGATTGTTGTGCAAGACACCAGTTGAAGCTGACATCCTTAAAAATGAACATGGAACGTAACCAGCCCCCAGTTCTCTGTCCAATTCCAGTCATAGAGGCTGCCATCACCATCAGATCAGATTCAACAGATAATTATCTCTCAAAGCAATGAATAGTGCTATTATGGTTATGACTTGGCACTGGCACTATTACAAAAGTGGTTCAACTCCTGGTCAGGGAGATAAACAATTTTTCAGGGTTTTTAATTTCTCCTCTTCGTCTCACTCTATATAGAGCAGGGACTTGAGGAGGTACTTGCAGTAGTCGATGAACCCATGCTGTCTCTTGCTTGGGAAGGGGAAATAGACATTGCCAACTAAATATAAACTGAATCATCCCATCTGATCAATCAGGAAAGACAAACATGACCACAAAAGAAGTCAGTAAATATGGGCAATATAAAGAACTCTGCTTTTACGTCAGATCTCTGGCTCTGTTTCCAAGACAACATTTAAGCACACTGCACATTATCGGCAAGGTTTTAAAGGTAAAGAAGGCGGCGGCAGAGCAAGAACAAGCCAGATAGTTCAATAGCAAGTCAAATAATGAGGAAAATAGCATAGAAACATAGTGGGGGATGGCAAGATTAAATGATGAGGAAAGTTTTAAAAGATTTATGCTTTAATTTCTGATGTCATGTGATCTCTTTGGCCCGATGGAGTGCTTCCACTGTCTCCCTAGGATGCCTGTTCCATAAGTTTAATGTTTACTCACTGAAGTAGTGTTTCTGCAGATTTGTTCTAAATTTACCCGCCTTCAAGCGCAAGCCGTGACTTCTGGTTCTCCTGTTACCATGACGTCTGGTTCTACTTGTACTCATCTTCAAAGTCCTTCATGGCCTCATTACCCCCTACCTCTGTGACCGCCTAACCCCCTACCAACCTGCCAGCTACCTCCATTCAGTGGGCTCTGGCCTGTTTCACATGCCCCGCCTAGCCCGCCCCACCATCGAAGGGCCTTCAACCACTCTGCAAGCACCCTTTGGAACTCCATCCCACAATCCCTCTGCCTCGACCCATCCCTTGTCTCTTTCAAGACCCACCTCAAGGCACTACTTCGACCGTGCTTTTGATCCACCTCCTTCCACCCCTGCCTAACACCCTCCTCACCTAATCCCTATCCCTAGTTTTGGTCCGGAATATTGTCTCTCCAGTGCCTTGGGATGTCCTCCTGACGTGAAAGGTGCTATACAATTGCAAATGCAATTTTATTGTTGTTGTTCAGTACAAGATAAAACAGAATGGTCTACATTATCTATTCCCTCCAGAATCTTAGAGACCGTAATCATATTGCCCTTCAACCTTCTCTACTCCAATGGTCAACATGCCTAATTTATCTAAATACAGTCGTAGTCCAGTCCCTCTATCTTCTCAATAAGTTTGATTGCCCTTCTCTGTAACGCTGCAATATCCTTTTTATATTGCGAGGACCAGAACTGCACACAGTTTTCCAATTGCAGCCACACTACAGATTTATAAGGTACGATGATTAACCCTACTATTTGGCACAATTTTGCACGTTTATTACAGCCTAGCATCTGGTTTGCCTTATTCACTATTATCAAGCAGGTTGGGATAGCTTCAATTTATTATCAATGAAGATCCCCAGGTCCTTTTCATTTTCTGTACAGATTATTTTCTTACCATTTAAATAATAGATGTCAATTGGATTTTTTTGTCCATGCAAGAAGCACTTTGGATTTCTCTACATTAAATGTTATCTGCCATCGATCTGCTCGATTCCCAAGAATGTTCAAGTCCTCTGTAATCTATCCTGTTCACCTTTGCAGTCTACCATTTTCATTAGCTACAAATTTAACCTCTGTGCTTGTTACTCCGAGCTCCAGGTCAGTTTTGAAGATCACAAAACTTCTTGTTTCATTTAGCCCCGCTGTACTCTTTCGCGACAGATTTTTTTTTTAAATGACGTGAGGGAAATAGCTGAAATGAGTCTCTAAGTCTGACTTTGAAAAGAAAAGGATTAATTTTAGTAGATGGAGGTTAGGTTGTCATGAGTGACAGCTAACCAATGTCAGGTTCATGAGCTGATTCACATGCCAAGCTCAGTGACTCCTCCTGCTGGATACCACAGATGACGTTGGTTGTTCCAGTGAAACCACACCCCAGCATGAGTCACTGTCTATCGGAGAGGGGAGGCCCAAAGGGAGAAAGGCAGATGGGAAAATAAGAAAGAAAAAACATCACAAATTTGACTCCCAACTTAAACAAATACAAATAACGAAGGGAAAAATTTGCAGTGCATTGTGATAATTATCACTTCCCACATAACCTAACCAAATCAGTTATTGTTGGAAGGAGCAGCATTCAAGTGCTTTCTCTAGATCAGCAATGATAGAGGAAGGATTGGGAATCATTCCCATAGGATTTAATTAGTTACTTGCGGAAAAAAAACAGTTCCAGCAAGTTCACACCATACAGCCTATTGATGCTGTTTAATAGGCTGCTGAAAGTAGACCTAAAGCCACTAAGACCAGCACTCACTTTCAGCCTGTGAGCCCTGGGGAGAGATCTACTCACATAGCAACTAGAGCAGCCATAGTTCATAATATAACTATCTTGAATAATCTTGCTTTACATTTTTTTTGTATGCTATCTCTGTATAATTGCAAACCCTGAAGCCATTAAGCAACTTTGTGTAAAACAACTTTTGATTGTTATGGGGGAGAAGGGAATAAAGGGATATAAGAGAGGGGAACGGGAGTGGTGGCAGCTTGCGTTTCACCCACAAAATACACAGTCAATCCACTTTACAATATATTCTGTGAAGCACTTTGAGACATCTCAACAATGTGATAAGGTGGCTATATCAAATGGAAGGATTATTATTATTATATTGTGTGGAGTATAAATACAGGTACAGACTGGTTGGGCTGAGTGGCTGTTTCCACGCTGTGTGTAACTATGTAAGTCGCAACATCTTTGGCTTTCTATGGTTTTTTTTGACCTTGTGGCCTCAAAGCTCATTTTGACTTATTCACTTTCAATGCACATGGCACTGGGAGGAGGGGAGGGTGATATACCGTGTTGAATGTATCTGGTATCTAGTAATAAACATGAAGTAATGAATAAGTGCTTACAGTAAGTGCTTCCAGTGGTTGCTTAGGAACACACTGGTGGGCAGAAATGTGTAATCTAACTAGACAGGAATGTTCACAATTTCTATTCATGAGTAAATCCATGTGATTGTGACGGGTAAGGCATTGGAGAGAGTGAAGGCTCTCGCAGTAACCCACCCAAATGAATCAGATTCAATTCCCTCAGGGATCAGTCAGGAAGAAACTGTCTTGAACAAGCTGGGTAACACTTTCTTAAAGTACGGCTGGGTTGTGTTCCTGTGTGCCTGGCACTAGTAAGGCAAGAATGCTGGAACATTTTATCCTCAGGGTTTGTGCAGTGCCTTTGTTTTTAAAAAAGATAGGCAAATAATAATAATATTAATACTACTAATAATAATTCTTGCTTTTGATGTGAAGCCTAAAGATATAATGTCTCAAAGTACTTCAGAATGTCTGCAATGCATATTGATTGTCTTTTCATAGAAGATCAAAGTCAATCCACGACTGTTTGTGGAACATTGGTGTGCATAATTGGCTGCCACGTTTCACCCACAAAATAATCCACATTACAGTACATTTTTTGAAGAGCTTTGAGACATCCCAATGACATAATAAGGCACTACATCAAATGCAAGGATTACTACATTATTATTAAAAGGATTACAATGGAATCATAGAGAAACTTCAAGGATTCACTCCTCCAAGGATTTAATGTGGAATAAATTCAGATGTTTGGAGAATCTAGTTAAAATGGTCAATTTGTGCCGGTTCAGCTTTACATTTTCAATGTTGATTTCACTGTTCTGACCTGCAGCCAATTGTTCTGCCTATTCAGCAAACACTCACCTGCTTCACGTCCCTGTCTCCTGCTCAATCTGTCCACCAATAATGGATGAGCCTTCACTGCCAGGCCATCTCTGGAACACCACCTTGCCTTGCTCCACTGCTTCTGCCAACAAAAACTCACCTTGTACTCACCTCACCTCAAGCTCTGCCTTGTTCAGGCTCCCAGTTGGTTGTGAGAAGCATTTTGAGATGTCCTCCTAATGCTAAAGCTGCTATATAAAGGTAACTTTTTGTTTTATTGTAAATTATTCACATGCACAAAAGGATTGATCCCTTTCATCTTTTTTTCTCTCAAACAAGTCATTAAATGTATGTCAGCCAGGCAGTTTGTAGCACTCTCACGTCTGAGTCAGAAAATGAGGTGTTGAAGCACATTTCAATGACGTGATCAAGCCCTATTTTAAATGCAAGAATTATTATTATAATAATACTTGCATTTGAATTAATGCCTTGCATTATTATTATGATTATGATGATGATGATTATTAAGTTAAACTGTGGTCCTGTCTATATATTCAGGTGATGTTAAAGATCCCATGGCACTATATAAAAAGAAAAGGGAGTTTCTCCCAGTATCCTAGCCAACAATCCCCCAACTAAAACTGCTATTCCATAGCTGTTCATGGGACAAGAGAGTTGCTTTTCAAAAATTATAAAAGGCTACAGTCTGCTGATGTTCTCTCAGTTTGTCTGGCAGCCACCTGGATGAGTGCAAACTTTCTGCAGCTGAATGTCGACAAGACGAAAGCCATACTCCTGGCTCCCATCAGCGTCTTCATTTCTGTGGATTGGAACTTCTCAACCTCTGTGGTTGTCCCTGGAGGGACACATAATAATAATCCTTGCATTTGTTATAGCTCTTTTCACATTTTATCAACGTCTCAAAGGCACTTCACATAATATACTGTAAAGTGAATTGACTGTATATTTGTGGGCGAAACGCAGCAGCCAATTGCGCACAGCATTGTCGCACAAACAGCCGTGGATTGAAAATGACCAATTTTTATTATTGTGTTTTTTTTGAACAGATTATTATTAGGCATGTGGAGTAAGGAAACTTGCCCAAGGTTTCGCCCTGATGTACCTGGATTCAAACACAGGTCTCACGCTTGTAAGGCGAGTGCTTTAACCACTGAGCTACAGGAGCTCACATCCTGCTTGCCCAATTCCGAAAAGTATTAGGCGCAGGTTGGCAAGAGCCAATGCTTTGGAATCCCAGAGTGTATGTTGAGGGGTACTGCTGGAGCTTAACCAGCTGTCTGGCTAACTTTCTCACTGCTTGTCCAGCTAGGACAACACTACCCATTTGGTTATTCAAGGTTAATAGGAACTGAGTGGCATGACTCTGGGGCCCCAGTGACTGGTCTGCCCTGCCACATCCTGCCGATGAACAAGGCTGGTTGTGCTATCTTCAGCGATCCCGCCTGACTCAAGAACCAGACGACTGAGACTGCCACAGAGGCTGACTGAATTGTGACGTTTCATTTGCCAGCATTGGAACCAGTTCAGCTGCAAGAAGATCCCACTCACTTTCTCTCCAAAGTGGATAGTCACTGGTTGGCCATTTGACATCTGGCAAGCACAATTGATCAAGAAACATTTGCATCAAGAGCGGTTCTCAAAGTAATGAAATTTGCCTATTTGGCCAAGAAAACACAAAATTGCTACGTTTTACAGTAAATCCTGTGAAGCACTCGGAGACATCCTTTTGATGTGGAAAGGTGCTTTATCAAATTCAAAGATTCTTTTTTATTTAAAATTGTTGTTGTTATGGTTAGTCTTGTACACACTGATAGCAGCTGAGTGATGTGAAGGCGTATAATTACAGTAATCTAATATGTGCAGAAAATAGGGCACAGAACTGATAGCCAATCCATTTTACAGAGAGCAGAATCTAGCATGAGTACATCTCAATTGGCTTTAAATGTCTCTGCCCCCAAAACACCTCCTAATGTTAATTAGGAATTTTACAGCTTTCTGCAACTGCCCCTTCTCGTGGGTCTGTTTTGCCATGCAGCCTTGTTCCAAAAAACAGTTTACTAACTAAAAATTGCCTAGAATGTACCAGATTATTTTACAGAAAAGTATGCGCGCAGCAGAGTGTACTCCTGAATGTATGGCCACAAGATTTGTTTTGGTGTCAAGCCAAATTCACAACAGCTGCACGCTCTCGTTATAGAACAAAATCACTGGTGTTTTGCTGTTTGATTAAATTAAATCCCTGAGCTTCAGAGGTTCCACACGTCTCAGCTGATTATTTGACAGTATTAACAAAACATGTGGTCCATCAAATAAACCTTTACAATAAGCCTTACATTTGGTATAACACATGGAAAGTGGTGGTGACTGGGTATTTGCAGATGAATCACAGCCAATTTGTGACTAGGAATATCCTGCAACCCACCAGGAAGTGAATTAACCAATTTGTTTATGATTTGGAGGTGGTTCACTAGAACACCAGGAAAAACTCCCTTCATTTTTCAAATAATGCTATGGGATATTTAGCATCCACCTGAACAGACAGCTGAGCCTCAGCTTAACTTCTCAACTAAAGGACAGCACCTGTAACAAAGCAGCTCTCTCCCAGTATCACAAATATACCATTGGCACTGTTCAAAAAGAGAAAGCGGCTTCTCCCGGTGTACTGGTCGACAATTTCCCAGTTCAAATTAATTATTACCTTCATAGCTGTTTGTGGGACATGGCAGTGTTCAAATTAGCCGCCGCATTTGCCAACAAAATATAGTCAATCCACTTTTCAGTATTTTTTTTAAACTCTTTGAGATGTCCTCCTGAGGTGAAAGATATAATATCAACTATCAATCAGAGCCGGGAGAGGAAAACCTTGGGCTCTGAGGAGGACCAACAGCCAATCCTCTGAGCAACCCCGATCCATGGCCTCCCTTCCTGTTGACCCTCTCCCAACTCCCAATGGGTCGCTAGGGCCCACCCATTTCCAGATGTTATCATTTCGGAATGGCAGATGGATCTGCCAGTCAAGGGGACGGCCCCTTTAATTGAGTTTACTGAGTCCCCAAAATATTTTCACTGGCCACCTATGCTGATATGATCCATATTCCAGTTGAGTTCCTCAAGGTAAAAATGGCACAGAATACAAATCTTTCTGTAATACAAAAGTTTTGATCTGTTTGTACCATCTGGATATTATTCATTAAATATGAAAGAAGAAAGAATTTGTATTTTTAAAGCATATCGTAAGGATTTACTATTTTCTACATTTCGTTGAGTTCTCTTGTTGCCTAATTGCCTTGTTCCTCTCTTTATACTTGTCACCAGTTTGGTTGCTCCTTTTTGTGGAGATAAGAACAAGGAAAATAACAGCGGAAAAATAATATTTGTATAGAGCCTTTCATGTCGAGAGGACATCCCAAAGATTTTTCTTTGAGGATAATGTAACACAAAGACATTGCAACTATTCAAAGCATATTGATGACTTGGATTTCCCTCTCAGATACATCAGTGCATTATTATTCTTTGTTTATTACAAGTGATATTTTCTGCTAGTTACATGGTTTGGATTATTTATGAGCATCTGACAGCCCTGAGCTCTGCATGGGACTGTTGAAAAATTGCTCACAACAAGTATTTGCGAAACCTGTTCAGTATGGTCCATATGGTCAGTATTATTTTTCAGTGCTTGGACATAAATATTGTAAGCTTATAAATTGTTGAGGAGGAATTGGGCTTTGCCCAGAGGAAATGATTCTTGAACCCATTGAACTTGTTGGTGTTATTTTATAATGGGATTTGTAATTCAATATCAGTAGATTTACAGAGTGAAAGAGATTTTTGCAGGTGAAAAGTACAGTACATAAGTATAAACGTCAGCTGAGGATAGGGTCATTTTTGGTCGTCAAAGACCCCTATATCTAAGTAGCCGGCCTCCATTTATCTTTGTGAACCTCACAACAGTCTGCTCAAGTGTAGCTTTGGCACACTGTCAGCAAGTGTCTGACCTCAAACCTCAGTTGCAGGATGCGGTCTGTTGATGGAGGAAAAGCTAAGACCAGAAAATATACTTACAGAAAAGAAAAACAAGAGGAAAGGTTATTTCTATTTTATTGTTGATGAAACTGTACCAAAAATATGCTAGTCGGTAGCAGATCCAGCCGTATGTAAAACGATGCAAGGATTATAAATAAACAGATCTGCCTACAAAATACATAGATATCATATTTTATAGTGAATTATGTGAAGCGCTTTGAGACTTTCTCCTGACATGAAAGAATACTGTATCAAAATTAGGATTTATTGTTACAGGAACAAACACAACATTGGGGTCAATTATGTCAGTTGTGTAAATCGTGTACAGGTATGTACAAATTTGCTCCCCAAATTCTAAGGATTAATGCAATGCTTCCATTCTTGTATAATACACAACAACTCAATCCATGACTGATGGTGGGATACTGCTGTGCGAAATTGGCTGCTGCATTTCGCCCACAAAATATACAAACAATTCACTTTACAGTATATTCCGTGAAGTGCTTTGAGACGTCTAGAAGATGTGAAAAGTGTTATATCAAATGCAAGGATTATTATAAACCTGTAACATTGCGTTTTCTATGACCTGCTTCACAATTCCAAGATTAATGCTATATATTTCAAGTCATCAAGCTCGCTGTGTTCTGGGTTAATTCACAGTAAAGATTGTGAGGTAAAAATAAAATAAAGTCAGTGAGTAATAATAAATCAAGAAATCTAGAACACATGGTTAGTGGCCATGGGGGAGAGAAAGGTATCTCAGTAATTTATACTTCTTTTGAATACAGTATTGAAAGCCTTTTTCAATTTTTAAAATACAGTCCAATTTTTTTTTCAACCTGTAACTGGGTAGAAATTCCATCTGGGTCTAGATTTACTCTATTCTGGGAGCTCTTTCAGAATGGAATTTAGTCTTAACTTGGAAGTTGGTTTTCATTAGCTCCTAAAATAATTTACCAAAAAAGAGATTAGACGTGTTTCAGAATCTGACACATTATGGATGTTGATAGAATAAGTCTAGACCATGGTGGAATTTCTACTGAGAGGTGGCTGTTTTCAAGCAAGACTTGAAGAGGGGATCAGAGGGGAAACATGGAGGAATTGAGGGAGAGTGTTCCAGTGTTTGAGAGCGTATTGACTGAAACATGACCTCAGATGGTAGGACAGAGAGTGTGAGGGACGAGCAGGAGACCGGTGCCAATATAGCGGAGGTGTTGGGTGGTGGTTTGGGCAATGAGAGGGTTGGAGAGGTAGAGACGTGCCACGAATCAAGTGGATTTGAACACGAATGCAGTGCAGTGCTATGAGAGAGCTGCATTAGTGGAGATGCCAAACTTCTGATGGGACATTAAACCAAAGCCCATCTGCATGTTCAGGTGGATGTTAAAAACAGCACCTTTCATTTATACAGCACCATTCACACAGATAGCATCTTGGAACACTGCTGGGGCCTGACACTAAGTTGGAGAAAGGTGACCATAAGCATGGTTGTAGGGGACGGTCAAATCTGGAAATGGGGATGGAGAAGACAAGGTGGAGGGATTGAGGAAGAGAATTTGAAAGTTTAGGAGCGTAGTGGCTGAAATCACGGTCAATAGTGGAGCGAAGGGGACAAGAGGTAAGCAGGAGGTTGGAGCCAACTGAGGGGAGGTTGGGGTGGCAGAGCAAAGAGAAGGCAGATCAGAGTGGTGTCACGGGATGAAGAGATTTGTAGATGATGTGTTATAGGGATTTGTTAAAGATCCCACTGTACAATGTGAAAAGAGAAGGAAGTTTCTCCTGGTGTCCTGCCCCACAATCCTCTAGATAACTTCATAGCTTTTTGTAGGGCATTGCAGATTGCTGCTTTTGCCATCAAATACACAATCACTCTACTTCATAACAAAATCCTGTGAAGTGCTTTGAGATGTCTCAATAATGTGATGATAATCATACAACAAAATTACATTTGTATAACGCCTTTCACGTTAAAAGGATGTCCCAAGACGCTGGACAGTCATAGTTTCAGAGCCGAGCTGGGGTCGGGGATGGAGAGAGTGGAAGGAAATGGATTAGGGGTGACCTATGGGACTGTTGAAGAGGAAGGTCTTGAGGCGGAACTTGAAGGAGGCTAGGGAGGGGACGAGGCAGAGAGACTGTGGGATGGAGTTACAGGGGTTGTGGGCAGAGTGGCTACAAGCTCGCCCACCAATGGTGGGGTGGGTGGATCAGGGGATGTGGAGCAGGTCGGAGCCTGCTGAGTGGAGTGGGTGGGCTTCCTTGCATTTGATATAGCACTTTTCACATCTTCTAGACATCTCAAATACAGTAAAACCTTGTTTATCCGGTACCCAACCAACTGGCATACTCAACCAATTATATTGGGAGATCCGGGACACTGGTGCATGCGCACTTATTAAACTTACCAAACACTGGAATGCTTTTTTACTGATCATTTTACCGAGTGAGCTGGAATGCTTTATTTGATAAGTATCTATACAATATTCTGTTATTATTTAGTCTATTATTAATATGGTATATTTAAAAATAAGTTCATTTTTTGTGTAGGATTTTCCACAACTTGCCGCTCGAATATCCGGCATATTTAATTAACCGGCACCGGTCAGATCCTGAATGTGACGGATAACGAACATTTTACTGTATATATATTTTGCTATATCAAATTTAAGGATTACTATTATTATTGCTATCTCAAAATGCTTCACAGAATATACCTTAAAGTGAATTGACTGCGTATTTGTCAGATAAACACGGCAGCCAATCATGCACAGCAGTATCCCACAAACAGTCATGGATTGAAGTGACCAATTTAATATTTTATTTTCTCTTGAGGGATATTATCAGACTTGTGGAGTAAGGAAACTTGCCCAAGGTCTCACCCTGCCAGGAACTGAACCCAGGTCTCTCACATGCGAGTTGAGTGCTCTAACCACTGAGCTGCAGGACTCTACTGGTAAGGTGTTATATCAATTGTAAGGATTTTTGTTTCTATCATTAATACAATAGAGAGACTTTCCCCAAATGAATTATTATAATCTTCATTGTCCTCTGTTTTTTGGAAACCCTCCCTTCCCCCACCCACCCCACGAATATCTTGTGTTGTGTTTGTAAGAGAAATCTACATCTACCGGTAAAGAGGAATGTGGTTCCATCTGACTGGGGCCAAATTCTAAATTCACCCTGTCATGGATCCCTCTTCACTTGTTGCATCAAATATCTGCCTAGATTGCTCTTGAATTCTGTGACTGCATTGCTCATTCACTCACTAGATAAAATGATCGAATGATACAAGGAACCTTATATAACTAATATGAAAGTCACTTTGATAGCTGGGCTACTGTTCTGTGTTTTGGACACAAGAAAGTGCTGAGCTACTGCCTTACCGTATGCTTTTAATCATTTATCACATGGTTGTCAAATTAAATATTTATTTTCTTCCTTGTTCCTCTATTAATGATGACTTTAATAAGGAATAACATATCTCTTGATTGTAAAATGATTCTGTAGTAAACACATGAATTGAAGTAGCGATTACTCTCTGAAGAGCACAGGCTGCTGACTTGAAAACATTCTCACTTTTGCCTGTTTTAATGTGATATCATGTGTTTACACATTATTGGCTGGCTATTAACTGTAATTTTATTCCTGGTCTAGTCTTTCTTCCATTATGAAACATATCTCTTGATTGTAAAATGATTCTGTAGTAAACACATGAATTGAAGTAGCGATTACTCTCTGAAGAGCACAGGCTGCTGACTTGAAAACATTCTCACTTTTGCCCTTTTTAATGTGATATCATGTGTTTACACATTATTGGCTGGCTATTAACTGTAATTTTATTCCTGGTCTAGTCTTTCTTCCATTATGAAACTGCATGGAACATAGATACGTGTCACATAGATATGTATACCTATGTGACATGTATCTATGTTCCATGCAGTTAATAACAAGTCCTTAATACAATATTAAAGAAAAGGCAATGCATGAATCAACAACCTTGTTAATACTCCCAAATTCATAGAATACAACTCAAATTTGCTTACCAGAGTTACTTTAAGCATTGGATTGAACATGTAGAGAAATAGCCCAGTTTGTTGGAACCCTTGTTCCAAAATTATCATCCTGGCAAGGTGGGTAAGAGTAGATCAACATAATCTATTTCTGAAAGAACCATTCAAAGTAAAAATATTTAACATAGAATTCTTGCGGCACAGCCTGCAATGAAATAAGTAAAGTCTCACAGTGATTTTAATATGGCTCCTTAAGCTGATTATCACTTCCACTTGCCCTTGTTCCTAATGGGATTTAGAGTAAAAACCCTCATAACAAACAGATCTTTTCTTCACGGCTGTTCAAGAGAGCTGTAAATTGTGAATTATCCTCATCAACCCATTGAATTTTACATTATTTTTCTCTCTGACAATTTGTCTCCTTTACTTTCCTCCATTCTCCCTCTCCTCGAGACACCTAATTCCTATTTTCTTTTACTGGTGCCTGTTGCCCTCCACTATATTGGGAAATTGGGATGGTTGGAATCAATCAAAAAAAGTTGGCCTTGTTGGATCCAATTAGATTTTCTCAACAAATCTTAAGTTAACTTCATTTCAAAGTGCACAAAATGCAGCTATATATATTTTCTCAGCAGAATTGGCTATTCGGGGGCCTCTCTATCAGAAAATATGATGGACAACTCATTCGTCTATGAAGCAAATATATACAAAGTTATTAATGTAAGTTGCTGATGTGTAGTTGACTGCATGTTACTGTGGGAACTTTCTGAAGCATTGTTGCTACACTGTGATTGTGCAGTAATTCAAGAAACTTAAAGTTCCTTGACAATCAATATTTGTTTATTGTTGTTGTTTGATCCCCCCACCTTGCCCCCTGGCCTTTCCCCTACCCCTCTTCTTCCCTCACTCCCTTTCCCCACTTTCCCTTCCCCCTTTTCCCCTTCTCTCCCTCTTCCCCCACTTTCTCCCTGATTTTGCCCCCCACCCACCTATCCCTCTCTCTTTCCTTTGTCCCCCCTTTCACCCCCCTCTTCCTCCCTCACCTTGCTCTCCCTCCCTCTCTCCTCTTGCTCTCTTTTCCCCCTTTTTCATCAGCCCCATTTCTGCGATTGTTTGTGGGATACTGCTGTGCGCAATTTGGCTGCCACGTTTCACCCACACGTAAACAGTCGGCTTTCCTGCTCTCCTTCCCCATGCCCCTCCCCCCCCCCCTGCCATCTTTTCCCCCCATTTCCCTTAATCACATTTCCATGATAGCAGTGTGGGACACTGCTGTGCGCAATTTGGCTGCTGCGTTTCGCCCCCAAATATAGTCAATTTTCCTACTCTTCTTCATCCTGCCCCGACCCCTCCACCCTGCTCCTGTCCCAACCTAACTATGCAGTGCCTTGGGACGTCCTCTCGACGTGAAAAGCGCTATATAAATGTAAGTTTTGATTGATTGATTGATTGATTTTGCCCCATTGCCCATTATTCATGTGTGACTCTCAGTGATGAATCTTAATAGGTAATAATACCATAAATAGCAGCTGATCCTGAACCTGATACCTTCACAAATAAATCTCCAGCAGGAGCATGTGGATCAGTTTTTTTTGTCTGTTGAGAGTCTGTCACTTGCGGAAACACATCAATATATAGTACCAAGAACATCCAACCGGACTGAAAATTCCACCTATAGATGCCTCCTACTCAATGAAATGTCCCTGTGTCTAGAATGGAATGTGCACTGTCTACCCTGTGGGACTCTCCTGCTTAATTAATTCCTGAGTATATTGGATACAGGTTAGCAAGATCCAAGGAATCAAATCAATCAAAACTTACATTTATAGAGCGCCTTTCACCTCGGTTAGGTTTCAGTTGGAGTACTGTGTTCAGTTCTGGGCACCACACTTCAGGAAGGATGTCAAGGCGTTGGAGAGGGTGCAAAGGAGATTTACCAGGATGGTAACAGGAATGAGGGACTTCAGTTATGAGAGGCTGGAGAAGCTAGAATTATTCTCCCTGGAGCAGAGAAGGTTAAGAGCAGACTTAATAGAATGTTTCAAAATTAGCAGGGAATTCGATAGGGTGAACAAGGAGAAACTATTTTCACTAGTGAGTGGGTCAGTAACCCAAATACACCAATTTAAAATAATTGAAAATAGTTGTTAAAAGAAACAAAAGGAAATCGAGGAGAATTTTTTTCACCCAGCGAATTGTTCGGATCTGGAATGTATTGTCTGAAAGGGTGGCGGAAGCAGATTTGATAACAACTTTTAAGAGAGAAGTAAATAGTTATTTGGGAGGACAGGTTTGCAGGACTATGGGGAGAAAGTGGGGGAGTGGGATTGATTTGGACAGCTCTTTTCAAAGAGCCGGCACAGACAAGATGGGCTGAGTGGCATCCTTCTGTGCTGCATCATTCTATGATTTTATTAACTAGCTAATACCACATAGCGTTCCATTGAAAACACTGTCTTGCAAGCTTCCCACTGTTTGTCAATCTAGAGACCTCCTACTATTAGCATTTTAACATTTAGCATTTGGGCTTGCAATCAAGAGCTAGAAGCTTACTCTTTTCTCCTCCCTTATCCCAAATTGTACATTGTGAAGCTGAACAAGATAGGTTAGAGAAAGATTTGAACTTACTTGGGAATTGGTCAGATGAAATTCAACGTGGAGAAATGTGAAATAAGTCACTTGGGGACAAAAAGGAATTATTATTTGAATGAAAGGAAACTAATGTGTATGGAAAATGAAAAGGACTTGGGGTGTCCTGATTGACAATAAATTGAAGCTCTCCCAAAAATGCTCTGTGGCAGTGAGTAAAGCAAACCAGATGTGGGATGTATCAACAGATCAATAGCAAACCGAAATAGTGGGGTAATCTTGTTACTTCATAAATCATTGGTGAGACCAGACTTAGACTATTGTGTACAGTTCTGGTCACCGCGGTACAAAAAGAATATTACAGAAATCAAAAAGATACAGAGGAGGTTAATCAAAATGATTGAGGTAATAGAAGGACTGGACTATGAGGAGCAGCTAAGTAATTTGGGCATGTTCACACTGGAAAAGAGAAGATCGAGAGGTGACATGATTGCTGTCTTTAAGATGCTAAAGGGGCTAGACAATATAGATCATGACAGGCTGTTTCAATTTGTCCAGAATAGTAAAACCAGAGGACATGGCTTGTGATTGAAGGAGGGTAAATTCAGAACAAATCTATGCAAATACTATCTCAGTGAGCGAATAGTGAACCAGTGGAACAGGCTCCCTAGAGAGACAGTTAAAGCAGGAAATGTTGATTCTTTCAAATACAGACTAGATAGTTTTCTTTTAGGAAATAATATTATGGAATATAGTACATGGATAGTTTGGGACATACGTGCATGCGACCGCCAGGAAGGCGAACTAGATGGATTTTGGCCTTTTTTTATCTAGCATTTTTTATGTTCTTATGGACTGAACCCAAATTTTGTGCCTCGATCCAACTCCGACTGAGATTAACTAACTTAGCACAGATAAGGATTTGAGCCTACAACATATATGGCCTGTAGAGTGCATAGCTTGCTGCACTTGACAGTGCCTTCAGTTAAATGAAATTGATATTCTAACACTTTTTCTGAAGCATCATTACAATTAAAAAGAAGCCCGTGAGACATTTTTTGTGAATGTAATAGTGCACTGACTGAAACAGTGGAACAAACTGAAACAAGCTGATAATGAGGGTTTGGTTATGCTGTATTCACAAGTTTTCAATTTGTGGATCTCACAATTTAAACCAGAAACCATTATATTCAGCCCATTGACCGGAGGGTGTGGGCAGGAACACTGAGTTGGAGAAGTCTGCATGATCTTGGAGGAAATAAACTGTGACACCATTTGAAGGTCAGGAGAAGGATCTGAAAGTCATTGCTGGGGTACAATATGTTAATTATTGTACTGGGTGTGTGGAGCCTAGTGGGGAGAGAATGCAGAAGGTAGAGATTTGGATGAGCTGGGGCTTGTGAAAAGTCACAAACTAAAAATCACAGTTAACGCATCGAATCTTCTTTGAGAATATTATAGAATCATAGAATTTTACAGCACAAAAGGAGGCCATTCGGCCCATTGAGTCTGTGCTGGCTCTTTGAAAAGAGCTATTCATGTTATAGCTTAGTGGATATGAGCCACAGCAGGTGATACTTATGTAGTGCTTCACATGGGGAATGAATGCGTCAATCCCACTCCCCAGCTCTCTCCCCTTAACGCCGCAAACCCATCCTCCCCAAATAACCATACATGGAACCAATGGTCACCTGGTTACTAAACGTCTGAAACCCTTCCAGAAGTTCAGTGTCACTCTACATTTGAGCAACAAATCATCTTCAGCAGCAAGTGACGGAATGTTCCAGCACAAATAGCTGCACTGCAGAGTTGGCCTAAGCAAGAAGTGAAACACAATCATTTTTATATCCTCTTTAAAATACTCCATCCTTCCAAAACCAATCTGGTTGCTTAAATAAATGTATCTGTCAGCTGAGTAAAGTAGTAAATTGTTTGAGATGTTTAGTTTGGCTGTTGTAGTTCTCCCTGTTAATCAATGATTCCTTTTAAGGGAGTACTATAAGACTGTTTATGTCCTTTGCTGTTAGTGGATATGAGCCACAGCAAGTGATACTTATGCAGTGCTTCACATGGGGAATGAATGTGTCAAGTCTCCTAAAAATAATGACAAGGAGCAAAGAGAAGAGAAAGTTAGGGAATTTGCCCAAAGGATGATTTAAAAGATATGTTCATAATAAACATAATAATACTTCTTGCATTTGATATTGCGCTTTTCACATCTTCTAGATGTCTCAAAGAGCTTCACAGAATATACTGTAATGTGAATTTACTGTAAACTGTATATTTGTGGGTGAAACACGGCAGCATAGCAGTCATGGATTGAGTGACCAAATTATTATTCTTTTTTTTTCTTGATGGATTATTATTAAGCATGTAGAGTAAGGAAACTCTAGGAGGTTTAGTAGGTTTTTGATGGCACGAAATTCCAAAGCTTTGGAAGAGAACTCCAGAGGAGAATGGCATAATGGCCTACAATGGTTGCTAGTGATGAGGTGTTATCTGTCAGAGTACACCTCAGCATTGTGTTGCACGAGACCTTTTCAAATTCTATTGTAGTGGGTATGGGACCTTATTTTTTTCTCCAATTTAATCCTGTGATTTCCTAAAGTCAGAGAAGAGTCTGCTGGGTGTTTGACAGTCAGGAATATCTGAGCCGAGTCTGATCTTATCTATGCACACACATACTTTCCAGCAGTGGTCACTGCATAGCAATCGGGCAGCTGAACATTTCCTTTCCTGGTCCAAAGAAATGCCTCCGTAACTGCTGCACAGAGGAGAGGAAACAACTGAGTATAAACGTGTGTACAACAACAGAACCTTACTGGTTGGCAATGTGTAGTTTCACATTTTCAGTACGTTTGCATTTGATATTGTGTTTTATTACATCGTTGAAACATCTCAAAAGTGCGTTACATGTTACCCAGTAGAGGTGTGACTGTTCATACTGTGGGTGAATGCGGCAGCCAAGTTGCACATGACAATGTTGCACAATCAGCCATGACCAATTCTATTTGGAAGATTGTTCACCGGGACATAGGGATAATCCCCCTTTCTCTTTTGAAATAGCTCCATGGGATCTTATCATCCAGCTGGACAAGCAGATGGGACCTCAGTTTAATATCTCATGCAAAGGACAGCACCTCCAACAATATAGCACACCAACAAAAACAACAACAACAACACCTTGCATCCTCCATGCAGGATAGAGCCTCAAAGCGCTTAATAGTGGCAGAGCCTGACTCCCAACTGGGGATGGGATTGGATAGGGGGTGGGTGGAGGTGGCAGTATACGAGGTCAAAGAGGAAGGTTTTTAAGCGGAACTTGATAAAGGGTGAGATGGGGCAAGGCGGAGGGATCGAGGAGAATGTTCCAGCATTTTCGGGCATATTGACTGAAAGCGCAACCTCCGACGGTGGGGTTATGTGTGTGAGGAACGAGCAGGAGGCCGGTGCCATTCAAGCTGAGGCGAAGGCTGGTGGATTGGGGAGTGAGTGGGTGAGAGAGGTAGTGGGGCTAAGGAGTGAATGAGTGAATTTGAACACCCCCAGTATTACATTCGAGTGTCAAAATGGACTACAGTATATGGATTTGAAATCCCAAACTGGAGCATCAACTGATGACTATCTGACTCAGAGGCAAGACTGAACCTGGCTGACATGACATTTTCACTGTGATAGAGTTTAAAAAGTCCTTATGCAACAAAGTGCATTAAAGTATTTTGTTCCGAGGCCACAGGAAGGTAGCAAATAACATTTAGTGCAAACACAAACAGGCTGTTCCCTCAGCAACAACTCACTGTATATGTAGTCACATAACCTTCTTGTCCTGGTATATTAGCGCCCCAGATGACAAAAGCAAGAGTGTAGGAGTCAAGTGAGTCTGCGTAAATCACCAACCTGCCTATACAGTTTCAGACATCGCAATTAAGTGAAAAAGTGTCAGAGAAGTCAATGCAGCCAGCAGCACCAGTGATAGCTTATGAACATGAACATTCAAGATATTGTTTTATATGTGTGTGAAGTGTTGTCCGATTGAACCCTGGGTTTTGAAATCCTGGCTAGCTCTGGAAAAATAGGGACATTTGCAGTGCTCCTGATGTGTACAAACATAAACGTCCACATATCCATGTAAAGAATTCTAAAACTGCATTTTTTCTTGCCAATTTTTCTCTTCCCACTCGTCTCTGAAAGGCTTTCTCTGACTCCTTCATTCCTTCTACGGTCAGAAGTCCATCTCTATAGTTACACACATTGACAGTGATTAGCAGCATACTATTTGACTGGAAGCATGGCAGCCAAACGTAATCCTCAACAACAAAATTACATTTGTGACGGCGCCTTTCACGTCGGGAGGATGTGACCAACATGCCTGCACACATGCATACATACACACATGCATACATACACACATGCATACATACACATGCATACTAGGGAACGGCGATGTATCGGTTTTTCGATTAAACCCGATATGATTTTCAGATCGGTATGCCGATATGGTGATTCTAAAAAAACCGTTATATCGAGAGATTCGATTTAAAAAATATACATCGTTATATTTTTAATATCGTTCCTGGCAATATATCAATATTGTTGGTATTATCAGTGTAATGCGATCTTTTCCAGCTTACCTTGTCGCCGGCATTGCGACCTCCTAGACCTAGAGCATGGAATGCGCGTACATTCGGTGCGCGCGCACAATTAACGGGCGCCCACATCCGATGCGCGCGCACACTTTACTGTGTATACTCGACGTGAGTCGTGGCGTCTTAACAAAGTCGCATCGCTGAAAATTGCAGTTTGAAAATTTACCTTTCTCATCATGGGGAAAAGAAGCCCCATATGGGACTACTTTGAAAACAATGCAGTCAGTAATGGTGTGTATAGATGTACAGTTTGCAAGGTCTTGGTTAAGACATCTGATTCGAGCACGAGCAACCTGCGACATCACATTAAGCAGCACCACCCCGCCCAGCACGCTGCCCTCAGAGCGAAATCATTGTCGACAACAGCAGGAAGTCGAACCAGCGCTTCGGAGAAAGCGACAGGTAGTGGGGCCAGTGCAGCTCAAACAATTCCTGCTTTATTTAAGAGGAGAACATTGTACCAGAGAGGGGACAAAAAGTGGCAAAGTATCACGAACGCTGTCACTTTTTGCATAGCAAAGGAGAGCTTGCCAATGGCGAAGGACATTAATTCAGACTTCAGACTACATAAAAATAAGTGGCATTTTGTGGCTGTAAGTGTTATTTTTGTGTGTGAGAGAGTTAGAAGCCAGATTATCACTGCTTCTATGTGTGTGTCTAGTCAGACACACACAGCAGTGATAATCTGGCTTCTAACTCTAACAGTCAGACTGTCTGTCTCTCTCTTTTCTATTGTAATAGATCTCATTTACACGTGGACATTACATGCTACTTTCAAGCAAGAAATGGAGGAGAATAAATCTCTAGATTTTGTTTTTGGTGTGTGTGTGTTCTATTTTGTGTTTAGAGATGGAGGGAGAGAAGGAGAGGGGGAAAGTTGCGAGAGGAGGAGAGGGAGGGAGAGAATGAGAGGGGGAAAGGAGGGAGAGAAGGAGAGAGGGGAGGGAGGGAGGGAGAGAAGGAGAGGGGGAAAGTTGGGAGAGAAGGAGAGAGGAAGAGAGAAGAGGGAGGGGGAGATGGTGAAAGGAGGGAGAGAAGAAGTGAGGAGAGGGAGGGAGGGAGAGAGGGAGAGAAGGAGAGGGGGAAAGGAGGGAGAGAAGGAGAGAGGAAGAGAGGAGAGGGAGGGAGAGAAGAAGAGGGGGAAAGGAGGGAGAGAAGGAGCGAGGGGAAAGGAGGGAGAGAAGGAGAGAGGGGAGGGAGGGAGGGAGGGAGGGAGGGAGGGAGGGAGAGAAGGAGAGAGGGGAGGGAGGGAGGGAGAGAAGGAGAGAGGGGAGGGAGGGACGGAGGGAGGGAGAGATGGGAGGGAGGGAGAGACGGAGAGGGGGAAAGGAGGGAGAGGAGACAGGGAGGAGGGGGAGGAGAAAGGGAGAGTGGAGGGGGAGGGAGAGAAGGAGAGGGGAAAGGAGGGAGAGAAGGAGAGAGGAGAGGAGGGAGAGAAGGAGAGGGGGAGGTAGAGAGCAAACAACATCGTATAATTCAACAGACCTTGCCACCAACATTACAAACTTTCTGGACCTAGAGCACGGATTTCGAAATGTGCGTGCACCGCGACTGAGCGCGCACCATGAATGCACGCGCACTTCGAATGCACGCGCATGCGCAGTATAAAAACTCGATAGATCGGTTTAAGCAGGTATGAGCAAACCGATATATCCATATCCGGAAAAATCCCATATCGCCGTTCCCTAATGCATACATACACATGAGCATCATCCAGTAGACAGTGATCTGAAGCAGGGTTCTTGGCTGATTTTAAGCCTCTCTGGTTTATAGATAAACTGGTTTGTTGAGGACAATCTATTATATCAATTCACAGTTGCCATGATCAATTAACTTAGAACAAAGCATGAATTGAAAAGGGGAACATCTTACCAGCAAATGTGGTTCTGTATAGACTCTTTGTGCAGAATGTGAGAGAAAGACAGAATAGATTATTGACGAAACTCAAATGATTGTTATGTGGGAAGATGCAGAAATTCATCAAAAACTTTAAACATGCTGCTTCACAGATTACTAACTGAGCTAAATTTGCGTGCTGTATTTTGCTGAACTCACAAAACAAATTTTAAATCATAGAATCTTATGGCACGAAAGGAGGCCATTCGGCCCATCGATTCTGAGCCGGCTCTTTTAAAAGAGCATTTCAATCCCACTTCGCAGCTCTCTCCCCATAACCGCGCAAACCCATCCTCCCCAAATAAATGTCCACCTCTCTTTTAAAAGTTGAATCATAGAATCATAAAAGTTTACAATTCAGAAGGAGGCCATTTGGCCTAATGAAACCGTAATGCCTCAGAGCAAGCTGCTCATTCAATCCCCCCTGACTATACCCTCTCCCCATATCCCTTCATAGAAATTTACAGCACAGAAGAAAGTCTTTAGACCCATTATGTCTGTGCTGGCTCCCTAAAGAGCAACCCTGCCCTTTCCCTGTATCCCTGCAACTGACTCACTTCAAGGTTATTTAATTCCTTCTTGGAGGCCAATAATCATTCTGCCCCAACCATCTCTCCTGGCAGGGCATTCCATCTTCTAACAACCGTCCATGAAAAAAAATCCCATAATCTTCCCGTGTGTCATCTAACTATCTTAAACTGGTGCCCTACTAACTATTTGAATTGATGCCCTTCAAACCGTTATTCAATTTAATTATTTAATGGCAGAGTTGATCATGATGATAATGATGTAAACACCAGCAGTGTAGATGGGGCAAATGGCCTGTTTCCATGCCCTATAATTTTATAGGTAAATCCTCCCCATTATGTCTGAATGCCGAGGGGGTGGATTACTCTGCATGGTGCTAATTTAGTTTTTTTAAAAGAGCTGAGAGAAGTGTATGAATGTCTTTATCTGTGAGACTGTTTGATATAGAAACCAATGCTAAATTCACTATATTATTTATTCTGTTCACTACTTTATATAAAGGAAACAATAGTACTAGTATCATTTCTGTCTGGCAAAGTTTGTAAAAAATCTCTTCTGTTAACTGGTAAGAAGCCAGTAGCTTTTTGAAGTTCTAACAAAAACTACATTCTCACGACTTTCCAGATGGAACAGATGTGTCCCTTAAAAAAGGGATCTCCAACCGCTGACTGTTCGATAAGATACTTATTAAATAGTACGAAGTTTTCAATAAGCTGTGGTTGAGGCACAATCATTATTCTATCAGAGCTCTGTGCTTTCAGTGGGAGACCTTAAAATAGCAGCCCCCTACCTGAAGGAATGATGGAAGCTTTAACAGAGGACTCAACAGAATCAGCATTTTATCACCAGGCAGATTTTAGAGTTGAAGTGAAACCTATTTGTATTGAAGGGATAATTGATGCTGTCAAGAACATTGTGATCTTTTACAGAATTGTATTGTACTGTTGTAATGGTATTATGTGCCCCAAATTTAGTTTCTTATTTGGATTATAGATAAAATCAATAGCTATTTTTGCCTATTATCACTTGTCTGTATCCTGTGCTTCAAGAAACTCTGGTGGAGTGACACAAGACTATGATAATCTAGTAAACAATAAAGGAGGACAATTCTTATCCCCAGGTACACCTGGGACTTATAGAAACAATAACAACAAAATTATATTTGTACAGAGCCTTTCATGCCGGGAGGACATCCCAAGGTGCTGGACAGTCAGTATTTCAGACCCAAGCTGGGGTCGGGATCGGGGAGGATGGAAGGAAAGGATGGGATTTGGAGTGACCGTGGAAGAGGAGGCTCTTGCGACGGGACTTGAAGGAGGCGAGGGAAGGGGTGAGGCAGAGGGACTGTGGGATGGAATTCCAGAGGTTAGGGGCAGAGGGGCTGAAGGCTCACACGCCAATGGTGGGGTGGGTGGGTGGGGGACATGGAGTAAGCTGGAGCTCGCTGAGCGGAGCAAGCAAGTAGATTGGTAGGGGGTCAGGGGGTTGCAAAGGTAGGGTGAGGGCGAGGCTTTGAAGGCGTGGACCAAGATCTTGAATTGAATCCTCTGAATGATGGGGAGCCAATGTAGTCGGGTGAGAATGGGAGAGATAGGTTTGTGGAGTTTGGAGCGGTGGAGGACACGGGCCACAGAGTTCTGGATGAATGGGCAATCTGTGTCCATCAAACTGCAATAAAATAAATGACTAAATGTGGACTTTTTCTGAATATATTTTGGATGCAAGAGAAATTCCATGCTTGACCTTCAGAACGAGATGTTATACTAAGGTCCAATCTATCTTTAAAGATTCTATGGCACAATTAGAAAAAAGGAAGGGAGCTTCTCTTGGTGTCTAGGCAAACAATTGCCTGGATAAAATTGATCATTCACTTCATGGCTGTTTTGGGGGATTACCAACTGTCCATTCCCTCCGCTCAGTGGGCACTGGTCTGCTCCATGTCTCCAGACCCATTTGCCTCACCATCAGCTGGCGAGCCTTCAGCCACTCTGCCCCCAACCTTGGAATTCCACTCCGGAAATCCTTCCACCTCACACCCTCCCTAGCCTCCTTCAAGTCCCACCTCAAGAACCATCCTCTTCGACCGTGACATCGGTCATTCCCCCTTTTCCCATCTCCCTCCACTCTCCCCGTTCCTAACTCCACCTCCAGTCCAAAATGCTGACAGTCCAGCGCCATGGGACATCCTCCTGACATGAAAGGCACTATACAAATGTAATGTTGTTGTTGTTGCTGTGTGTAAGTTGCTACTGTTTTCGCCCACAAAATCAGTCACTGTAAAATATTGTGAAAACCTTTGAGATATCTTGACAATGCTTTATAAGATGCAAGGTTTATTATTGTCAAAGATGCTTTTATACCCACCTGAATCACCAGACAGATAGACAGTTGAGACCTTGGTTTTCAGTGTCTGTACAGAAGCTCAGATGTGATGAATTCTCCATCTGCTAGTGACCTATTTCTTTCTTGGTTTTATAAATATCTTACAGATTGGCTTCACTGTGCTAAATACAGAAGCACTGTCTGGGTTGAAACTGCCTTGACATCAACTGCCTCTATAAATCAATGAATGTCGTCAAAACAGTTTTTTTTCATTCAGGCTAGATACCATGAGAAATCTCACACTGATAAATCCCATGCACCAAAATCAATCTCAGCAGCATGGTTTTGTCAGACCAGTCATTTACTTCCCGAAAAGCTAAATTGCATTGTGCCAGACATCTCCAGAGCTAGTGTTAATGGAAGAAATACACATATACCTGATAAAAATGAATAATCTGGATACACAGTGACAGACACAGGTTATTCTTGTTCTAATGTTCACCACATTCAACATGGCAGATGACTGTTCAATTCATTTTCATGTGATATTTTTACATTAAACAGTACATCACCATAAATTATTTATGCATTAAAATTCTTGTTGCATTCAAATGATCTGTTCAAAGTCTCTGCACTAAATACTCAAGTGGGATTCCACTCTCTCCTCCCAGTAACAAAGAACTTTATTCAGTATTCCCTTAGCAGTGCTCCAAGATGCTATCCTGCGTGAAATGTGCTCTATAAATGCAAGTTGTTGTTATCACTTTGAAGGCCCTTCAAAGTAGCCAAGTGTTTTTTTTGATAAGTAACCATGGTGGCCATTTTCACTGGCAAGGTCCCGCAAACAGCCAAGAGGCGAATCATCAGTTGCTCTAGAGAATTGTTGGCCAGGACACGCAGCTCATTTCTGTGAAACAGTCCAAATCTATGGAGACAGGAACAAATTTCATGACTGCTGCATGGTAATCAAAAACAGTGCTGCTTAAACTCTTGGAACTGATTTGGGGAGCATGGAAGTGCAGTTTCAAGCCATAACACTTCTAACTATTCTCTAGAAACGCTGGCCTAACTTGCCACTGCCGCTTAAATCATCTGCTGTCAATATCACGACTGCATTTGCTTGAAACCTACTATTTTCTGGTCATTGACTAAAGCAGTTTGGGTAATTAAGTGGAGAAGATTGTTTCCAGTTTACAGATCTGAAAAAAAAAGATTCAAAATGAGAGACAATTAAATAGCACAGAATGTACTGTATTTGTGGTGCAGATATAAATAGCTTATAGTTTTATACAGCCTTAGCATGTTGCAGCTCAATAAGCAATTACTGCCAAGTGTAGTGACCTTTTGTAGGCAAGCTTGGCAGACCTTGATGCCACAAACCTCCCACAAATAACCATAAGGAGGACGATAAATTGATCTAGAGAAATGTTGGCCATAATGTCTAAATATTTTATCTTCTCATTTTAATCTTTCAAAATGGCAACTTAAATGACCCCTTGCATGATTTCTCCCTCCTCGCATTAATGCAGGCTTTTTTCCCTTATTTTTCCTGTGAAATACAATTTTCTATATTTTACTTCCACCCCTATCTGTACGAGTCTGCTCATACTAATAATAATCAGTTTTACTAATGTAGCGCTTGATTCTGAGCCTCTCAAAACAGCTTCTTATGAAAGGTTTAAATTTTTTGCACAGAAGCTAAATAATGACTGGAAAATTGTGGAGTCCTGTACTCAGTGATTAGAGCACTTGCCATACAAGCATGAGACCAATGTTTTGAATCCAGGCAGGTTAGGGCAAAACCTTGGGCAAGTTTCCTTACTCCACACACTTAATAATTATCCCTCCAACTGTCCGCAATTGGCTGCCGCATTTCTCCCACAAATATACAGTCAATTCACTTTACAGTATATTCTGTGAAGCGCTTTGACGTCTAAAGACGTGAAAAGCACTATATCAAATGCAAGTATTATTATTATGATGAATGGTTGCTTGGGGCTATTATATTATGATATAGTAGAGGCCAGGACATTAACCTCATTTTAAAAGAAGCTTGATACTGTGAAAGCATGTCTAAGTTCTGAACCTGGGAGATAAAACTAGAGTGTGGGGAAGCCTTAGACTCTTTATAGAGCACAGGGCAAGAGTAGACCATTCACAGTGACCAGTGTGTTCCACAATTTATTATTCCTCTATTTATTCATTTAGTCATTTATTGTGAAGTCCTGTAGTGTATTGGTTAGAGCACTCATCTAGCAAGCAAGTGAACCCGGGTTCGATTCCTAGGTGAAACTTTAGGCAAGTTTCAATAGTCAACACCCCTCTGTTTACCTCGTCCTCCTTGACCTGTCTGCTGTGTTCGACACAGTCGATCACACCATCCTCCTCCAACGTCTTTCCTCCCACCTCAACCTTCAAGGCACAGTCCTTGACTGGTTCCATTCCTACCTGACCCACCGCCTACATTTTGTATCTTCCAATGGTTTCTCCTCAAACCCCCGCACAGTTTCTCACGGCGTCCCCCAGGGCTCTGTTTTAGGCCCCCTCCTTTTTACCATTTACACGCTCCCTCTGGGCGATGTCATCTGCAAACATGGGGTAAATTTCCACATGTATGCGGACGACACCCAACTGTACCTTTCCGCCTCATCCCTCAACCCCCAGACCATCGATGTTCTGACAGCATGTCTATCCGACATTGAGTCCTGGATGAGGGACAACTTCCTCCAATTGAACGTGAGCAAGATCGAGGCCCTCCTGATTGGCTCAAGCCAGCGCCTCCGCACATCGGGCGCCTCAACATCCAAGGCTGTACTCTCCACCTCACAAAGCCAGTCAGGAACCTCGGCATCACGTTCGACCATAAACTCTCCTTCCTCCCCCACATCCATGCCTTGACCGGCACCGCCTATTTCCACCTGCGCAACATTGCCAGGCTCTGCAACTATCTCACCCCCCACGCTGCCGAAACACTCGTGGACGCGTACATCATCTCACCTCTGGACTACGGAAACTCTCTCCTCGTCGGCCTCCCCAGTTCCTCCATTCACAGGCTGCAGGTCATCCAAAACTCTGCAGCCCGTGTACTATCCCGCGCCCGCCTCCGCGACCACATAACCCCCACCCTCGCCCGTCTCCACTGGCTCCCCATCCTCCAGAGGATTGAGTTCAAGATCCTCGTCCTCACCTTCAAGGCCTTACACTGCCTTGCCCCGCCCTATTTAACCGATTTACTCTCCTCCTATAAGCCCACCCGGACCCTCCGTTCAGCAGGAATTGGCCTGCTCCAAGCCCCCCGCCCGAACCGCCCCACCATCGGAGGCCGGGCCTTCAGTTTCTCCGCTCCCACCCTGTGGAATTCCATCCCCCAATCCCTCCGCCTTGTTTCTTCCCTTTCCTCTTTCAAGGCTGGTTTGAAGACTTTCCTCTTCGACCGTGCCTTTTGTTCCCCACCTAATTTTCGACCTCCCCTACGTGTTTCACCCCTTCCCGTACACTCCCCTCCCAGCTCGGGTCACACGCCTCCTGTGTAGCGCCTTGGGACGTCCTCCCGATGTGAAAGGCGCTGTATAAGTTTGAGTTGTTGTTGTTGTTGTTACCTAGCAGTAATTAGCAACTCGATTGTTGGATACACTTTTCCAGTATGGTGGCGTGGGGGGTAATAATCCCTTTAAAAAATGTGGTCACTCAGTCCACAACTGTTTGTGCGACACTGCTGTGCACAATTACCTGCTGCATTTCGCCAGAAAATATACCCTTCACTTTGCAGTATATTCTGTGAAGCTATGAGATGTCTCAGCGATGTGATAAGGTGCTACATCAAACACAAGGATTATTCTTATTATCAGATCATATCAGATCACTAAATTGAGCTGATTGATTTAGAAGCGCTCTGGGACGCTACCTTGTGTGAGTGGTTCTGTATAAATTCAAGTTGTTGTTGTTGAATTCCAAACTGCCCTGCTGTTTCTCCATATAATTTAATATCTTTACGCTCCAAGTATCTATTCCTTGCTCTTTTAAAGCAAGAACAATGGAGGAAGAAAATATGCGAAATACTTTGGATGATGGAAACCTGAAACAAAAACAGAAATGGCAGGTCAGGCAGCATCTATGGAGAAAACAATAGTGAGTCAACCTTTCGGGTCCACGAGTCTTCATTGGAACTGGGGCATGTTCGGAGGGAGAGGCTTTTAAGGATTAACAGAGAGGGAGAAGCAGGGCAAGGAAGACAAAGGAGAAAATATAGTAGAGGCTAGAAAATGATGGGTTAAAGAGGCGTCAATGTTGTGAAACCAAAGGGGGAATTACAACAAAACTGGAGAGATGTTAATAACGTTAAAACAAACGTGGAGTGAAATTGCCAAAGAACAGGCAGATCAGATGGTCGCAGAAGATGGGTAAGGTGCTGTTCCTAGAGCTTGCGCTGTGGTTCATTGGAAGGAAAGCACAACGGAGGATTGTGTTGGTGTGAAGTGAATCAGAGTGGTAGAAATGTCAGGTCATGACACAGCCATTTCACTTTCATAATTATAAATAACTATCAGCTGCTCCTTCAGGATATTTGACACCAGCGTCAAGTAAAATATTAACACTTAGGTTAACCTTCCATCATAAACCCATTTAATGTCTGCAATATTATAATGGATTTGTCCATTCAGTATCTATACTCTGGAAGAGAAACAGGAGAAGAGTTAGAGAGAGAGGGGGTGGGGGAGAGATTGGTTTCAACAGGGAAATAATAATAATAATCCTTGCATTTGATATAGCGCTTTTCACATTTTATCGACGTCTCAAAGCGCTTCACAGAATATACTGTAAAGTGAATTGACTGTATATTTATGGGCGAAACGCAGCAGCCAATTGCACACAGAGATGTCCCACAGAAAGAGAGAGGGAATGTGTTTCTGTGTGACACAAAAAGAGAGATCGTGTGTTTGATAATTTGTGACATTTGTAAAAGCCGGAAAAATAGAAACAAAAACCTAGAGTGAGATACTACCTCCACATATCACTCTCCAGCCTTTCTAACCACATGGTAGTAGCTTCTGAAAGTTGTATTAACAAACGATCAGGAATCACAATCAATCCTTTCGACAAATCGCCCCGCGCCACCCCATCGTGATTTGTTTCTCTGAAAAACAAAATAACGAAACCAGTTTCAACTAGCATTGGACGTTCATCTTGGTGACTCCCTTATTTGTAATCCTGCACAATAATAATTGCAGCACATTTCGGTTATTTTGCATTGAATATAATGTTTCCTGACTGTGTCACAGAAAGTTAAAGAGCAGCCTTCTGAATAAAATAACTACAGAAATAAAAAGACATTGAAATTCTTAGAATCCTCTTGAATTCTGTACAATGCCGAGATAATGCATTGCAGCCTGTCTCACAAAGCCTGGCTGAGTATAAGGCAATTTGAATTTCAAAGTGCTCACAGCTTCGTAGATCCTGAACAATAGACAGTCGTGCTGCTTTTAAACACCATGTTCTCTACAGTAGAGAAGTTTAAATCACTATGTTCTCCATCACGTTTGTCATTTTAATCGTGTTATCTCTTTATGGGGTAGAATTAATGCTCTGCTGAGCGTTGCCAAAAAAGGAGTTATTTAGTATCTTGCTATTGCTGAAAGAGCTGTTAAGTGATAAAGACAACATCAAACTGAATCCAAAGAAAGAATTGCTGTGTCCACAGCTATACAGTGGCCAAAATAATTCTGAAATCAATACTGTATACACGGTAATAAGTAAGCTGTGCACAATTGAAAGATTTTAAGTGATGAAATTCGAGGGGAAAATCATATAACGTAATGACTGTACACTACTTTATACAAAGTAATACCTTTACAACATAAGATCGTCAGTCAGACGTATGGGCCATGTTCTATTTAATATCCATGTGAATAAGCAATGGATTTCCATCCCTCCACTCACCGTCCCCAGGTGTTTTGTATGTTTTTAACACCTGAAGAATAATTTATTTTATTTTTAACACCTGAAGAATATATTTTTGTATTTAGTTTTTTTTTGTATCTGAAAAAAAATTCTACAACATTCTGTATCAGTACATATTTACCAGTGTCTTGGCCAACAATCTCCTAGATAAAATTAATTATTCACTTCATTGTTGTTTCTGAGGTGTTGCTGTGGACACATTTACTGTATATACACAGTCACAACACTTCATAGTAAAATCCTGTGAATTGCTTGGATGATGATGACTTGATGATTTGATAGGCTCTATACAAATTTTAAGGATTATTATTATTGAAAGATCTTCCCAACATAAATGCTATTAAATGCCATTTTTATCTCTTCTTTCCCACCTTCAAATGAAAGAAAACATCACGATTGAATTGGAATCTGGATTGTCTGTGTTTGCAGGTGGTTTGTAAGAGGAACCTTGAGGACAGGGAAAGCTTGTTGTGGTTCCATCTTGTTACATTTATATAGCGCTTTCCACGCCTTATCAACGTCTCAAAGCGCTTCACAGAATACAACAACGTCCCAAGGTTGGGACCAGAGTGGATGGGGAGGAGGGAGAAGACAAGAGGGAAGAAAGGGGGGAAAAGAGCAGGGGGGAGGAGTCGCGGTTGGGGGAAGGAAAGTAGGAAAATTGACTGTATATTTGTGGGAGAAATGTGGCAGCCAAATTGCACACAACAGTGTCCCACAAACAGTCGTGGAAGTGGGGTTTGGGGAAAAAGGGGGAAAAAGGGGTAATGGGAGGGGCCGGGGTAGGGGGAAGGAGAGCAGAAAAACCAACTGTATATTTGTAGGTGAATTATATTCAATATATTATGTTATATTATATAAACAACTGTTTATATAATATAAACAACGCACAGACTGTCCCACTAACAGTGGTGGATTTAAACAACAAGTTTATTATTGGTTTATTTTTTTCGAGGGATTATTATCAGGCATGTGGAATGATTTTACGTGGGAAGCAACAGGCTCCTGAGCCATGTGAGCTATATCACCAAGACAACATTTCAATTAAGCCAAGTGCGAAATCATTTTTACATCTACAAGAATTCCTCACTTCATATAAATTTAAATTGTTCATTATTCACATCCATTTGTGCTCATATAGCCTTTCATGTACTTATATATCCGTTCAGGTGAATGATAAAGATCCCATGTCACTATTCAAACAGAAAAGGGAGTTTCACCCGATGTCCTGGATAATAATCCTCCACGTGAAATTGATTATTCATATCATGGCTTTTCGCTTGTATTTCAAGCCTCACCCACGCCTTTGTCACTCCAAGTTGAACTATTCAAATGCCCTCTTCACTGGTCTCCCTAGCTTCACCATACGCAGAATTCAATTAATTTAAAAGTCCGCTGCCCAGATAATCACAAACACAAAACTCTGTACCCCCACCACATAGGTCTTGTCAGGCTCCACTGGCTCCAAATTACTGAACGGATCGATTTTGAAATCCTCTCATTCATTGTCAAATCCCTTCATGCCCTGGCACCTCGCTACCCATCGAATCTGCTTACCCCCCAATCCATCACCCTCTGGATCTTTTCTGCTGACTCCAGCCTCCTGTTTGTTCCTTGTTACCTCCGCTCCAACATCGGTGGCCGTGCCTTCAGCCGTTACACTCCGAAAATCTGGAACTTCTCTTCCTCAATCCCTTCACTTCCCTCCCCACCTTCAAATCCTGCTTAAAGATCTTCCTTTTTAATGATACTTACAGTCATCTTCCCCTTCCTCTCTCCCTGGCTCAGTATCAAACTCTGCCATTGTCAAACTCTCTGGGATTCTACCAGTGTGAAGGGCACTATATCAATGCGAGTTGTTGTTGTTCATGCAACACCTATAATGTTGAAACATCTCCAAATGCTTAACAGATAATTGCAGTCAATTCATAGATTCCATAAACATAGGAACATAGGAATAAGGAGCAGGAGTAGGCCATTCGGCCTCTAGAGCCTGCCCTACCATTCAATAAGATCATGGCTGATCTTCTGATCTAACTCCATCTGCCTGCCTTATCCCCATATCCCTTAATCCCTTTATGGTTAAACAACCATAAAGTGAAGGACCAATTTATCTGGAGGCATGATAAGTACTCTAGGAGAAACTCCCCTTCTCATTATAAATAGTGTCCCGGGATCTTTAACATAGATCCAACTAGAACGACAGAACCTTGGTTAATGTTTCATTTGATGTAAACCAAGATCTTGCCTGCTTGGTCATGTGGATGTTAAAGACTTCCACAGACAAGCGAGTTTCTCCTGGTGTCCTTGTCACACCTCTGACACTGCAGCATTACCGCCCTATTTAACCGATTTACTCTCCCCCTATAAGCCCACCCAGACCCTCCATTCAGCAGGACTTGGCCTGCTCCAAGCCCCCGCCCGAACCGCCCCACCATCGGAGGCCGGGCTTTCAGCTTCTCCGCTCCCACCCTGTGGGATTCCATCCCCCGATCCCTCCGCCTTGTTTCTTCCCTTTCCTCTTTCAAGGCCGGTTTGAAGACTTTCCTCTTCGACCGTGCCTTTTGTTCCCCCCCGAACTTTTCGACCTCCCCTACTTGTTTCACCCCTTTCCGTACACTCTCCTCCCAGCTCGGGTCACACGCCTCCTGTGCAGCGCCTTGGGACGTCCTCCCGACGTGAAAGGCGCTTTATAAGTTTAAGATGTTGTTGTTGTTGTTATAATGCAATTTAGTCCTGTAGCTCAGTGGTTAGAGCACTCGCCTTACAAGTGTGAGATCTATGTTATAATCCAGGCAGGTCAGGGTGAAACCTTGGGCAAGTTTCCTTACTCCGCTCAGCTAATAATAATCCCTCCAAAAAAAACACAATAATAAAAATTGGTCACATCAATCCACAACTGTTTGTGGGTCACCGCTGAGCGTAATTATCTGCCGCATTTCACCTACAAATATACTGTACAGTCAATTCACTTGACAGTATATTCTGTGAAGCTCTTTGAGATGTCTAGAAGACATGAAAAGTGCTTTATCAAATGCAAGGATTATTATTATTATTATCAAGTCTTGACATGGTGTTTGAACCCACAATCTTCAGAGTGAGAAGTAAAAGACACTATGAACTGAGTCAAGCTGACACCTGCCATATGTAACAAAAACAGAAGTTGCTGGGGAAACTCAGCAGGTCAGGCAGCAATCATGGAGAAAGGAAAAAGAGTCAACATTTTGTCTACAACCCTTCATCAGAACCTGCGATATGTTTGTGTGTCTGCTGAGGGAGCTTCTCACAAGACTTCATGCAAGAGAAGTGCTTGAAAAATCTTTAAAATATAACATGCACGGGGAGAAATTCCACTAGGGTCTCGATTTACCGTTTTATTCAGAATTTGGAAAACATTTCAATCATTTCAATTATTTTAAGGACTACAGAAAACTACAGATGCTATAGAAAAACAATTTTGAAGTTAGAAAGAATTCAACAAATTTGGGGAATTTTGGATACGTTGAAATGCTACTCAAATTAAGTAAATCTATATCCAGGCAGAATTTCTCCCCAGTAGTATATGAAAAGCTTCCTTAAAGATTGCCTTGACAGGTTGTGTGGAGGCAGAATGCAGCTATTGCATATTACTTTCAGGACCTATAAGTGGCAAATGAATATGGATGATGCAGGGATAAAAGAATTCTGGGAAATTGATTCAACAGATTTGAAAGAGGTTGATTTGCAAAGTTGGAATTAAAATACTGAGTGAATCTACATTTTGTTTTGGATTAAATAACATTGCAGCAGCTGTTGCTTGGTAGTGGATGAGGCATCAACCAGTACAGGCCCTGACTCAAAACATAAATGCTTCTACAGCATCGTACAAGGGATACATGCTATATTTTTCAGTCCAGCAAAACAGCACATTCTGGGCTTGTTGAAACAAAACTATTATTCATGTGTCATTGGCTTGTTGCTCTCAGATTTCAGTACTTTGACGGATCTCCAGCGTTCCACCAGACTGTGCAAGTCACCTGTAACTCTCCCAAAATCTAAATAGCTGATCAGCCCCAAAACAAAACCAGGATTTAAAGCATATTTTGGAACCTGCACATTATCCAGTGATATCTTATTCTGCGTAATGCCTCCAATGGCCTCATCCAACTGATATCTCCAGCAACCTGGCGCCTCCCTCCACCCAGCAAACACCCCCCGCTTCATAACCCAACCCAATTTCAGCCATCTGTCTCTGCTCTCTGGACCTCCAACCCTGGGTGTTTCCGATGTGTACCCTCCCTTCCCACTTTTAAAACCAACCTTAATACTGATCTCTTTGGCTGCACTTCTATATGGACTATGTGGATCTTGCATGAAGTGACTGAGCAGTAAAATGTGAATCTTTTAAATTATATTTATAAACTTTTTTTTAACAATAATTGATTGCATTTTATAATATTCGTGACACAGACCGGAGGTTGTGGAATTGATTCAGTATCTTATGGTGATAAATGAGGATATAAGTAATTGTTTGTGGGACACTGCTGTGCTCAATTGGTTGCCGCATTTTGCCCACAAATATACAGTCAATTCACGTCGTATTTTGTGAAGCGCTTTGAGGCGTCGATAAGATGTAAAAAGCGCTACATCAAATGCAAGGATTACTATTATTATTATCTCTCCTCTAACCCAGCTCTGTGCAAAGCACTTTGAGGCATGCTCACTATGGGAAAGGCACTATATAAATGAAAATTGTATTGTATCGGTCTGCACAGTTTGGTGTATGTATCTGCATGCTCCATTTGTAACACTGTTTCAATTGAGTTATGTGGTTGTGATTTCAAGTTTCGTATCTAGCTGTGCAGACTGGCGGAGCACTGCAGTGTTGAAGTTGCTGCCATGCGGATGAAATGTCAAACCGAGGTCCCATCTGCCTGTTCCAGTAGACATTGAAGGTCCCATGACACTATTTGAAAAGCAAAATACTTGTTCCTGGCGCCCTCCTGGTCAATTATCCTCCAGATTTATTGGCTTTTCAAGAATCCATGCTAGTTCAAATGGCTATTGTTTTTACTGCAAGATGCAATCACAAAAATTTGATGTGATACTTGTAAAGTACTTTGAGATGATTCAACGTGATAGAGTCATGTAGCTCAGTGGTTAGAGCACTTGCCTCGCAAGCAAGAGACCTGCATTTTATTCCAGGCAGAGTGAAACCTTGGGTAAGTTTCCTTACTCCACACACCTGATAATAATCCTTCAATAAATTGATCATTTCAATCAATGACTGTTTGTGGGATACTACTGTGCACAATTGCCTGTCACATTTCGCCCACCAATATTCTGTCAATTCCCTTTATAGTAAATTCTGTGAAGTGCTTTGATACTTTTAGAAGATGTGAAAAGTCTTATATCAAATGTAAACATTATTATTATTATTTGTTGTTAATGTTAGTTCCTCCTTATACTTAGTATAGTCATGTCTCTGTAGAACCTACTCATACTCCAGTAGTAAAAGTCTATTAAGTACTGCGTTCCCATTCAACCAATTCTAGTGCCACGCCTTCACTGCTCTCATCCCAATTCTGTCTTCCCTCCCACAACCATAGATATTGCTCCTCCTCATATGCTTATCTAAATCCTTTGAAAATATTTTCACAGTCTCAATTCAATTGTGGAAGTGCATTCTATGAAGTAAACAAAAGCATTGTGAATTGTTGGGGGTTATCAGTGAACATAAGTATCATATTGTTAAAAGTTCTATCCTGTCCATATCTAAAGTCATAGACTTGTCAAGGCTCTGTCCCCCTCCCACCTCACCAGGCCTGATGCATGCTTTAAGGTTGATGACAGCCTTTGGAGTCCATTCAACTTCCCAGGAATTGGGCTGTGGAAATGGAGTGCGATTTAATGGGATACTGGCTTTTTTCTGATATTTGTTGAGTTGTTGGCTTCCCTCTTCCTGACTTGCCTCATTCTGTTTTTGATTGATTTCCCAGACTCTTTCTTTTGAGGTGATTTTTGTGAGAAGGCTATTTTGGAGCTCTCTGGCTCCCCTTTATGTGGTCAGTGAGCTGCCAGTGGTTGCTAGTCTGTATTGTGCCAAGTCAAAACCTGTCTTCAGCTGCTGTGATGCCTAGAATAAGAACATGTGATGGTACATTAAATCCCACTGGTGTTAACCTAGATTTCTATGTAATCCTTTCCAATGAACACCCACATAGTCGTGATTGACCTTTTGTAGATGTATAATGCTTCCAAAAATATCTGGGGTTGTGAATTCATAGTTGTGGTGCATCATAATTCACCATCTTTGAGATGTTTATTCTTTACAATGTCTTTAAAAAGAGGGTTAGCAATGAGATTGGCTTTGTCACATTATAATCTTAAAAATTGTGTTCGGTATAGTGCCTTTTATGATGGGCGGACAACTCAAAAGACTTCATAAGATATACTGAAAAGCATAATGACTGTATATTTTATAAGTGAACAAGGCAGCTAATTTGTGCTCAACAATGTTCCACAAACAAGCCATGAATTGAATGACCAATTTTGATTTTTGTTTCTAAAACAAACAGTGAATTAATATGAAAGAACTATACAACATGTACTTGTTCTATTCCAGTCTGTATCTGTTTTCAGATACACTAATTGTCACAGCAATATCACACCGGCATTGTAATTCACCTAATGGCTCTATGGCAGTGGTGGACAACCTTTTTGGTTGGCCACCAAAATAAGTTTTCTTGATTGAATATTTTAAGCCATAAATCAGAATATCAATGATTGGCCACAACTGCTCTATGTCTTCAGAAAATGCTAGTTTTGTTGAGTGAATTTTGTTGTTGGATTGTCAAATCAGCGCAACCAGCACACTTTGCTTTGATGCTAGTTGGATCCAACTTGGGGGCATAAATATTCATAATATTGAATTATGAATTGAATTATGAATTATGAACATTGAATTATGTTGCCGTTGTAGCTGGTTAATTTACAACAGTACTCCAGCCCCCACTCCACCACACACATTCTGAAGTCCCCCAGGCTCTTGTCTAATATTTCCCAGATTTAGGAAATTTTCCAGTGTGGCACATGTTTGTAGAACTCTCAGTTTGGTTTGGTTTCTCTTAAGCATGATAATGGGTTTCCTCCTGTCAGGCAATTGGCTGACGCAAATATGCTGGATGATACAAACAGTTGGACCTTGTGAAAGGTCAGGATTGAGCTTGAGTGTGATGCCTCACATAATTTGCCAAACTTAAGCGCACACATGACCGCTTGGATACTGAGCCAGCAACTCACACCAGGGAACTGTAATACAACAAAGAATCAGGGCCTGGAAGAGGAGAAGAGGAAAGAATTGGAGGAGAAAATTAACAAACAAAAGTACAGTAGTGCATTAAGAATGGCCGAATATCTTATATGGTTGGAATTATGTATCTTGTTTGGTCAGCACGAGCTTAGACCATGAGCTCAAACTTCTGATGTGGGGCTTTGAGCCCATACCCTTCTAACTCAGAGTTGACATTGCTACTAAATTAGCCAGGCTGACACACACACCTAAAGCTTTCCAGTATAAACAGACAAATTTAGGATTTATTCGAAATAGATATGATTTTTTAGTTATAAGATAAATGTTATTTATGTATTTCCCTTTTTACATTTTCCCCAACTAACCTTAAAATCATGATAATAGTCATTAAAAAAATTCCACTGGGCGGTGGATGTCTTTCAAACCTCCCATTAAAAAATAGTGTGATTACATACATTAATCTGTTAGCTCAAATAAATCATTGTTGTGAGGTTATAACCTATTCAGCAGTCACTTTCTTGGGACTCAGGCTTACAACAATAATAATAATAATCCTTGCATTTGATATAGCGCTTTTCACATCTTATCAACATCTCAAAGCGCTTCACAGATATACTGTAAAATGAATTGACCGTATATTTGTGGGTGAAACACAGCAGCCAATTGGCACAGCAATTGCGCACAATAACAAAATTACATTTGTATAGTGCCTTTCACATCGGGAGGACATTCCAAGGTGCTGGACAATCAGTGTTTCAGACCCGAGCTGGGGTTGGAATCGGGGAGGGTGGAGGGAACAGGGAAGAGGGGTGACTGATGGTACGGTCAAAGAGGAGGGTCTTGAGGCGGGACATGAAGGAGCCTAGAGATGAGGTGGAGGGATTGAGGGATGGAATTCCAAAGGTTGGGGGCAGAGTGGCTGAAGGCTTGCTCGCTGATGGTGGGGCTGGTGGATGGGGTGACATTAAGTAGAACAGAGCCTGCTGAGCAGAGGGAACAGACAGGTTGTTTGGGGGTTAGGAGATCACAGAGTTATATTGTGTTTGCTGCAATTTCAGAGCATGTTTTAAATATATGATGGATTCTTTCTATGACACAATATTAATAGTTCTGTGAAGATAGAGCCCATAGAATTATTTACCATAGTGATCCCTAGTTTTATAGAACAATTTCGTGACGAGGATGCAGCCCAGACCACGGTTCGATTCCCAGCAGGGCAAAACCTTGGGCCAGTTTCCTTACTCCACACACCTCTGTTTACTCAGCAGTAAATAGGAACCTGGTTGTTAGTCAATTGATGGATCACTTTTCTGGAGGTAATAATCCCTTCAAATTGTTAAAAAAATAAATAAATTTGACAATCAATCCACTACTGTTTGTGCAATTAGCTGCCCACGATACATACAATCAATTCATTTTATAGTATATTCTGTGTAGTGCTTTGAGATATCTTGAAGATCTGATAAGATCTATATCAAAGGATTATTATTATTTACAGATGCATCAAATTGTAGTACAGTATAGTGGCATATCACCACAGCTGTCCATGAGTTACTTGACAATGCAAGGTCAGGGAACTTTTGGAATGGAAAGGAGATGAAAAAGAAGAGATGAGGAATTATTAAGGCAAAGATTTGTTGGGTCACTGGTAAGCTGACCTGCACAAATTTGCCGTTGATGCCAATGCTAAGCCCTCATGAGGCAGGGTGACGTAAATCAATGACATAAAGGAGTCATATCTTGCAGGAGACACTCTTTCCCTCTTGAGATCATTTTTCTGAACCAAACACCATTTACTATATGGTTTCCTGACGAGCGCTCTTTATCCGCCCCCGCTCCCACCAACAGTGGTTCTCTTTAACTCCCTGCTTCAACTCCAAAATACTATGTATTTTCTCCAACTGTGCATCAATCAAGCAGTTGCTTGATTGGACATTATGAAAATGTCAAAAGGTTTTTAAAGTGCTATTAGTTAACTGTGTTCAGCTCTGAAAATTGTGCGTCCAATTTTAATTTGCGGTCACTGAAAATATAGCAGATACAAATTTATCCAAAAAAGGTTTCTGGAATTTTGAAATAAAGTACTTGCTGAAAAAGCCCCTGAAGTATTTATATGGTGTATAGAATAATGTCTGATGGTGCTGAAAACCTTTCCTTTTAGATTTTAACACAACTGCTCCAAAACTCAGACAGCTGCGTTTTACAGCTCTACACAACCCTTGCTGGCTAGTGTGCAAACCAGGGCAACAGCTGTTAGTGACAAAGCTGATGAAAACCATCAATGTGAACAGTCTTTCTTGGAACTCTGCAGCTGGCCATGGACAGCGAGTGTATCACTTACATGGCTCACATCAGTAATCAGATATCATTAGAGATGCAACAGATAATTTTGACAATGAGAAGTAAATGTGAATCTTTAGCAGTAGATTCGGTTGAGTAGAAGAGAATTAATAATAATAATGATAATAATAATCTTTGCATTTGATATAGCGCTTTTCACATGTTATCAACATCTCAAAGCGCTTCACAGAATATACTGTAAAGTGAGTTGACTGTATATTTGTGGGCGAAATGGAGGAATGAAATGTTACAGACTGACTGGAAAGAGAGGAAAGCAGAATCGGATTAATGGAGGGAGAGTAGAGTTTAGAGGCTGAATAGAGAGAAAGGTCAGGAAGTAGACAATCAGATTTAGATTTGTGCTGTACTATTGTTATTACAAAGAGAAGTATTATACCCGATTTCAAATCTAGTGCTCTTCTGGTATATTTAACACATCAAAACGTGATACATCCCTGGTGTCTTATTATAGTCAGGTTTGCACCTTAATTTGAATGATGTCTGAACAAACAAGGGGGAAAGATGTTTGGAAAAGTGTGGATGAGCAGAAACCTATTAGTACTGCTTGTCCCGAGCAGCCATTTAAATGTTCTATGAAGCTGAGATTAATCCAGTGAAACTTCACACATTGACTCTCCTGCCTCCATCTCAGGAGTATAATTGTTAATTTGTATTGTTAACGCATTCGCCACATCACCGTATATGTGAACTACTGTATTCAAGTGATAGTATGGGGAGGAGGGTAGAAGGGAGAATGTAGTGTAATTATCACATCACATGCTGTTCAAATAGATCTTGAGAGCAGAACAAAATCATCCTTCATAACTGGAGCATAGTACAGAGATTACAAACCCATATCACAGTGTTTCATTCCTACATTATAATTATATGCAGGGTGGAAAACAAAATTCATAAGGAATCCAAGCCCTGTGTCATTCAAGCAAATGTAGTACTCAAATTGATGGTCAGGTAATTCACCAACTCTAAACAACTCAACAAAATTGGTCACGACATAACAGAGCAAAACGACTTCAATTTATTTGAGAGATCCAAGCATGTAAGCTTGATGAAAAGAATGTCGCTGTTTAAATATAGAAGGTTGGAGAAAATCCAATTAGAAAAAGGAAAGGTTTTCAGCACCATCAGACATTATTTTATACACTATATAAATATTTCAGGGTCTTTTCAACAAGTAGTTTATTTCAGTAAATCTTTTGAGATAAATTTATATTTCAGTGCCTTGGATGTCCTTCCAACGTGAAAGGCGCTCTATAAATGTAATTTTGTTTGTTGTTTGTTGTATTGGTGAATATTGATGATTCTTAAGTTCACAAAAAGTTTGGGAAATTACTGGATGGTAGGGTCCATCGATATGGAAATTTTCCGATATCGATATATCGATGAGCTCATATCGACATATACCGATATATCGATATCTCCGGGTATTTTATACTGCGCATGCGCGTGCATTCGGAGGTGCGCGCACATTCCATGCTCTAGGCCCAGGAGTTTTGCAATGTCGGCGACAAGGTAGCTTGAAAAAGTTTGCTTTATACCGATATAACCGATATATTGATATATCGCCGGACACGATATACCGATATTTGCGTTATACCTATATATTTTTATATACCGAATTTTTCGATATACCAATATATTTGAATTTCCAATATCGGCATATTGATATGAAAAATTCTACTGATATAACCGATATATCGTCGGACACTACTGGATGAGAGTGTCACTGTGAGACATGAGAGTCACAGGAGGCAGTAATGGAGAGCCTACTGCTGCTTCGAGAAGAGGCCAGTGAATGGTGTCTAACAGTAGAAAAGTTACTTAAGTGACACCTGAAAATTACTCCCCTCTGGGAGTAACCATAGCAATGAGACTGACATTTGAAAAACTGACAAAGTACAAAGTAAAAGCAAAAATTAGGACAAGACCCAGAAAAAAAATTAAAAGAAAGTTATAAGTACAGACTGAAGGGAGATAGAAATTGCAGGGTAAGAGTTCCATATTTAGAATATAATCTCAGTGGAAAAACGGAATTAAATTTACTTTTTTTAACCCTGGAAAAATGTTGAACCTTGCCACTTGCCACTGAGGAGGAACATTCTGCTTTAAACAGATTAAATAAGAATAGTATTAGAACATAATATTTTTAATGTCAAAATGCTTCAAACTATTTCAGAGTTTTATACAAACAGCAACAACAAAATAACATTTGTAATGTGCCTTTCATATCAGGAAGATGTCTCAAGATGTCTTTCACATTGGGCATCCTCCCAATGTGAAAGACATGCTACAAATGTAATTTTGTTGTTGCTGCTGTTGTTGTTGAACAGTCAAGGGTCAAGACCCGAGCATCGGTGGGTGGTGGTGGGGCAGAGTTGGGTTGAAGGAGGGTAGAGAAGTAGTAGAACAGCTAAAGGCACAGTTGAAAAGGAGGGTCTTGAGTTGGGCCTTGAAGGAGGCAAGGGAGGGAGCAAGGCAAAGGGATGATGAGGTGGAGTTCCAAAGGATGAGAGCAGAGAGGCTGAAAGCCCGGCCACCGATGGTAGGGTGGGCCATGCAGGAGACATGGAGCAGGCCAGAGCCTTCTGAACAGAGGGAGCAGACAGGTTGATGCAGGTCAGAGAGGTAGGAGAGGGCAAGTGGAGGGCTTTGAAGGTCAGTAGGAGAACTTTGAATTCTATCTTTCGAGGGATGGGGAGCGAGTGGAGCTGGACGAGTGTGGGGGTGATGGGGTCACAGAGCCCAGTGCAGGAGAGCACATGAGCTGCAGTTTTGGATGATCTGCAACCTGTGCAGGGAATTGTTGGGGAGGCTGACAAGGAGGGAGTTTCCATAGTTGAGCCTTGAAGTGACAAATGCATGTATGAGGGTTTCGGCGGCTTCAGTGGTGGAGCTGGGCAACGTTGCGGATGTGGTGGAAAGCAGGGCTGGTCATGGCAAGACGGAGGCCATACTCCTTGGCTCTCGTCAACGTCTCCATTCGCACGGCTCTCACCTCCTCCACCTTCCCAGCCTGCCCCTAAAACTCTCCGAACCTGTGCGCAACCTTGGCATCAGGTTCGACCCCCAACTGTCCTTCCTCCCCCACATCCGGTCCGTCACCAGCACTACCTTCTACCACCTCCGACGGATCACCTGTCTCCGGCAAAACCTCACCTTAAAAGCCGCCGAAACCTTGGTCCATGCCTTTGTCACCTCTCGGCTGGACTATTGCAACGCCCTCCTCGCCGGTCTCTCCTCCACCACAATCCACAAAATCCAGCTTATCCAAAACTCTGCCACCCGCATACTCACCCGTTCTAAGCTTCGCTCCCCCATTACCCCAGTCCTTGCCAGACTTCACTGGCTCCCTATCCCAGAGAGGATCGACTTCAAGATCCTCACCCTTGTTTTCAAATCCCTCCACTCCTCTGTACCCCCCTATCTCTCTGATCTCCTCTCCCCCCAACCCAGCACCCGCTGCCTTCGCTCCTCTGGGTCTGGCCTCCTCCATGTCCCCCGAGTCCTCTGCTCCACCCTCGGCGGCCGTGCCCTTAGCCACTATGCCCCGAGGCTCTGGAACTCCCTTCCTCACTCGCTTCGCCTCGGCCCCTCTCTTCCCAGTTTCAGGTCACAGTTGAAGACCTTTCTCTTCGACCGAGTTTTTGGTCACCTTCCTGCCCCTGCCCCTGGCTCCGGGATCCGCTACCGTGAAGCGATCTGAGACGCCGTCCGGCGTGGAGGGCGCTATATAAATCAAAGTTGTTGTTGTAGTTGAAATATGGGGGAGGAAGGACAGTTGAGGGTTGAGCAAGATGCCCAGGTTATTGACTGGCTAAAGTGTAGTGACTGTGTATAGATAGTCACCTCCCACCCTCTTGGTCCCTCTCCCACTGGCTCATTGTCAGACTCTGCCATTGTGAAGGGCTCCGGGTTGCTTGCCCTCGTGAAGGGCGCTATATGAATGCAAGCTGAAGTTGCTGTCATCATATTTCTAATCTGTCATACTGAAGAGTGTGATAGTTGGAAAGTAAGAGTGTTTCAGCTCTTTGGGACGTCCTCCCGACGTGAAAGGTGCTATATAAGTGCAATTTTGTTGTTATTGTTGTTATTAGAGAGTATCATCCAGTTGCAGACTGAAGAGAGGTTTCCTTCCTTTGTTGTTGGTTATTTTCAGTGCTGCATTCCTCTTCTACTGCTAACTTTGTCAATCCTGGCTGGTAATCCTTCTCCCATTTTCCTGTGTGGCCCTCACACAGTAGGCTCTGCCCTCAGCTTTTAGGGTGGACAGTTTTCTGGTGTCGTCCTGTTTTTTGCACCAATTAAAATATTTAATGCTGCTCAAGACTCTCAGCCAGAAACCATTTGAAAACAGTGACTGTGCTGGTGAAAAATTGATTCACCAAAAGATTCGCTAATTCGGAAGAGGGTGGGATTGACCCTGTGCCTTTCTGTCATGTGTGGTTTAATCCTTCAATAGGTGATACGTTTTTACCCACTAGGCATTAGAGGGGGTTCCACTGGGATTGTAATAAGTTTGAAGCAGTACATCTATCAGTAGGTCAGACAGATCTATTAGTATCAGTAGGTCAGACAGATTTTATTTTCTCCAAATAAAGCCTTCCAGACAGATATAAGGCTGGATTGATAATGGAAGGCTTACATGGCTATAAATAGGCATTACTCAAGTTGGTCAGCAATGGCTCACTGAGTCCTATATCAGTGCTGACACTTCTGCTATACCTACTTATTGTGAATTACTTTGATTTAAGTGCGCTGTGTAAATGCAAGATGTTGTTGTTGTTGTATCAGCAGGTTTGTTGGTAACAGATGTGTGGGAAGCCAAAATGTTCGGTAATGTTCAAAGAGACTTAACATCAGCCGATGAATGGCTTGTGGCAAATATTATTGTTGTTATTGTTATTACTATAAAACAGATTATTGTACTGGTAGATTTAAATTTGCTATATTTACATTATATTGATGCATACCTGACTGTTGCTGTTTTAATAACAGTTTTAAATAGCGACATAGTTTTGGATGGTGACCTGTTATCACTGCGTAATAGATAACAACAACTTGCATTTATATAGTGCCCCTCATGCAGAGTAGCGTCTCAGAGCGTTTGACAGTGATGGGTTGGCTGTAAACATGGTTGAAGAAGAAGGACTTCCTCAAGGACTTCCTTGAAGGAAGGACTTCAAGTGTAATCTGAAGATGGAGGGGGCAAGGAGGGGTCAAGACAGAGAGATTGATAGGGCAAGGCAGAAGGATTCTGAATCTATTGTCCATAGGTTTACAAGATCAATCATCATTCAAATAAGGACTGATGTGCAAATGTTCCTGCTTCCAGTTAACAGAAATGTCCCTCAATTGTCCTGCAGCACAATAGGTTGGGAGCAGCTATCCTGTGGTATGGTCCTATGACCCAGTTTGTGCTTTTAAGTGAGAAACAATATTTTGCAAGAATATAGAAATCTCCTGAAGACTAACATGCCTATAACATTTGGACTGACTGTGAATTCTGTGGAAAGTGAATACATCAGCAATCAAAGTCAAAGTGCAGCCGAATTGGACAAAAATGCCTTGTAGCGGCATTTTAGAGAAAGCAACCCAAGGAAGAGATTCTGTCATTTATTTTGTTTGAAGCAAACTATTTTTATTCTTTGAACAATGTGTTGGAATCTCTATATTTTGTGTTGTTGTTGTTGTAGAGTCTGAATTTGATGAACCCATGGCAATTACCATCCTTTTGACAGCTGCAAAATCTGTAATTCAAATACATTCCTCTCGTGAAATGTTGAGCTGCTTTGATGTTGCATTCCTCCCACTTCCCTGTGAGTAGCAGAATATACTGTGGTTTGTATCTTCTATGAGTGAAACCTCCAGTTTTAGTATAATCATAATATCTAAATACCTAAAATCATGAAATTGCTGTACAATCTGGAGAATAAGAAGCTTTCACATTCCCCATATTGCTCACATTTTTGTAAAAATGCCTGAATGACACAATGAAATAAGAAGTCTGTACAGAAATTCACAGCCATTGTAACTTTACAGGTGGTTTAAGAATGCCAAATGTGAAGTATTAAATTCAAATTTACTGCAAATTTACAATATCCAGGCCTTACTTGTATATGTTGATTAAATAGTGTAATTAAGTTATTCTATTGCAATTTACTTAATGATAGAATTAAGGTTTTTGAAGGTCCCTTGTCTTGTCACCATATGTTCATTGACAAATTGTTTTTGCTACAAGATTAGTCAGTGAAAGCAGTGCTTTAACAGGCCAGTGCTAATTAATTAGATTCCATCGGCCTGTTCAGGTGGATGCTAACGATACTATGGCACTATTTAAAAAGAGAAGGTGTCCTGGCCAAAAGTCCTCCAGATATAAATGGTTATTCACTTTGTGAATAAGACAACTATAAGACAACTATAATAATAATAATCCTTGCATTTGAAATAGCACCTTATTATGTCTTTGGGATGTCTCAAAGAGATTCATAGAATGTACTGCAAGGTGAATGGATTGAATATTTTGTGGGCAAATCGCAGCAGACAATTGTACACAGCAGCATCCAACAAACAGTCATGGATTGAGTCATGACCGGGAATTGAACCCTGGTCATCTTGCTTGCGAGGCGAGTGCTCCAACCACTAAACTACAGGACTCCGCCAAAAGAGCAGCAACTTCAAATAAGGTTAATAAGATTAGCCAAGAGCCAGCTTTTCATCTTCCCTGTGTTACATACTATCGTCATAATTTATATGTACTGTATTACAAAATGCAGCACAGAGGAGTATGCCATACAATAAATTTTAATAATCTGTCAAATTATTCCCTAAAACCTTTCAGAAAACAGCTCAATACTTTGATGGGAGAATGAGAGGATGGGTATTCTAGATGAAATCCGATTCATATTATGAGGTATGTTGCAAAGGCTGTTCAAAAATGAGGCCATTCAGAAACCTTCACTATAAGTAAAACTGACTCTACCATTTACCATTGACAAACATGACTTCTGTGCTCCTCGACCATCCCCTCCTCCTCCACGTGTGATATATTGGCTGAAACAGCTGCACCCATACTGTTGGCCATAGGGCTCCCAGATTACAATGACCTTGTGCCACTCTTATTGATACTTTGAATAAGAGCTTTCCACATCATTATGGTTTAAAATAGTATCAGTACAGAATAAATGACATAAGGCTTGGCTGTAAATCAGTGTCGCTCTCAGTTTGATCTTCAACCATAAGTGCTTTGATCATTATTTATGGAGGCATAAATACAGCTTTCCATGTGCAGCAGTCAATATTGATGCCAGTTTCTACCATTCCTTGTATAGATGGCAATCTGTAATTCTATCTCCTTTTCTCATGTTTGTAGTCAAATTATCGGCAAGATAATTGTGTGTCTACAGCCCAGAACCATAGATAGGAATGCATATCAGAACACAATAAAATACCAAACATTTATTGCATTACAGCATGGTGAAAGCCAGAATGCTACATTTGCCAATAACCTCTTTTCTATGCATTTTTGAATTGAATTGCTTTTATTAGTGTGAAAAATAAGCAATATTATGGAGCAAAGATGGTTACTTGATTAACTAAAGAATGTAGATGTAGAGAAACTTTTGTCACACAGAAATATCATCTTATTAACAAACTACTTTTTATTGTTTGTCCTTAAATTTAAACTGTTCTTTTAACAATATAAGAAAACAAAATAGGCCATTCAACCCATTGAGCATATACTGCCAGTTTATTAGATTTTTGCAAATCTTTTAATCCCAATTCTCTGCATTTTTATGTTCTCTTAATACCATTAATAACGTAAGAACATAAGAAATAGGGATAGGAGTAGGCCATTCGCTCCCTCGAGCGTACCGTACCATTTAATAAGATCATGTCTGATCTTCTAACCTAATTCCATTTATGTGCCCTTTCCCCATATCCCTTAATCCCTCTATCTTTTAGAAATTTATCAATCTCACTTGAATATGTTCAAGTGCTGAAGATCCAAAGCCTTCTGGGTCGATAGTTCCATAAATTCACTACCCTCTGAGTGAAGAAATGTTTCCTCAACTCTGTTCAAAAAGGCTGACCTTTAGTATTGAGTCTATGACCCCTAGCTTTGAATTCTCCAAGCGGGGGAAAGTCTCGCACTGTTTACTCTGTCAAGCTCTTTAAGAATCTTATAGGTTTTTATAAGATCACCTCTAATTCTTCTATTTTCTAGAGCATATAGGCCTAGTTTACTCAAACTATCCTCATTGGTCAACCCCCTCATCCCAGGAACCAACCTAGTGAATCTATGTTGTATCCCTCTAAGGCGAGTATGTAATTTCTTAAGTAAGGAAACCAAAACTGCACACAATATTCTAGGTGAGGTCTCACCAACGCACTATACAATTACAGCAAGACTTCCCTACTCTTGTACTCTAATCCTTTTGCATTAAATGCCAACATGCCATTTGCCTTCCCACTTGCTTGCTGTACCTGCATACTAACTTTTTGTGACTGGTGTAGAAGGACACCCAAATCCCTCTGAACACTAACACTACCTAGTCCCTCTCCCTCTAGAAAAGAATCCGCTTTTCTATTTTTACCACCTAGGTGAATAACTTCACCCTTCCCCACTTTACACTCCAGAATTCCAGAACCAAGTATCTGTCTACTCCTATTCATTATGTCCTAAGCCTTCGAAAGATAGAATTTACTGTTGTTGTCCCCACAGTTTTCAAGGGCAGACCATTCCAGATCTTTACATCTTCACCTTCGATATGAACAAAATGAATGTACTGTATTGGTTCTGATTTTTTGCCCATCTATTTGCTCATTTATTTGCCCATAGAATGGATCCCTGTGCTAAAGTGCAGAGTCGTCCATGATCTACTCTGTCAATTCCTTTCATTATTTTAAGCATCTCAATCAAATCATTGTATAACTTCTGCTAAGGAATATAACCCAGACTACAGTCATAGCTGAATCCGTTCAGATATGATATTATTCTAACCATTGTTAGACTCTTTCCAAGGCTGCTATATCTTTCCTACGATTGGGGCCCAAAACTTAATATAATACTCCAAATCAGAAGTGACCAGTTTGTTATGTACCTGGCAAAGTACCTCCTTACGTTTATATTCCAGACCTCTTGTAATAAATGCCAGGAGTCAGGCTCATTTAAAAAGCAGATTGATGCTGTGAATTGAACTGGTAGCACTTGAACCTCTTTTGTGATCTCCTGATCCCCTTTCCCTTATTGACTGCTTTAATCTACAGTATTTATTTATTTGTTTATTTTGGTCAACCGGGTGTCTGAAACGTGCAAAAACCCATCTCTATGCTTAAGGATATCCGAACCAACCTGAGAATTTCATGCATCCCATCTACACATGGAAATCTCAGAGATTGATTGTTGGAATGGAATGAGCACTCTCTTCCTGGAGGGATACATCCTGCTTATCTAATTCCAGAAAGTATTAGGTTCTGGTTGGCAAGAGTTAAGTCTTGGGGACCATAGAGTTTGTGTTAAGATACTGCTGGAGTCTAATCAGCTAAAACCACATTCGTCAGCCATGACGTGAATTACCTGTAGCGTATTGGAGCACTCACCTCACAAGCGAGACAACCCAGGTTTATTCCCAGGCACAGATAAATCTTAGACAAGTTTCCTTACTCAACATACCTCCGTTTACCAAGTGGTAAGTAAGAACCCAGTTGTTAGTCGATTGGTGGACCGCTCTCTGGGAGTAATAATCCCTTAAAAAAGAAGAAGAATTTGTCACTCAATGCATGACTGTTCGTTAGCCACTATTCATAGAATCATAGAATCATAGAATTTTACGGCACAAAAGGAGGCCATTCGGCCCATCTAGTCTGTGCCGGCTCTTTGAAAAGAGCGATTCAATCCCATTGCCCTGCCCGCTCCCCATAGCCTAATAAACCCGTTCTTCCTAAATAAAGATCTAATTCCCTTTTAAAAGTTGTTATCGAATCAGCCTCCACCACCTTTTCAGGCAATGCATTCCAGATTCGAACAACTCGCTGAGTGAAAAAATTTCTCCTCAGCTCCCCTCTACTGCGCCTTGAAACTATTTTAAATCTGTGACCACGAGTCACAGATTCACCCACGAGTGGAAATAGTTTTTCTCTATTTGCCCTGTCGAAACCCCTCATGATCTTATAAACCTCTATTAGGTCTCCCCTCAATCTTCTCTGCTCCAGAGAGAATAACCCTAGCCTATCTAGCCTCTCCTCATAGCTGAAGTCCCTCAATCCTGGCACCATCCTAGTAAATCTTCGTTGTACCCTTTCCAATGCCTTCACATCCTTTCTGTAGTGTGGTGACCAGAATTGAACACAGTATTCCAGCTGAGGCCTCACCAAAGTCCTATAGAGGTTAGTCAGCACTTCCTGACTTTTGTACTCTATACCCCTATTTATAAAGCCTAGTATCCCATATGCCTTCTTAACAGCCTTGTCTACCTGTCCTGCCACCTTCAACGAGTCACTAACACAAATCCCCAGGTCTCTCTGTTCCTTCACACCATTTAAAATTGTACTATCTAGCCTATATTGCCTCCCTTCATTTCTTCTCCCAAAATGCATCACCTCACACTTCTCTGCATTAAACTTCATCAGCCATGTGTCTGCCCACTTTACCAATTTGTCTATATCCTCTTGCAGATGGCTACTATCCTCCTCACTGTTTACTATTCTCCCTAACTTAGTGTCATCTGCAAACTTGGAAACTGTACTCCGTACACCCAAGTCCAGATCATTGATGTAGATTACAAACAGCAATGGTCCCAAAACCGATCCCTGTGGCACACCACTGCTCACTTCCCTCCAATCTGAAAAACAGCCGCTCACTACAACTCTCTGCTTTCTGTCTCGCAGCCAGTTGTGGATCCACGCTGCCACTGTCCCTTTTACGCCATGGGCCTTTAATTTCTTAATAAGTCTCTCATGTGGCACTTTGTCAAATGCCTTTTGAAAGTCCATGTAAACTACATCAACTGCGCTACCATTATCCACCCATTCCGTTACCTCATCAAAAAATTCTATCAGATTTGTAAGGCAAGATTTGCCTTTAACAAATCCATGTTGACTGTCCTTTATTAGCCTATATCTTTCTAAGTGAAGATCTACCTTGTCCCTGATTATGGACTCTAGAATTTTGCCCACTACCGACGTTAGACTGACTGGTCTGTAGTTACCAGGCTTGTCCTTCTGCCCCTTTTTATACAAGGGAGTAACATTAGCTATCCTCCAGTCCTCTGGCACGACCCCTGTGTCCACTATTGTGTGTAATTGGCTGACATGGTTCACCCACAAAATATAAAGTTAATTCACTTTGCGATATATTCTGTGAAGCACTTTGAGACATCCTAACTTTATGATTATATAGGCGCTATATAATTCCTTCCAAGTAATAATAATAAATTGGTCACTTCAATTCACGACAAAAAGTTGAGGGATTGCTCAGCTGTCTCTTCTCTTGCAATAAAACCCCCTCCCCATCTTCCCATCACACCCTGGCCCGTACCCATCCCTCTGCCCACACTTTTGAACCTGTCTCCCTCTCTTCTCGTATCATCACATGAAACCAACCATCTTCTCCCTAGACCCCGTCCCTAGCCTTCTCTTTACCTTCCAGATCCACCTCCAGGTCCCCTCTACTCAGTGACATCTTTAATCTCTCCCTGTCCACTGGCACTATGCCCACCCTTCTAAAAAGGCTGTCATCCATCCTATCCTTAAAAATTCCTCCATGGGCCCATCCCATTTTGCCCACAAATATAGTAAATTTTCCTATTCTTCTTCATCCTGCCCCAAACCCTTCCCCCCCTGCTCTTGTCCCTACTTAACTGTACAACACCTTGGGACGTTCTCTCGACATGAAAGGCGCTATATAAATCAATTGATTTGGTTGGCTGGCTGGTGGCTACTTTCAAATTACCGCCCCCTCTCCAACCTCCCTTTCTTTTCCAAGGTCCTGGAACAATCAATCAATGAAATCAATCAATCAATCAATCAATCAGTCAGTCAGTCAATCAATCAGTCAGTCAATCAATCAATACATTTATATAACGCCTTTCACGTCGGGAGGACGTCTCAAGGTGCTGAACAGTCAGGTAGGGATTAGAGCAGGGGGAGAGAGGTCGGGGGAAAGAGAGTAGAAAAATTTACTGTATATTTGTGGGCGAAACGCGGCAGCCAAATTGCGCACAGCAGTGTCCTACAAACAATCATGGGAGAGGGATTAGGAGAGGAAGGGGGGGAAGATTGCCAAGGGGAGGAGTCGGGGTAGGGGGAAGGAGAGCAGGAAAACTGATTTTGGGTGAAACAAGTCGTTGCTTCACAGCTTCTCTCCTTCCTTTCCCGCCACTCTTTTCATGAACCCCTCAAATTGGGTTTCTGTTCAGCTTTGGTCAAAGTGACAAATGACATCCTCTCCATCTGCAAACGGAACTCTTTCAGTCTCCTCATCATCCTTGACCCCTCTGTTACCTTCAACAACATCGACCGCCAGTGCAGATTTATTTTGCCAAAAACTATAAGTTTATTACGTAGCTCGGGTCCGAAACACTGACTGTTCAGCATTTCAAGACATGATAAGAGGTCATATTAAAGACAAGGATTTCTTTGTATTATTATATTTGGTGATAATGTGATGTGAAGCTGACAAGTGGTACAATAAACATTCAAATCTATGGTAAAAGAAAGAAATGAATTTGCCTAGGTTTTTGCAGAATGTGACAATGTAAGTGTTCCAGAGGAGGAGGTTTAGAGTGATTCGAAGAATTGACTATAGATAACAGTCTGGCACAAACTCGATGGGCCCCGGCACAGACTCGATGGGCCAAATAGCCTCCTTTTGTGCCATACGATTCTATCATTCTATGGTAAAGCAGTGGTACTGTAAAAGGTGACAGATGTTGAAGCAGAAACTCCAAGCCCTGATAGCATGCAGTCTAGAATGATGAGGGTAAGACAGTGAGGAAAGAGGAGAAGCTTTAACAATTGATTGTGGGACACTGTGTGTGTATTTGGCTACCATCTTTCGCCCACAAGTCAATTCACTTTGCAATATATTCGGTGAAGCACTTTCACATGTCTCGAAGATGTGATAAGGCTCTATAACAAATGCAAATATTACTACTATTATTTTATCAGATGTGAGGATTAGTATTTTTTTATCTGGTGGATTGTTGTCAGGACAACTTTATATATACAAAAATAAACTTTCTTTTTAAATTGTGCCATGGGATCTCTACTGTTCACCTTGACAGGCAGATGGGTCCACAGTTTAATGCCTCCAGGTTTGCTGGAGCTTCCACGATGGAGCTTTCTGTCTAATCCCATTCCCTTGCATTTTCCTGTGATCTACTAATGTTATTTTCTTGAGGTTTTAAATGCAATCATCTATTCTAAGGTGTAGGTGGAAACCATTTGTGGGTGAGTGAACATAAGATCCTTTTAGATCTAAAAATAACGATGGAAAACAAAGAGTGAATCATTTCTTCTATACAAAACAAACATCAATAAGATGAAATGTAGAAACTGGATATAAAATCAAATAAGCACACAGAGAAGTAATAATAAAAAAAAATCTGCCCACATGTTACGGTCACATTGCTTTGAAAATTAAAATTCATGGCTCTTTCTCACTCCTATAAAAACACATAATTTTATCAACATCCAATATTACTGCACATCTGTCAGTAGAACATTTTACGGCACCTCTGTTGCCTTTCATGCTGTACACAAGCTGGGTTTAAAGATCTCAATAATATTTTCCTTTCATTTTCCTCTAGAGCTCTTTGTCTTCATATTCTCTCTTTTTCATTCAGACTCAGATAAAACTGACTTGTTAGAAAAGCCTAAGATTTGCAATTTTTATACAGCACTATCTGTGCAAACACTGTGGTTGATGATTCTGTTAACTTAAAATTCTAAATGGGTACCCAGTGGCCCAGCATTGCTCAGGTCACTAATTTTAGCTCCTATGGTGAGATATGTATCAAGAGCAAAATGTCAGCAGGCCGCACTAATAGAAGATAATTCTGCGACATCTCCAAGCTGATAAGAGATCCATAATGAAATGAGAAAAACAGGTCAATTTACCCTCTCCTCCAAGGAGATAGATGTACGTTGATCAGCTGAAAAGGTGCATGGTCAAGAGCTGTGTTTATGTCAGATGAATGCTGCCATTAGTGACCCCTGATTAGTTTATTGATGGGAAAAAATGAGGTGTCAATAACCTTGTCAACAGTGAATTTCACTTGACCTTCACTCCCGTCCCTACCACCTGAGGGTACGGATGTGGAGGCAACGACAGGCGGTTACATGTAAATCAGGAATAGTTTGCAGACAGGTTATTTTCAATGCATCGCTCTTACACTGGATCCTGCAAATTTCAAATTCCTTCAAAGAATTCCCAACTGATGATAAGTTCATTGAATTTCCACAGAGTACCCCTCAGCTACTCCGCGCATATTTGCTGCTGATCAATATTCATAGGCTTGCCTTTAGTTCAATGCATGAAGGGAGCTATTATTAATATCCATCCTAACCACGGATTCAGATTAAGAAAAATGGCAGTCTGATCTCTTAGTCGTCTAGAGCAGCAGTTCTCAACCAGGGGTACATGTATCCCAGCGGGTACAAAATTACTTTCGGGGGGATACAGGTGGCGGTACATCGATTTATTTAGCTCTCTTATTTCGTGTTTTATAGCCTTCCAAACTGTATATTTAAATGTTATTCCTCTTGTTTTGTATGTGTTAGTTATTTTGTTATATAAGAAAAGTTTGGCAAGTTTGGCAAGTGGAATGAGGTGGGGTGGTGTGTGTGTAATGTGGTTGGGTGGGTGTACATGATAATGTTGAAAATTAACAAGGGATACATTACTGAAAAAGATTGACAACCACTGGTCTAGAGTTTAATGAGACCCCAATTACAAAGTAAACTAGAAAACCCACTGAACTTGAATTCTGTTTAAAACTGCATTGACACACAGGAGCATTCACCCCCCAGCCCACCCACTAAACTACTCACAATTCCTAAAGTTTTAAATATTTGTGACTCTGTGAGGATAAATAAATCTACTCTTGAATCTTGTTCTTTGTATCCTATTTAGTGCAATTGTTTCAAGTGTCATTATATTAGAATATATATTTGTTTCCAATAAAAAAAATCTTGATTTAACAACAATAACCTACGTTTATATAGTGCCTCTCACACATGGTAGTGACCCAGAGTGCTTCACCTAACTGTACCTCAATCATTTATGTTGCACATTGTGACAATGCATATCCTGGGTGCATTTATGTCATGGCACATACATTTATAATCATTTACTTTATCCTTGGGAACATGCACGGATCTTAAAAGGCACTTTATATTGCAATTTAGTATTTTTGCAACAAACAAATGCAGCAGTGATTGTGGACATGTTCATGTCTTTCCGCTCAATTTTTCAGAATGTCATTTTGAACTAAAAATAGCATCCATTAATTGTCTCTCATCGCTCCATCCTGAAACAAGTACTGTTGCTGTGTAATGGCTCTTCCTCAATCCAGGTAACAGTCACTGAAATACTAGTACCAGAGCATTCTTTACTGTTAATGAGGATTGATTGGGCAACATTCAACAAAAACAACAATTTACACTTTGATGTGCCCTCCTCTTTCATGTCAAAAGGACAAGTGTTTCAGAGAAGAGTCTGGTGCCCAACCAAGTGGTGATGGGGTTGGGGGTGGAGAAGGGAGGTGACTGTAGGCATGGTCAAACACTGCAATCGGAAGATAGGTAAAGAGGGGGAAAGGCAGAGGGATTGAGGCAGAGGGTTTCAGAGATTCTGAGGCAGTGAATGAAAGCACAGCTGCTGAGAATAGAGCAGAGGGGCTGAGCTAGCTGAGCTGTCGGGGAGGTGGGGGAGAGGAATGGGATGTGAGTAGGTCGGAGAGATTGGGAAATAAATGCCTGTTCATCTTAATACACTTCTTAGAGCCAACTGGGAACCCAAACTGAGATTGGGAGAAGGTGAGGAACTGCGTGTGGCAGGGTCTTATACACTGTAGTTGTAGTGCAGACCTAGGCATAAGGGATAATGGAATTGCCACACAAGTTACCTTATTCTTATTCTTATATTATTCTTATATTATTTTTTATCTTAAAGATTTTTCAGTCAATTAAATCAAATAAACAATGAGAGTGCAGTGACAGGCCACTGTTCTGCTCTCCTAAAAACATAGCAAGTCTGGCATTTGATGTGAATATGGTCTTGCAGGACTTACAGAGATAACCTAGAATGGCACACTTTATTTAATTTGTATGTGTTTCTTGTAATGTGTGTGCGGGGGATAGCAATAATGCATTTTATAACGCTCTAACCATCTCTCTAACCAAGAACCTTCTTGTGTTAATATAATAGTTTATCAGGCTAACATGCTTGTATCACCCAGTTTGTGAGTGTCCTCCTTGAGTCTGGAGCCTTGAGTGAGCAGTTTACAAGGTAGGTTTGAAGTGCAACAAAGACAAAGTCATTTGAGTTACAGATATTAGCTTACATTAGAGAGTGAATAGACCCAGTAACATATTGCTTGTCCACAACATGACTTACTTACTGCCTTACTTGCTCAATAACATACAGGTGCTTCATAATTGACTTCCTCTTGTCAGACATTGGATTCATTCCTAAGGAAACATCAGAGCCAATCTATAGGCCCTAGGGAAACGCAGAGCTGCTTCTATTTGAGAATAGAAATAACTTCTATTTCCAAACCGACCTCCCCTCCCACTCCAATCAGCGGCCATTAGGTTAATCCATGACCCTGGCCTGCCCTCCCCATCATCGGCGGTTGGGCTTTCAGCCTTTCTGCCCCCACACTTTGGAACTCTATCCCACAGTCCTTCCACCTTGCCCCCTCTGTTGCCTCCTTCAAGGCCCGCTTTCAAGTCCCTCCTCTTCAACTTCGCCTTCGGTCACCCTCCTACCCATACCCTCCTTACGTTCCACTCCTCCTGATCCCGATCTCCAGCTCACATGTAAATCCTCGACCATCTAAAGTCTTGGAACAACCTCACAACATGAAAGGCGTATTACAAATGTAATTTGTTGTTGTTGTTGAGTCTCTATTGTATGGTACAACTGAAATGTGGCAATAATCCAGATAGTTTCAATCAGCTCTGACAATGGGAGGCCAACCTTTATAGTTGGACTACATAGATTCAATCATTATGGAGTCAAACTGAAGAGTCTTATGTCTTCAGATTTGCCTCAAGGCTCTCCTCTTCGACCCTGTCATCGGTCACTATCCTTTGCCCCCAATCCTGACCCCAGCTCAGATCTGAAATACTGATTGGCCAGCACTTTTGGATGTCCTCCTGACATGGAAGGCGCTCTACAAATGTAATTCTGTTGTAGTTATTTGCTATTTAAAACCTGCCCACATGAAACCCACAAGCTTAAAGCAAGGCATGGAGGCAGAACAAGGTGTTATTTACATAACTAATTTATGACAAATACAAGTGTGTGGTCTTCACTATAATTCTGCTACAATAGCTATGCCATGTTGCACTGCATCCCCTAAACAGGTACAGTATTAGTTGAGTTCTGGTGGGTTATGTTAAAACATAGGGCCTCTTTCAATGATTAATTTTGAGAAACAGCTTGATTTTTGGATCCAGCTCCACTACAATACTAGACTCAAACCTCTAAACCCATATAGAGGGAGAGAAGCACTGGAGCTGATTAAAGGCTGTTATGGTCATTTGTTGGATTTTGCTTTACACTTGATAAATAATTGATGCCATGAAATTGATCCTGGTGGTTCTATGTCTCGCAAAGCCAATTTGAAACCTGGTAACATTGGATGGATAACTAAGCACCCTGCTGAACTCTTCCTGGCTTTGTCTCCATGCTGAGTTAGTTGAGTACTACAGTTAGAGCTGGGTAAACGCTGGTTCAATCACAACAACAATTTTATATTTGTATAGTGCGTTTCACATTGGGGGGACATCCCAAGCAACTTTAGCTGTTGGCAGCAAGTGTTTGTTTTTGCTTCTCTAACGCCAGACTGATACCAACAAACTCAGCATAGATGCTCTTTATTGGAAATAATAATAATCCTTGCATTTGATATAGTACCTTATCACGTCTTTGAGACGTCTCAAAGTACTTCTCAGAACTTACTGTGAAGTGAATTGACTATAATTTGTGGGTGAAATGCAGCAGCCAATTGTACACAGAAGTGTTCCACAAACAGTCGTAAATTGAGTGACAAACCCATAAAGAATTATTACCCCAGGAAAAGCTAAAAGGCTGCAGTGTGAGTGCTTCTCTTTATCTAATACCTCTTTACTACTTTAGAGCAAGGGCATTATCTAAGTCAGTCTCCCCCAGTTATGAACTAACCCAGCCACGTGCAAAACTAGTTGGCCCCAAGCTTCAAAATCACGAACCTTTTATTATATGCAATATTAAATTTTAAAATAACTACTAATTGCATGTTTAATATTTTAAGTAAAATTCAAACCAGTGAGCTTCTGGTCCAATTGTCTCTAACTATAATTAGGCCCTGTCCCAAGCTACATCTTTTTTTAAAGTCAAACTTTTTATGAATCCCACATTCCAGCTCTTTCTCCATATGCATTAATGGATTTACTAATCCATCGAGTGTCTATCGAGATTCCTTTTGAATGATTCCATTGATCCAATCTGATTAAAAACACAAACATTTTCCAGTGAGTAAACAATCCGAGTTAGGGTTACTACTACTATATCCTTGCATTTGATATAGCGCTTTTCACGTCTTCTCGATGTCTCAAAGTGCTTCACAGAATATACTGTTACAGAGTTAATCGTATATTTGTAGGTGGAACGCAGCAGCCAATTGCACACAGCAGTCTCCTATAAACAGTCGGGGATTGAGTGACCAAATAAATACAGTAAAAGCCCATTTATCTGGCACCCTCGGGGCCTGGCCAATGCCATTTAAAGCGCGTGCCAGATATTCGGCCGAAAACTCAACACAAAAAAACTTATATATTTTTTGTTTTAATGACATTTTCGAAAACATAGCATATTAATAATAGACTAAATAATCATTTATATGATCATATAATTTATAAATAATAATAATTCTGAATGACACTGTTCTCATTTGGGGGCAAAAGAGAGGAAAGCAAATGTGTTATTGAGAAAGCAGAGAGTGAGCGGCAACCACCACTGTCACTGTTCAGTTGTTTTATTTACTTAGTTTTTATTTAGCCTATTTGGGCTCAGTGACTTTTTCACTCGTTTATTTTCACAGCTCTCTCGCTCTCGTAATTTTTTTTAACTTTCCTTCCAAATGATTCAAGGATTGGCATTGAAAGCAAACGTTTCATTTCACTTTTAAAGTTAGAATCGTTTTTAATATCAGACTGGGGTAAGGGGAGGCGCTGAGTGTGTTTCTGATATACACTGCAGCTTCCCAACTTTAAGGGTATTTGTAAAATAAACCAGACTTGAGATGTGTTGCAAACTTCACATTGCTGAGGATAAAAAAGGATTGGGACAGCGGCTCCTGCCTTCGGGAAAGAAAACCTCGACTCACTCTGGCTCCTGTGTGAGAAGGGAACTTGAAACGCTGCACTCTGTAAAAAAAAAATAGATCGGGCATTCCAGGGGTATGTGATTTTTATTCAAATAAAAGCCAAGCCTGTGATATGCATTGATCTGCAAGCATTGCTCAGGGTGTGTGTGTGTATGTTTTGCTGCTTTGTGGTTGCTCTCACAAAAATTAATCAACTCACCCTCTCTCCCTGCCTCTCTCAAACCCAGAGAGTGTACTGCTGTACAGGTAGCATTCTGACCTAGCCCCACTTTCAGGCACCTAATGGCAGCATTCCAAAATACTGACGTGAAGTGATATTCGGCAACATAAAACGCACAAAAAATGCATTTTTCCAGATAAATTCCAGCTTTTTTTTTTTGCAGTGCCGGTTTTATGGAAGTTACGGTTGATCGGGTCACAGATATATGGGCTTTTACTGCATTTATTTTTGAGGGAATATTGTTAAGCCTGTGGTGTAAGGAAATTTACCCAAGGTTTCACCCTGCTGGGAATTGAACCCAGGTTTCTCGCTTGTAAGGCGAGTGCTCTAACCACTGAGTTGCAGGACTCCACATGATCACAGATCAAATATGAGAAGTGAAAGAATATTTCACTGATGCACTGACCCACCCAGTCATCCATAAATAGCATGGATTTTGCAATGTAGTTCCTGTCTGGCTGGCCATTGTCTGACAGCCTGGCTGATGTATGTCAGCCTGGTTCAGTCGGTAGCAATCTTGCCTCTGAGTCAGGAGATTATGAGTTCAAGCCACACATCAGTGCCGAGAGTGTGCTGCATTGTCAGATGTGCTGTTTCTGCAGCGTTAAACCAAGATCCCATCTGTCTGCTCTAACGGATATTAAAGATGCCTTGGCACTATTTGAAAAGAGAAATTAGTTATTTCTGGCTAACAATTCCCTAAATAAACCAGTTGGTTATTCAATTCATGCACTTTTCACAATTGCCTGTTGTGTTTGCCTATTCTGTGAAACACTTTGAGTCATCCTGCAGAAGTGAAACACACTATATCCAGTGTAAGGATTTATGATTCACAACTCACCGTTCACTGAACACCATATGCAGTCAAGAATTGGTGAGACAGAAAAATAGTGTGGACACCAACTCACAACGAATAATGAGAATTGAGACAGTTCTTTCAAATGTCAACTTCTTACAACTTAAGATTGTTAGATACTTCCTCTAATTCCTCGGTAGCATTTTCTAAATCAGGTAGTAAATTGTGGGCTGTTCTTTGCTAGAAATGGTCGCAATGTAAGTGGTTCACTTTATCTAACACCTCTTTACTATTTTGGAGCTGGAGCACTAGCTATGCTGATCTCTCCAGTTATGAAGTAACCCAGCCTCATGCATTAACAGCTGGCTCCAAGCCTCAAATTCACCAAAGTTTCATTGTTTGCCTCTCTGCAATATTAGATTTAAAAATAACCACTAACTACATTTTTTAATATAAAAGTCAGTGCCGTGGCTCAGATCAGCCTCCGAACTGGTGAGAGTTGCAGGTATGAGCATAAATCTGCTGAGTTTCCAATTTCCCTGAAGAGGTGGCAGCAAGGGGCTGGCTTGGTAGGCTGAAATGTCCTCCCTCAGAGATGCACAAAGAACAGAGGGTGTGCTGTTTGCTGGCTCACAGTGAGTATATCAAGAGTAGCATTGGCAGGGAGACAGGACCCATGCACTTTTGTTGTCATAGAATCCTAGAAGTAGACAACACAGAAGGAAGCCATTTGGCCCATCATGTCTGTGCTGACTCTTTTAAAAGAGCTGTCCAATTCAGTCTCGCTTTCCAGCTCTCTCCCCTTAGCCCTGCAAACTTGTCCTTCCCAAATAATAGTTAGTAAAAATTGTTATCGAATCAACGTTCCACCACTCTTTCAGGCAATGCATTCCAGATCCGATGATTGCGTGATTCAAAAAATTTAGAAAAGAGTAGAGAAAATAATCTGGAAAAGTAGAAGGGTTCATACCATTGGCAGAGGTAATAGGAGGCAGGAGGTGACTTGTATCCCTGGCAGCTTTAGATGTGTGTATGGTACATTTACCTCCTGCTCCAGCTATCTTCCCACCACTCTCCACGCTGCTTCATACCTCATACAATCTTGTGAGAGGCAGCGCAGAGACTGACGGGAAAGTGGCATTACTAGTGAGTCATAAACCATTGCCCACAGTTCCAAACCCTATCTCTACCACTGGTTCGTATCCTTCAAAAAACATACAAAAAATGATTGTGGCATTTATTGTTGCCCAACATCCTGTTTATTGATTTCCGCTACTGACTCTATGAAAGCCACGATAGTAGGATGATGATATTTGGTAAACCAAATCTGGGGACATAGGTAAAAAAAATATCTAACTCACCACAATTCCTGATGCTGGCAGTACTGAAGAAGCTTGTTGGATTAATGTCCATATTTCTCTGATGTGTGTATCTGTTTTAGAATTTTATTATTCTTGCTCGGTTTATTGCTGAATGAAAACTGGGCAAATTTGTCCACGGAACACAATTCCTCATCCAGAGACTGTCCCCACAAATCAGGGATGTATGGTCTCCCTAAACAATAAACCCTAGGCTCCAAATTATTCCAATTAAAATTTATAATCCTGTTACAGAGCCCAATCACACCATTGACAAGTGATTTAATCTGGCAAAACCACTGTGGTTCACCATCAAAGAGTTTGCCTGATTGTGGTTTCAGTGGCTGCTTCAAGATTAACTTTTCAAAATTGAAAACTGTGGCACAATAGTAGAAGAGTGTCAGAGTTATTTTTCTGCCATCTGGCTCCCGGGCATGCCTGGGATTTTCATCACAAATTGGATAGATAGTTCTGAAAGTATCACAATCTATCCAAATGCTATGACTCAGACCATTGAAAAATGTATTAATCCCCTGACAGTGTCGCCTCCGTTTTATAAACAAATACAGTTGCTTGGTTCAGAGTATACAGTTGCTTGGTTTCATAACGCTCATGAAAATGGATGGACAGGAGCAGAGTACAATGCAGTTACACTGCTAAATAACTCTGCTGGTGTTTACAACGCAAACTGATCTCCCCAACAGCTTGATTGAGTCATTCACACTACCGAGCAACACATTTATTTGTTTTCATTATATACAGTATATACTGTATACTGTATATACGTGTGTACAATTTTGACTTGCATTTCAAAATACTGTACCTCATAAAAACTACAACGGGAAATAGAAAACTGAATCATGGATGTTAGAAAATCATTCACCAAGTGGCCTTGAGCAAGTTTTGAGTAAAGAAACCGTAACTTTAGTGACTTTTTTCCCTTCATCTCCAATCATTCACATTTCTCTGCTCCCCTGATGCATTAGATTCTACTGATCTATCTTTTTACCTAACGGTTACTTTTCTGTAAGATTTCCTACAATTCTTTGTGAGGAGATAACCTCAAGACAACAATTGGTCATTCACTCCATGGCTGCTTCTGAGACATTAGTATGTGCAGATTGCCTGCAACGTTTGCCGATGAAAGTTACCACACTTTATGATAAAATCCTTTGAAGTGCTGTGAGACATTGTGATGACTATATAAGGCCCTATTTCAAATACAAGGAGTGTTATAATAACTAAGTGGATGTTGAGAGAATTCCAATGGAGATAAATTATTTGGCTTTCCCAAAGGCAATTGATGTGATCTAAATGTGAGACTTTTAAAGACGATTAAAACTCATAAGCTGACTCTAGCAGAAAGCTACACTAGGACCCGCAGAAAACAAAACACAGAAGCTACTATAAGGGTTCATTTAAATTTTTGACCCTATGGGTCTGACTGTCACAAATATTGTATAAAAATATATATATGTTTATTAATTCAGATATGTAATAGTTCTAAGTAATTAAAAAAATCAGAATAATGCTTACATATCCACGTACAGTTCACAAATATTTAAGTTGATCAAGCCAAATGCTGCGGAAGAAATGAAGTAGCAATGTTCAATTTCATTTCCATTTTAATGTGTCTTAATATATATATCCATCAAAACGTATCCCAGTACTGTTCTATGTTTCTCAGTTCAACTACCAAAAGTATCCAGTTATTATGGCAAGACCAATTTTATTATGGCACGTCCAATTCGATCACTCTACCTCATCTTCAATTCTTTCTTCTGATTCTCTTTCCGAATCGATCTCCTTTTATACAGTTTGTTAGGTGTCCTTCCACCGGTTGTCTTTTGCAAGATGGACCCTTTATGAACAAAAATACAGTACAACACAGCTCCCTCCCCAGCTGCAGACCATTTCCATGAGAAGGTGACTGAAAAGGACTGAAAACAGTTTGTTGTTTATAAACAACCTTTTGTTTCTTCTGCGAAGCTAATCACAAGCAGCTCCCATCATATGAATTTGATCATATGTATCAAATATGTAAACATTGCAAATATAATTAGAGATATTATTTAGCACATTAATTACAGAATCTTACACCACCCTTACATTGAAGGCTACAAGGTCCAGTCTTGAGTAGTTGCTGAAAACAGGTTTGACTGTAATTCTGACTTTAGTGGCATGTCTACCCCAACAAACCCCCAACTCCCATTTTCCGGTGTACTGGCCAAGAAACCCCTAAATAATATTGGTCATTCAGTTCATGGCTGTTTTGGGATGTTGCTGTGCACAAATTGGTTTGTTGCATTTTCCTCCAAAACACAAAGTCGCTACACAGTACAGAATCCTTTGAAGGCTTTGAAATTTTCTCCTGATAGGAAACCTCACATAAGTCGTATCAACAACAACAAAAAAAAATTACATTTGTATTGTGTTTTTCACGTTGGGAGGATGTCCCAAGGTGCTGGACAGTCAGTGTTTCAGACCTGAGCTAGCAGGTTGCGATCGGGGAGGGTGGAGGGCAGAGGGGCAAGGAGGGAGAGGGCGAGGTGGAGGGACTGCGCGATGGAGTTCCAGAGATTGGGGGCAATAGTGGCTGAAGGCTCGCCCACCAATGGTGAAAGTTGCTATACTACCTATAAGAATTATAATTATTATATCATTATAAAGGAGCAGTCTGGAACCAGCTTTAAAACATAAGAAGCATTTTATTATGGTGTGTATTAATGAAAAAAAGCTAATCAGTCCTGTCAGATGTAGAAAACGTAATAATAATAAGATATTCAGATAGAAAAAAATTAACTCCAAAAGGAGTTAGTTTTGCATGCAGTTTGGCAGCGTTTGAAAACTTGCCAGCTTTTACAGTCTGACAATGTCATTGTGATTTGTTAGACTGCACTATAGCCTTGTTGAAAGCAATACAATATTGAGATGTTTGCTTTCAAGTCCCCTCTGTTTTATTTTTGTCTTTGTTGAGCATCCAATCCACATCGGCAATCTACATGTCCTCAAGTGCATCTGGGCCACAATTATATCTTTCATTCCTCACATAAAATGTCAGTAATACTCCACGGCAATTTTTTATTTCTTCAAGTACCATCAAGTATTCAATTACCAAAGTTTCACCTCCATCTACACTCTTAATGGTGCATGACCGCTCTGTGATAAAAGCAAATAGGTAATGCAGAGGCAAGAATCTCTCTTCAAACATCCTTCTGTATTGTGAATAAATAAAATAATGATTGCATTTGATATGTAAGGTGTTCAACAGAATTAAACACCTTACTTTTTTGTGTTCGATAGAACTTTACCACAACATATAGTGCCTTGGAGGCAATTAGAACAGCCCATTTGCGCATAGCAATATCCCACATCAGAATAATCAGTTTAATTTGGGTGTAGGTGGGCCAAGAGATATTTTTTTGTTTTATTGTATAATGTCATGGGATCTTTAATGTCCACCTGAATAGGTAGATGGGATCTTGATTTAATGTCTGATACGAAGGAAACAATTCCAACTGTGCAGTGTTCCCCCACCACTATATTTAAGTGCCAGATTGGTCTGTGCTCAAGTCCTGATATGGAATCTGTCCTGAGCTTATCCTTCGTTTGTTCCCAACGGAACCTAGAGAGTGTATCTTTTGTATGTCACAACATAAAATGCGTTTAAGAAACAGATTGGTGTAACGAGAAGATGGTAGATTTGGCATTCTGAAACGATGAGATGAAATGGGTTGAAAGGCTTCCTTTGCTTTCTTCATTCAAACTTCTCTTGTGATCATGTAAAGCTCAGCAAACACCAAAACCACTGTACAGACTATTAACTATGCGTTTCTCTTCATTTTCCTCCTACTGGTAACCCTGTGCATTGCAACCTCCTCTTCCAAATGCAGCCTTATGAATGGGCACGGTTGGGTTTCATTAATACTGTACATGGGATTTGCTTCTCAAATCAGGGTCACCATCTTTGTCTGAATCCCAAATTAGCTGGGGGGATTGGAATCAAGATAAATCAAGTTTACTTTCCTGCAAATCTGTAATTAAAACGTATTGAAAACCCTGTGAGCCACTGTTACAAATGCAATCATATCATAAAACACAGTACTGTAAGTACTGTAAGTGGTAAGCATCTTTCATTTGAAAAATAATACTTTATTGCCTTGGCTTACATTTTAGATATTTGTTCACAATATCTTCTAAAATGGATTGAGCTAATGTCCAAACCTGAATGGCTGACAATCCAGCTTCAAATTAAATGAGATTCAGTTAAACATACAACAATAATAACAAATTCCATTTGTATGGTGCCTTTCACAACAGGAGGACATCCCAAGGCGGTTGGGATCAGGAGGTGTGGAGGGTTGGGAGGATAGGGGTAGGAGGATGACCAAAGGCACGGTCAAAGAAGAGGGTCTGGAAACGGGTCTTGAAATAGGCATGGGTGGGGGTGGGGTGGAGGGACTGTGAGATGGAGTTACAGAGAACAGGGCCAGAGAGGCTGAAGGGACTGGGCAGATTGGTAGGGGGTTAGGCATCTCAGAGGTAGTGGGGAGTGAGGCCATGGAGGACATGAAGGTGAGGACCAGGATCTTAAACTGTATCCTCAGAATGAGCCAGTGGAATTGTGTGAGGATGGGGGTGATAGAGTTGTGGAGCCTGGTGCAGACCCTATCATAGAGAGGTGGGTGAGGGGTGAGTTACTCACCTTTCGTAGCATTTGGAGTGTAATTCCACACTTAATATCATTTCCTGGAAAACACATTAAATTCAAGGAAGTGGAAAGGGTAAATCAATGCTATTTTTGATGGTAAATTATAGTCTAGCTAGGACACCAAGAATTGCTGACGGACATCACCATACTAAACATGTGAGCAAGAGAGCTATCAGAACAGAGTTTTCGTCTCAGGTGTATAAAAAACAGCCTCCGGCAGTAATGAAGAAGATCTAAGTTTGAAGTAGTTCAAATGTACCTTGCAGTACAATTTTTATTCCTGACCTCAATGTTAGATTTTAAGGCATATTTTGGTCCATCAACAACAACAACAACAACAATTTACATTTATATAGCGCCTTTCACGTCGGGAGGACGTCCCAAGACGCTAAACAAGAGGCGTGTGACCCGAGCTGGGAGGGGAGTGTTTGGGAAGGGGTGAAACACGAAGGGGAGGTAAAAGAGTTCGGGGTGGAACAAAAGGCACGATCGAAGAGGAAAGTCTTCAAATCGGCCTTGAAAGAGGAAAGGGAAGAGGCGAAATGGAGGGATTGAGGGATGGCATTCCATAAGGTGGGAGCGGAGAAACTGAAGGCCCGGCCTCCGATGGTGGGGCGGTTCGGGCGGGGGGCTTGGAGCAGGCCAAGTCCTGTTGAACGGAGGGTCCGGGTGGGCGTGTAGGGGGAGAGTAGATCGGTTAGGTAGGATGGGGCAAGGCCGTGTAAGGCCTTGTAGGTGAGGATGAGGATCTTAAATTCGATCCTCTGGAGGATGGGGAGCCAGTGGAGACGGGCGAGGGTGGGGGTTATGTGGTCACGGAGGCGGGTGCGGGATAGTACACGGGCTGCAGAGTTTTGGATGGCCTGCAGCCTATGAATGGAGGAACTGGGGAGGCCGACTAGGAGAGAAATTCCGTAATCCAGCCGTGAGGTGATGTACGCGTGCACGAGTGTTTTGGCAGCGCGGGGGGTAAGATAGTTGCGGAGCCTGGCAATGTTGCGCAGATGGAAATAGGCGGTGCCGGTCAAGGCGCGGATGTGGGGGAGGAAGGAAAGTTTTTGATCGAACATGATGCCGAGGTTCCTGATTGGCTTTGTGAGGTGGAGAGTGCAGCCTTGGATGTTGAGGCTGGCAGCGCCCGATGTGCGGAGGCGCTGGCTTGAGCCAATCAGGAGGGCCTCGGTCTTATTCACGTTCAATTGCAAAAAGTTGTCCCTCGTCCACGATTCGATGTCGGACAGACATGCTGTCAGAACATCGATCATCTGGGGGTTGAGGGATGAGGCAGAAAGGTACAACTGGGTGTCATCCGCATACATGTGGAAATTTACCCCATGTCTGCGGATGACGTCGCCCAGTGGGAGCGTGTAAAGGGTGAAAAGAAGGGGACCGAGGACAGAGCCCTGAGGGACGCCGTGGGAAACTGTGCGGGGGTTTGAATAAAAGCCATTGGAAGAAACAAAATGTAAGCGATGGGTCAAATAAGAGTGGAACCATTCAAGGACTGTGCCTTGAATGTTGAGGTGGGAGGAAAGACGTTGAAGGAGGATGGTGTGATCGACTGTGTCGAACGCAGCAGACAGGTCAAGGAGGATGAGGAGGCAGAGGGAGCCCTGGTCACAGGCGGTTAGGATGTCATTTGTGACCTTGACCAGGGCAGTTTCTGTACTGTGGATAGGGCGGAAACCTGATTGGAGGGGTTCAAGAAGTGAGTGATTTGAAAGGAAAGAGCGGAGCTGGGAGGCAACCACTCTTTCAAGGACCTTGGATAGAAACGGGAGGTTGGAGATGGGTCGATAACTTGATGGTTGCGACGCATCAAGGGAGGGTTTCTTCAGGATAGGGGTGATGGTGGCTGTTTTAAGGGAGGTAGGGACGGTTCCTGAGGAGAGGGAAAGGTTAATGGTGTCAGAAATGAGTGGGGCTAACAAATGGAGCTGGGTGCAGAGGAGGGGGGTGGGGATGGGGCCCAATGAGCACGTGGTGGGTTTCATGGAGGTGATTGTTTTTGTGACTGAAAGCGGGGTGGTGGGGTTGAAAGTGTGAAATGGGGGGTGAATAGGGGTTGAGGTAACTGATGAGGGCACGGAGGTGGAGGAGTGGTGGGGGGAGGAAACCGCAGAGCGGATTTTCTCAATTTTGGACTCGAGGAAATCCAGCATCTCCTCACAACGAACGTTTGAGGAGAGGATCTGCGAGGTGAGGCGGGGGGAGCGGAGGAGCTGGTTGGTGGTGGCGAAGAGGAGGCGGTGGTTGTCCTTCGCTTCCAGGATTATCCTGGAGTAGAAGGCTGATTTGGCGGTGGCTAGGACGGAGCGGTAAAATTTGATGCGGTCCAGCCAGATTTGCCAGTGGACCGTGAGGCCAGATTTGAGCCAGGTGCGTTCAATTGCTCTCACTTGGCTTTTGAGGAAACGGAGGTGAGATGTGTACCACGGTGATGATCGGAAATGGGAGACGGTTTTGGAGGTGAGGGGGGCCAGGGTGTCGAGGGTACTGGAGAGGGTGTTGTGGAGGGCGGTGGAGGCGGAGGATGGGTCTGTACAAAAAGAATGCCATTGTGGGAGGAGGTCGGAGGTTTCTAGGGCAGAAATTCCATCTTTCTGGAAACTGAGCCTCCTATATTCACAGAGATACTGAGATTTGAGTGGATGAATGATAATAATAATAATTTTGAATTTGATATTGTACCTTATTACATCTTTGAAATGTTTAAAAGTGTTTCACAGAATATACTGCAAAGTGAATTGACTGTATACTTTGTGGTCAAAATGAAACAGCCCATTGCACAGCAGTGTCCCACAAACAGTTGTGGATTGAGTGCTAAAATTATTATTTTCTTTAAAAATATTTTGAAGGGATTATTATCCCCAGAAAAGCCATTTGCCAATCAACTAACAACCTGGGTTGTGACTTACTGCAAAGTAAATAAACGTGTAGAATACGGAAACTTGTCCAACATTTCGCCCTACCCGGGAATTAAACCCAGGTTCGCTTGCTTGCAACACGAGTGCTCGAGCCACTAAGTTTCACTGAATCTCAGTAAACTCCTGAAAGTTATATTCCTTTCTATTCAGTCAATACGTTTTCTGAAACAGCACCAGGCAATGCACAGACCACTTTGAGGATTACGAAAAATATAAATAATAAACTTGCATTTGATATAGCACCTTATCACATTGGAGACATTTTCCCAGTGAAATTGTTGGACATTATCCTACACAGAGGTATTTAGCGTGATCACATATGGAAACGGGTCATTCAATACAAACTAGTCTTGATCGTGCTTACTTCAATCCACCCTTGCTTCCTTCAAGGCCCAAGTCAAGAACCTCCTTTTTGACTGTGGCTTCAGCTGCCCCCGTACTCTCTGCCCTCCCTCATCCCAACCCTCATCCTACCTCCCCCATGCTCGAGCCCTGACTGTTCAGTGCCTTGGGATTTCTATCTGACGTGGAAGGCACTCTACAAATGTAATTTTGTTGTTGTTGTAGTCTGTGCTGGTGTTTATACTCTACCCCTCCTACAACAAGAACAACAACAACAATGCATTTATACAGTGCCCTTCACATGGGGTGGTGTCCCAGAGCACCTGTCAGTAGTGGAGACTGACCCTGAGCGAGGAGGAGAGGGAGGGGGAGGTGAACAGTAGGTACAATCAAAAAGGAATTTGATTGTACCAAATAAGGTGGGATTTGAAAGTGGGGAAGGAGGAGGCAAGGCCGAGGGCTCGAGGGAGACTGTTCCAGAGTTTTGGGGCTTAGTGGATGAAGACATGGCTACAGATGGTATACCATATATCTACAGTATATGGTATGCTGATCGCAAAGAATTGTACAGTATATTTAAAAATGTACTGTATAAAATACACAAAACTAAGATTATGATTATTATCAATGAGATTGTGAGAAGAAAAGAGATAATGAATTTATGTAGAATGTTTGTGCAGAACGTACACAGTTCATGATTATTGCCATGGTTCATTATATGTAGACAGGCATCCTTTGTATATAAGTGAGTACATATCCATATGCATCAGACACACAAACAACTGCCTGCAGAGGAGTGGAGAACATGCTGAATAGAAGTGCTGGCAATTAAGTATTTTAGAATGAGTAGCTGAATCACGACACAAAAACTCCAGGGGAACTTTGCATAATGTGTTTTACAATGTGAATCCCACGGCTGAATCACAGAACAGACAATAGGCGATTACTTCCTCTGAAAAAGTTGCTAACTGTGTTGCAAAGTAAACCACATCCATTGAGCTCACTGAATACACCTGATAAAATATTTGATACAGAATTGCAGGCATTTTGTTAATCCTCAAATACCTTTAACCGCATGTAAGCTATTTAGTTATATAAAATCTGACCTTCCTGTGTTTAAGTCATCTGTACTTCAGCACCTGTCTTGTCAGTGCAAATTTCAGCCTTCCATCTAGACCTTGACCAAGGCTCTTTCCATCATCTCCGCAATATCCCCCACCCCTACCACTGTCTTACCGTTGATACAGCCAAAACCTTTATCCACTTCTTTGTCATCTCTAGATTTCACCAATTCCTTCATCGGTGACCTTCCCAACTTTTCCAAAAGAAGATTTGTAAGCCTCTTCCTCACCAGACTCAAATGGTTCCCTATCCCCCAACAAATTTACTTCAAGATTTTTATTCTAACTTGTTCTCAAAAACCTCCATGCATTTACATGATTTCCCCACCCCACCTTTGTGATTTCCTATGGTTCCATTCCTCTGCACACATCCCTTGATTTTGGCATGGCAAATTTGCAAGAGTACTGCAACACGCAGAAAGTGACTATAGCAGTGACATGGTGACTGGGAAATTGGCTACTCTTTCCTGCTTTGTTATATCATAGAGCCTAACGCTTCCTGTGCCTGGTTGGAGATCAGATAGGATTGACATCCGAGTGGAGTTTGAATAAATTGGGATGAGGTACATTCCAGATTTACAAATCCTTCAGTCAACGATTGAGACCCCAAAGAGTGATTTGGGAAAGAGAACTGAACAAGGCGCAGTCCTAGCAATGCACACATTGTACACATTGTGATTGGCCTAAAATACATTACAAAATTACATTTGTGAACTGCCTTTCATGTCAGGAGGATGTCCTAAAGCACTGAACAGTCAGGGATTAGGACCCAGTGGGAGGGGTTGGGATCAGACAGAGAGGAGGGCATAGAGGGTAGGATGGTGGCAGAAGTCGCGGTTGAAGAGGAGCATCTTGAGGTGTGGCTTGAAGGAGGCAAGTGAGGGAGCCAGGATAACGGAATGTGGGATGGAGTTACAGAGGTTGGGGCCGAGAGGATGAAGGCCTGACCACAAATAGTGGGGCAGGCCGGGCGAGGTGGGAGACATGGAGCAGGCTAGAGCCTGCTGAATGGAGGGAGCGGTCAGGTTGATAAGGGGTTAGGAGAGGTAGGAGGAGGCAAGCCCATGAAGCGCCTCGAAGGTGAGAACGAGGACTTTGAACTCGATCCTCTGAGATGGGAATGGGGGGCTAGTGGAGCTGGTCAAGGGTGGGTTTGTGGAGGTCATGGAACCTAGTGCGGGAGAAGACACAAGCTGCAAAGTTTGGGATAATGTGAAGCGTGGAAAGAAGAGTTGGGAAGGCTGACAAGTAGGGCATTAGCAGAGTCAAGCCTATACGTAACAAAGGTGTGCATCAGGTGAGGCAGTAACAGAGTTGGGCAATATTGCGGAGGTGGGGGAAGGCAGATATAATGTGAGAGAGACAAATACTGAGTGGAAACTACCAGTATTGTTCAATGGCTGCCTCTCTCTTCCATGGGCCAGAGGATGGGAAAATCAAACCTTCAAAACAGGAGAAATTAGTAATGATTGAAATAATCATCATAATTCTTGCATTTAATTCATGTTGTCGAGACATCTCAAAGCATTTCACAGGATACACGGTAAGGCAGTGTGACTGGTGTATCTCGTGAGTGAGGATCCAATCACAAAATACTAAGAGCAAATTGTGTCAATGGAGCTATTCTGCTTTTGTCTTGTAGCCTTTTCTTATCCCTGAACATCTCTTTCTTTCATTCAAACAGTTCTGTATACAGTACTTACATATGTTGCTTTTTTGACAGACTGAAATGTTCTTGTAATGTAATCAATGGCTATTCAGTACTGACTGAATTAGATTCTAATCTTAGATTTGAATCTCTCTCCCCACTTTGGGTGTTGGTTTGCACAATTTTACAGTACAGTATATGTCATTGGTTAAATGAAACTTAAAATATTTAACTATACATAGTTTGTCTAATTGTGCCTTGAAATTCAGATAATTTAAATCTGAACCTGAGTGTGATTCCTATTATAGTAAAAGGCTGTTTATCCGGCACACTCGGGACCTGGCCAATGCTGGATAAAGCGCATGCTGGATATTTGTCCGAAAACGCAAAAAAAAGTTTTTTTAATTGATACATTTTTCCGGATAAATTCTGGTTAATCGAATGCTGGCTTGTTTTATGTGCTGGTTATACGGAAGTTACGGCTGATCAGCCGCCGGATAAACAGGCTTTTACTGTATTTGCTACTTCACTAAATGAATCACCAAATACCTGTATCATTGTTGTGGGTGAGGTACATTATTATCCATTTTTGTTGCAACATTTGGTCGCAATGCATGCTATTTATTTGGAGCTCCAGTCTTATCTCTTTCTCTATAAGTACTATGTTGTGCCCTCTGCTGCTGCTCAAATTAATGTGCAATAGACTGCTAGCAATCAATATTTTTCAAAAATGTTTTTTGCAAGTAGAAACAAAAGAGAATTCACTAAAAAAAAGTCGTAAAAATTTGCAAATTATTTGTTCGGAAGCTGGATAGGACAATGCGCAAAACACTGTCTTTCCATTTCCAGGATTTTCCTGGAAAAAAATAATCATGCTCAGACTAATTATCAAAGATCAAACTCCCTTTACTAGCTATGTGCGCTGAGCTGGGGGCAAGGTCAGCCAGTTTCATTTGGATGTTCCAGATAAAGTTATGAAAAGTCAATAACAACTACTGCCCTTCAGTGCATTGGGGCCTAGGATTCTTTAGGCACAAAATATAATAGTTAGAATAATAATCCTTATATTTGCTACAGTCCCTTTCATGATGGAGCAATGGTCAAAGCTCTTCACAGGATATACAGGACTGTAAAGTGTACAGACTATGTTATTCATGTTATTGTTCACCTTGCCTCTATTTTATCCATTCCTTCATATGTACTTTTTGGGGAAATGCAGCAGCCAATTTGTGCTCAGGAATATCCTCTAAATAGCCATGAAATAGATGACCAATTCCATTCAGGGGACGGTTTCCAGTCAAGCCAGTCCGGAACCTGGGTGTCTTGTTTGACCCTGAGCTGTCCTTTCTGCCCGATATCCATGCCATGATCAGCACCTCCTTCCACCACCTCCACAACATGGCTCGTCCCCGTCATTCCCTCAAATCTCAGGCCACCCAGGTAGCAAGCCCATGTGGGGCCCATGTGGGCATGACCCGGGCCATATGGGCATGGATCAACCCATATGTATCCCATATGGGTTAGTCCATATGGGGATCTACTTGGGCTGGCCCATATGGGAATCATATGGGGAAAGCCTGGGCAAGCCCATGTATGGAGTGGCCCATGTGAGTTTCATATGGGAGAAACCTGGGCAAGCCCATATGGGCAGAAGATATGGAAGGCTTTCAACAGTCAATTCACTAGATTCACTTTGCAGCATAGAGTATGGTGGAGGTCACAGGGTGTGTGTGAGAACTGGGACCAGTCAGTCAGTCAGGCTGTGGTTGCCATGGCAATGGCTGATGATGTCAGCAGGTGGGCGGGGCTCCTGGTCCCTGCACCTTTTAGGCGGAAACCCCGCAGTTGAATCCATGCAGGTCAGAGTAAAGGCACCAGAGACCTATTGTTAACCAAGTATCTTTTTGTGAGAGTACATGACATAACTTAAAAGGTGTCATTTGGCCATGCACAATGTACATTTTGGCAAGGGAGGAAGTTCTCAGCCCCTTTGAACACAAACAGCACAACACATCCAAAACATTACCCCTGCTAATAAAAACATACATATTATTCTATTGGTTTCTATCTTTCATTCTTGCGACTTTTATCCAATCAAATTGTTCGTTAAATTATCTTTTTGGGTTACTAGAAAAGGTATAAATGGTATATGGCCAAAACGTTGATTGCACTTATCATCCAATCACAGTTGCTATATGTGCCACAAAATGCAAGAATAACGGATCTTAAGATTCTTAAAGCACTGTAAACCATAGCATTTTATTGAGATTTCTCATGTGTTCCCATGTGAGTAGGATGTTAGTCAGCATCACATTAGCAATATATGGTGATTTTTTTAAAATTTCATAGATGAACCCCATATAATGCCCATATGGGATGGCCCATATTCTGCCCATATACTGCTGGTGCACATGGGCCCCAGGTGAACCCCATGTACCGCCCATATGGGATAGCCTATATTTCACCCATACTTTACCCAGATTTGCTCAGATGGGCCCCAGATCTAACCCATATGGTTATCTGGGCTGGCCCACATGGGTCCCATATGAATCTTGGGTGCAGAATGCTGTGGGACACATATGGGCCATCCCATATGGGAACCATATTTTGGCCCATATGGGACCCATATGGCCCCCACATGGGCTTGCTACCTGGGCCACTGATACTCTTTACACATGCGTTTGTCATCTCTAGGCTCAACTACGACAACTACCTCCTCATCGGCCTTTCCTCCACAAGCTGCAGATCATCCAAAACTCAGCAGCTTGTGTCCTCTCTCGCACCAAGCTCGGCAACCCCATCACCCCATCCTCAACTGGCTCCACTGGCTCCCCATTCGTCAGAGGATCGAATTCAAGATCCTCGTCCTCACCTTCAAGGCCCTCCACGGCCTTACCCCTTCTTACGTCTCTGACCTGCTGACCCCCTATCAACCTATCCGCTCCCTCTTCAGCAGGCTCTGGCTTGCTCCATGCCCGATCCGCCCTATCATCAGTGGCCAGGCTTTCAGCCTCTCTGTCTCTACCCTTTGGAACTCCATCCCACAGTCCCTTCGCCTTGCTCACTCTCTTGCCTCCTTCAAGGCTGGTCTCAAGACCCTCCTTTTCGGTCGTGCCTTCAGTCGCCCTCCTACTTCTCTGCCCTCCCTCATTCCAATCCTGCCCCCACCCCACCCTGCTCACCCAACCACTGACTGTTCAGAACCTTGGGACGTCCTCCCGACGTGAAAGGCACTCCACAAACGTAATTTTGTTGTTGTTGTTGGCCAACAACTCTGAGTGAAACTGTCTTCTCTTTCCAAATAGCATAATGGAATCATTAACATTCACTGGAACAGGCATCCTGTACTGTATTTAGTAAAAACATCTTTTAGAAAAAACAGATTCCCAGCATCTGTAGTATTTTGTGTTTTGTTTTAAAAAACAGCCTGTTAAAGGTAGGAGGCTGACAATCCAGAGCTCTCACTTTTTCCTGGTATGGAATTGCCCAACTAAACTAGTCTCTTTCAAGTTTAATGTGCAATTTTATATGCAAGCAAATTAACACAGAATAACAATTTTATTCCTCAGTTTGTACATCTGGATAATGAATAAAACAGAGGTATGGTCACCAATGATGGATCAGTGCATCCAAGTGCCCCACCTAGTGTACATTTACAGTAATTCAACCAGAACAGTTTTAAAATGTAAAACATTTCAAAGGAGGGCGAGAATATCTTCCATTTATATTGCGTCTCAGGCAGGGTAGGGTCCTGGAGCTCTTTACAGTGACATGATCTGACCCCGAGCCAGGGGGAAAGCGAGGGAGGTAAGCACTATCAAAAAGGAAGGTCTTTAGATGGGATTTGAAGGTTGGAAGAAAGGGGGCAAGATGGAAGAATTGAGGGAGAGTTCCAGAGTTTCGGGGTATGACAAAAGGATACCAGAACCGGCTGAGCAGAGGCAGAGGATGGTGGAGTGGGGGATAGGCAGGTCGGACAGGCGCGCGGATTTGAAAATGAATGAGAAGATCTTGAAATGGATCCGTTCGGCAATGGAGAGCCAGTGGAGCCTAGCGAGGACTGGTGTGATGGGGATACGAAGCTTTGTGCGGATGAATATCCAGGCCACAGAGTTCTGAATTAGTTGAATTTTGGGTAAGGTGAAGCCGAGACCAGCGAGGAGGGCATTGGAATAGTCCAGCCAGGAAGTGACAAAGGCATGGACAAGGATTTAGGCTGCGTTGGTTGTGAAATAGCGACAGAGGCGGGCAATGTGACATAGGTGGAAAAATGAAGTCAGTGAATGGATGTTTGGTAGGAAGGAAAGCTGGGGATTGAACCTGATGCCTAAGTTTGACACAGGTTCACTATGCAATCTGAGTAATTACTGGAGATTGGAAGAATTTTCACCCTACACTGTACTTTATATGTGAAACAGACTCTCAACAAAAACAGTTAAAACTGCACAATTTAACTTGAAAAGAATTGGATCAGCATCGATCCAAGAACAATACTGAAAGATAAACGGGTGGCTGCTCAGTGATGCATATTCCACAGGATACAGTGATTTCCGTGCTGCTGAGCGGAGGTTGGGGAGGGGAAATGCTATAGAGAAAAGGTCATATTTTGTTAGTGAAGCATGAGGATATTTGAGTACTCTTTTGCTGGAACTACTGGGCTTCTGAGAATCTATCAAATCCTTTCCCTCAGAAATTAGTGAATGGGATGAAGAAATTTGCAATCAAATATCGATCTTGTTGAAATCCTATCACTCTGCATGCTTCAACCTTACTGAGAGGGGAACATCATTCATTGGAATTTCACAGCACAACACTGGTAATATTGTTGTTGCCATTCGCTTTCAGAGAGAACAAAAGGATGGCTTGTCAGACTATGTCGAAAATAGAAAGCGTCAACATGGTCTTTTAGTAGGAAGATAGAATGAAGGCACTTTACTATTGCAGCGGGAGCTATATCTGGCTGTGCAATACCTGACCTGCGAGTACTTGTCAAAATCTGAAAGCATTGGGAGAGGAACCTTATTCCCCAGCACTGACATTACTCACCTTGATGATCATAACATGAGAAGATGAAAATAGAACATTGAAGGAAACTGCTCATGATTTGTATGAGTTTGTAAGGGCAAGGAAGGTCACTGCTGCCAATGTTACATGGACCAGTCCAATCTGCAATGTTGTGTGAACTTGTGCCCAACCACGTAAAGAAATTCCAATACCAATAGATTTAACTTAATCATTTCAGACACTGCTGAGCACTTGGGAAGTGCAAAGGTGTGTATTGAAGCACTCAGTGATGTTATCATAACAGCACTGGCATTTTAAACAGTGTCAGATGTCCTCAACACATCTCAAACATCTTAAGAAAACTTACTGTGAAGTGATTTACTATATATTTTGAGAGTAAAATACAGCAGCCAATTGTACAGTGTGTCCCACAAAGTTGTAGATTGAATGACCAAATATCTATTATTACCTCCTGAAAGCCATCTCCCAATCGACTAACAACCAGGTCCTACCTACTCCTTGTAAGCAGTAAGTAGGAACCTGAGGTGTATGGAGTAAGGAAACTTGCCTAAGGTTTCACTCTGTCCGGGAATCGAACCAGGTCTTCTCGCTTGCAAGGCGAGTGTTCTAACCACTACCCTACAGGACTTCACACAGGATGTTTCCCTTTATAGCAATGCTTTGATTGTTAAAGAGAAAGTCAGACAGAAAGTTCTCTCATATCAAACACGGTTTGAAAAGCCACACCCTTGACCATACAGGCAAAATTATAGACTAGAGCCCTTTCATCCGCAGGGCATAAATCTAACAATACAGTAAGAAAACACTTTAGTAACTGGGATTATGTCACACAAACTTCATTTGGGAGATTGTTGGCCAGAACACCGGAAGAACCTCTCTTCTCGAATAATACCATGGGATCTTTAACATCCTGAGTAGGCAGATGGGAAGGCAGTGGAGTCCTGTAGCTCAGTGTTAAGAACACTCCCCTTGCAAGCAAAATACTGTACTTGGGTTAGATTTCTGGCAGGGTGAAACCTTGAGCAAGTTTTCTTACTCCACGCCCCTAATAATAATTCCTCATGAAAAAAATACTATCCACAACTGTTTGTGGGACACTGCTTTGCGCAATTGGCTGCCTTGTTTCGGCCACAAATATAGTCAATTTATTAAATGGTGTATTCTGTGAAGTGCTTCGAGACGTCTAGAAGGTGTGAAAATCGAATGCATGGATTGTTATTATGCTTGTGGGAACTCAGTTGAACATCTCATCCGAAGCATAGCAGCCACTAACAATGCAAACCTCTTCCATCACTGCACTGCATTGTTAGCCTGAACTATGAGCTCGAGCTAAAAAACTAAAAACATGGCAATCATGGATTTCAATATCACAGAAATGACAGATTTCTATGAAATGATGTGCTGATCACAATAATGGGGAGACCACTGCAAATAATAAATAATTTGATATGCACCAACTGACACTAAGCAGTCGTGATAATAATCCTTACATTTGGTAGAGCACTCTTCATATTATGAGGATATCTCAAAGCACTTCACAAAATATACTGGAAAGGGGGGTAAACCGTTGTGTGATGGAGTTACAAAATGAATGCAGATGTTACCATTTAAAACAGCGTATGTAAACACTGGCATATTTACTCATCAAAAAATGCTTAGCACCTTAAAACATTGCCTGAATTGAAGAGTTTGTGGACAAAACACTGTGGGTCACCACAGGATGAAAATGTACTGACAGACTCTGGACAGTTTGAAATAAGGTTTATAGATATGTGTGTATATGTGTCTATATATATACTGACCTCTTGGAATTTAAAACTTTTTTTGAATATAAATACAACATAGTGGATTCAAAAATATAACATAAATACTTAAAAATATATATTACAAGAATTCAACATCTTCATTTGAGATACATCAGTCCATTTAAAACTTTCCCTCTGCAATGTAGCTCAGTCTAATTTCCTTTTCTTTTCTGGAGTCCTGGAGTTTCCCTTTGCTGGTGCTAATCCACCTGTTCCTGATTGCTCCATTTGGGAGAGTTCAGATCCTACACCTGGGGATAGATGGGTGTTGCTGAGCCCCTGTAAACTTGCCGCAGTTTGCTGTTGTTCGAGTGTTGATCCAGCGAGCTTTAATGGCTCGAGGAATGTGTGGCAGAGTTGCTGCTGCAAGGTTAGACGCATGTCTGAGATGTTCTGAGCCATTTCCTGGGTGTGTAGCACCAGCTGTTGGTTCTGTATCACCAGGTCTCTGGTACTCTGAGCCGTTCCCTGCGTCTGTTGAGCCAACTGGCGAGTGTGCTCTGCAACCAAATGAGTTTCGTGTGCTAACTCGCGGGTGGCCTGTATAAGTTCCCGCATGAGCGGCTGGAACCCCTCCCAGAAATCTCTCAGCAGTCCAGTCTGTTGGTTTTGAGACCCAAGCTGAGCCCTGGGATGCGAAGAAAGAAAAGTCTCAGGGATCGAAGGCGGTGCAGTAGGGGAGGATGGAGCTTCCGAGACTGGCGTCCACCTACTTGGTCTGTCCTCTTGGCAATCGGATTGTGTTCCAGATGGCCCAGGCTCCTCCGTAGATGATCCAGCCTCCTCCTTAACTAGGGCGGAAGGCAATTACATACACATTTTAAGATGTTCATTATCAATCCTAGAACTAGGCAGATAAAAGTTAAATCTTAATTGTTCATTGATCTGAATTGCAAATTGAATAAGGTCATGGATTGGCAACTTCATATCGATTACAACATTCCCCTCCCCACAGGCTCCCACCCCCAGCCCAGATACCTAGCCAGGATTGTCAAGAGCATTCAGATGTGAAAGGTACTAGATAAATGTACTGTATATGGTATTGTATGGCAAACAGAAAAGTTAACAGCCATTATAGGCTAAGTAGGATGTTTTGGGGAAGCTTATACTGCATCAGGAAAATTTTACTGCGTTTTTAAAACAAGTTTGTATCTTTCTCCTCTTCGTGGCTAGTCATATTTTTATCTGATTTATATCTTTGTTGTAATAATACTTTCAGTTAATACAGCACCTTATCACATCATTGAGCTTTCACAATGCATTTACAGTACTGTATACAGTATTATATATTGCCCTATAAAGTACAGTACTGTATTGGTTAAAGCACTAGCCTTACAAGCAGCACCTAGGTTTTGTATAGCTAGCAGTAAGTAGAAAACCGGCTGTTAGTCGATTGGCAGATCACTTTTCCAGGGATAATAATCAATAAATAATTTGGTAACTCATTCCACAACTATGTGCGCAATTGGCTGCCACATTTCACCCACAGAATATAGTCAACTCACTTTAGAACATAAGAAATAGGAGGAGTAGGCCATTTGGCCCCTTGAGTGTGCCCCGCCATTCAATAAGATCATGGCTAATCTTATAATAGTAGTAATTCTTGCATTTCATATAGCGCTTTTCATGTCTTCTGGACATTTCAAAGCGCTTCACGGAATATACTGTAAAGTGAATTGACTGTATATTTGTGGGTGAAACGCTGCAGCCAATTGCGCACAGCAGTTTCCCACAAACAGCCGTGGATTGAAATGACCAATTTTTTTTGGAGGGATTATTATTAGGCATGTGGAGTAAGAAAACATGCCCTAGGTTTCGCCCTGCCTGGAATTGAATCCAGATCTTTCACTTGCAACATTGCCAGACTCCACCACTGCCTCACCCCTCAGGCTGCTGAAATACTAGTCCACACATTCGTCACATCAAGGCTCGACTATGGAAACTCCCTAATCATCGGCCTTCCTGGTTCTTACCTTCGCAAGCTGCAGGTCATCCAAAACTCTCCAGTTCATGTCCTCACCCGCACTGAGCTCTGTGGCCACATCACTCCCACCTTCGCCTGGCTCCATTGGCTCCCCAACTCCCGGAGGATCGAATTCAAGATCCTCATCCTCATTTTCAAGGCCATTCACGGCCTTGCCCTCCCTCACCTCTTTGACCTGCTGACCCCCTTAGAACCTTCCCGCCCCCTCCATTCAGTGGGCTCCGGCCTGCTCTATGTCCCCCGCCCGACTCGCCCTACCATTGGTGGATGGGCTTTCAGTCTCTCTGCCCCCACACTCTGGAACTCCATCCCACAGTCCCTTCGCCTCACTCCCTCTCTTGTCTCCTTCAGGGCCGGTCTCAAGACCGGTCCTCTTCGACAGCGCCTTCTACTGCCCTCCTAACTCTCTCCCTCCCCTCCTAACTCTCTCTTGCCACTCCCCCTACCCTGCCCCTCTCCCTTGCTCGGGTCCCGACCTGACTGTTCAGTGCTTTGGGATGTCGTCTCGACGTGAAAGGTGCTCTATAAATGTAATTTTGTGGTTGTTCTTGAGTGCTCTAACCACTGAGCTGCAGGACTCTATTTAATCTTCTAACATAATTCCATTTACCCGCCCTATCCCCATATCCCTTAAATCTCTATCCTTTAGAAATCTATCAATCTCAGTCTTGAATATGTCTTGCATATTTCCTGTCTCCATGGATGCTGCATGACCTGCTGAGTTTTCCCGGCAACTTTTGTTTTTATTTCACATTTCCAGCATCTGTATTTTGTGTTTTGTTACTCTTGAATATGTTCACTTTACAGTGTATTCTGTGAAGTGCTTTATTGAGATGTTTTGAAGATGTGATAAGATGCAATATTAAGTGAACCTTTCTTCCAGTATAATGAATAAATGGAATAGAGTAGATATGGAAGGTTTTCTCCATTATAATTTTTTTAAAACTTTTTGCTTATTTTATCTGAATCTGAACTTTGTGCACGCATTCTTAATTACTATTGATGTATACATTAAGTAATTGTTTATAGAATTACTATTGAAATTACAATACAATACAAATTTGCAATTGTATAATGCTTTATAACATCAGGAGGATGTTCCAAGGTGGTTGACAATATTGGTTTGGCCCTTGACCTGGGAGTGAGAGCTAAGTGGGTGGAAAGGGGAAAGATGACTGAAAGCATGTTTTGCTATACAGTTTGAATGAGGTGAGGGAGTCAGAGGGACGGTGGAATGTAGTTCCAGAGATTGGGGGCAGATAAGCTAAAGACTCGCCTGCTGGTGGTGGGTGGCAGGGTGGGGTGACATTCAAGTGAAGGGAGCAGCCAGATTGGTAGTATTTGAAGAGGTCATAGAGCTGGGTGGGGGCGAGACCATGGAGAGATTTAAAGATGATAATGAGGTTCTTGAACTCGATATGCTGGAAGATAATAATAATAATCCTTGTATTTGTCATAGCGCTTTTCACATCTTCTAGACGTCTCACAGCAATTCACAGAATATACCGTAAAGTGAATTGACTGTATATTTGAAAGGTAGGGTGAATTAAAAATGGTTCTATCTCTGGGTTTGTGTTATACTGTACATTGAAAACATTTATTTGCTCAGCCGGTTGTCTGACACATGCTGAAAACCATCACCACACTTAAGAGTATCCAAACCAAGCTGAGATTTCCATGCATCACACCTACATATGGAAATTCCAGACTGATTGCGGGAATAAAATGTACACTCTTCCTGGAGGGACACATCCTAATTCCGGAACGTTTTAGGCACAAGTTGGCAAAAGCCACATTATTGGACCCCAGAGTGTGCTGGATTCTGACCAGCTAAAACCTGATGAGTTCACCATTGATATACAGTCAAAAAGGTTTCTTAATGCATTCAGGACATAATGCATATATGGAGGCACTTTGAAGGCATCTCAGTTTTTAAAAATTTAATCGTGACTATATAATTTTATTAGATTTCAACTAAAATAATAATAATCCTTGTATTTGATATGGCGCTCTATGACATTGAGCTGTCAGAAAGCGCTTCACAGAATATACTGTAAAGTGGAGTGACTGAATTTTGTGGGTGAAATGCAGCATTCAATTGCACACAGTAGTGTCCCAAAGTCATGGATTGATTGTCATTTTGTAAAAAAAACTGTATTATTACCCCTACCAATTGACCAACAACTGAGTTCCAATTTACAGAAGTGTGTGAAAACTTGCCTAAGGTTTTGGCAGTTCCCTTCCTGGGAATCAAACCCAGGTTTCCCACTCGCAGGTAAGCATGCTATCCACTACACTATTAGATTCCTTCCATCCAAAGCAACTGGATCAAACTTAATACTAAATTACTGAAGACGATATTGTGGTTTCAAGCTTCACATGAGAGGCAACTAGTTAGTTGAGCTCAGTCTAAGCTGACACCTAGGGGAACTGTAGCAGCGTAATATTATTGGGAGATACATACAGGCCTTTGAATGAGATATTATTTTGAGTTCCTGTCTGCCTGTTCAGGTGGTAAAGGATCCTTTGGCACTATTTGAAAGGATTTTTCTCCTGTGTCCTGGCCATCAATCCTCGAGGAAAACTGGTCATTCACTTCCTGGCTGTGTGCAAATTGGTTGCCTCATTCGCTTACAAATATGTATTCACCACACTTGACAGTGACTACCTGTGAAACACTTGGGAGACGTCTCAACCCTGTTAGCGCCTCAACCTCAAACCCAAAGGCTATTATTAATTGAAGAAAGCACTTACTTGCTCTCCAGTAAGGAAAGTCTGCAGACTCTGATCCACTCATACAAACAATAGATTGAGGGAACATGACTGGGTGCACCCGCCACTCCTCTGGGGTAAGGTGCTGTGCTGCGGACGTGGTTACGCCAGGCCGAGCCGAGTCTCTCGCCAAGAACGCCACCTCATTGGTGCGTCGCATAAGGTCATCCCAACGGGTCTTGATGGCCTTTACGGTCCTTTTGACCCGTGAGACTGCGTTGACCTTGACAGTGATATCCTGCCAGATGGTGTCACGGTCTCCCTGTGACAACCTGTGGGCGCGACTAAACAGTTGGTTCCTATGGGTGTTCACCTGTATCATCAAAATCCGCAGCTCCTCTGAGCTGAATTTGGGCAGCCTCTGCCTCCTCCTCCTCTGCTGCAGCTGCTCTTGCTGCTCTGCCATTTTGCTGAATTCTGCAAACTCCACGCACCACGTGGCTCACTCACTCCCCAAAGAGCAGTCATTTGCATGTTAGCAGTGGGGCCGGCCTGACTCGCTCACTCACTGACTCAGGTTTCCGCTGGTTTGCGGATTCCGGAATTTTTGCAAGAGAGAATGAAACTTTTTTTATTGCTGAAACAAGCCGAGACTTTTTTTTTGTTGATGAAGAATTTTTTTGTGGGGTGAAAAAATAATGAATTGGGAATTATGGGGAAAGTGGAGGGAGGGGGTCAGGGGGAGGGGAGGGAATACTGTATTCCGCAAAAAATGGAAAGCTGCAATTTGCGAAAACAATCCTTCCTGAGCTATTTGGAGGAAGAGAAAAGAAAAAGGGGGGAGAGGAGAGGGATGGAGGGGAGAGGGAGGGTGGGGGTATAGTATGTTGGAGACTGGAGGGTGTTATTAGCTGAGGGTTGGTTTGAGGCTGTTTTGGCTTTTCCTCCCGTGATGCCCAGAGACTGACCAGGTTTGTTGCCCCAAGTCACCAATCATTAGCCCAAAAGCACCCCCCCCCCATAGTGTGCAATTGGCTGCCGTGTTTCGCCCACAAAATATATACTGTATATAGAGAGAAGCTTCCCAAGCTATACCCACCCACACACAGCCTGACCCACACACACAGCCTGACCCACACACACAGCCTGACCCACACACACAGCCTGACCCCTGCCCCTCACACACAGCTTGACCCCTTCCCCCGCCTGCCCCCCCCCCCGCCCCCACACACAGCTTGACGCTCCACATATCTTGATCCCCTCCCCCCCTCTGACCCCCCACAGCCTTATCCTCACACACAGCTTGACCCCTCATCCCGCCTGACCCCGCCCCTCCCCCCCACAGCCTTATCCTCACACACAGTTTGGCCCCACCCCCCGCCTGACCCCGCCCCTCCCCCCACAGCCTTATCCTCACACACAGCTTGACTCCTCCCCCCGCCTGACCCCGCCCCCCGCACCAACTGACAACAAACACACACCCACAGTCTGGGTGGAGATGGCGGCCAGTCAGCAGGTTACACACAGAGAGAGGGGGGGCAGCGGGGAGGGGGGCAGCGGAGGGGGGGCAGCGGGGAGGGGGGCAGCGGGGAGGGGGCAGCGGGGGGAGGGGGTAAGAGAGGGCAGCGGGGAGGTGGAAGATGGGGGAGGGAGCAGCGGGGAGGGGGGGTAAGAGAGGGCAGCGGGGAGGGGGGGTAAGAGAGGGCAGCGGGGAGGGGGGGGAGAGGGGGCAGCGGGGAGGGGGGGTAAGAGAGGGCAGCGGGGAGGGGGGGGAGAGGGGGCAGCGGGGAGGGGGGGGAGAGGGGGCAGCGGGGAGGGGGGGGAGAGGGGGCAGCGGGGAGGGGGGGTAAGAGAGGGCAGCGGGGAGGGGGGGAGAGGGGGCAGCGGGGAGGGGGGGAGAGGGGGCAGCGGGGAGGGGGGGGAGAGGGGAGGGGGGGGAGGGGGGGGAGGGGGCAGCGGGGAGGGGGGGGAGAGGGGGCAGCGGGGAGGGGGGGGAGAGGGGGCAGCGGGGAGGGGGGGCAGCGGGGAGGGGGGGGGGAGAGGGGGCAGCGGGGAGGGGGGGGGGTGGGTGTAGGGAAGACAAGGGGGGCTATACGATGACGGGGTGACGGAGGGGTTGATGTTGTGGTGGGGGTTTATATGGTGAGGGGGGTTGTGTCTCTGGTGTGGGCTCCATGTTGTTGATGTGTGTGATGTGAGTGAGTGCTGTGCCTGGCAGGAGGGCGGCTGTGAGGTGAGGCTGGAGTGGGATTGCCGGAGGTGCTGGTGGCCGGGGCCAGGTTACAGGCCGGGCGTCAAGGACTCGGCCAGGAACGCAGCCTTCAGGCGAGAGGCGGAGAGACTCCGGCTCCAGTGAGTGCAGGCTGGCTCCTTGTGCCGCATTCACTCACCTCACTCCACACGAGCCTCACAATAATCCGTCCACAAAACAACCACGATAATAAAAAAACTGGTCACTTTCAGTCCGCGACAGTTTGTGGGACAAACAGCGCGGAATTGGCTGCCGCGTTTCGCCCACGGATATACTCAATTCACTCTACAGTACTGCAGATTCTCTGGAGCGCTTTGAGACGTCTAGAAGACGTGAAGAGCGCGACATCAAATGCAGGGATTATCATTATTCGCTCGTTAATAATTTGGTCACTCAATTCACGACTGTTTGTGGGGCACCGCCGTCCGCATTTCGCCCACAAAAATAGCCAATTAACTTCATATTACTGTACTCTTCGCGCTTTGAGACTTCTTGAGACGTGATGAAAGCGCAAGGATTATTATTTGTTAGAATTTAAAGAAAGGCATCCACTTACTCCATTACAGTGAGCCTCAGTAAGACCCTCTGACTGATTTTATAAAATATAATAATAATCCTTGCATTTGATACAGTGATTTTCACGTCTTCTAGACATCTCAAAGCACTTCACAGAGTGAAGTGAATCTTACATCACCCTAAGCACCCCCATACTGTTAGCTCACTAATGAGGAAAGGCGCTCTGAGACTCGGCCCGGCATGGAGGGCGCTATATAAATCAAAGTTGTTGTTGTTGAAAACAGCATTCAGTCAAAAGAAAAAAGTGACAGTTAGTGCACCCAGATTTAATGGCAAATTGTGAGCACATATTGAGGCAGTGTTGTTATCTGTTTACATGGCAGTAGTGATGCTGAATGCCATTTTTTTTTCTAGATTTAGTAATAATCCTTCTAAAAAAAACGCAATAAGAAAAATTGATCATTTCAATCCACGACTGTTTATGGGACACTGCTGTGCGCGATTGGCTGCCACGTTGCTCACACAAATATACAGTCAATTCACTTTACAGCAGTGACTTCCAAACTCTAAAGATCCGCGCCCCCCCCACCCCCAGCCAACGGTACTCCCCCCCCCCCCCCCACCAAGGGAGGCGCGCGCCACAGTTTGGAACCCACTGCTTTACAATATATTCTGTGAAGCACTTTGAGACATCGATAAGATGTGAAATGCAAATAAAATATCAAATGCAAGGATTATTATTATTATTTCAACACTGTCTTGTACCTGTTGTGCCTGTCATATAGGAAAACTACATGACAATAACAACAACAACAAAATTACATTGATAGAGATCCTTCCACGTCGGGAGGTGGGAGTGCATGAAAGGTTCTCGTCTTCGGGGCTGAGCTGATTTAAAAAGTGATGTGCTTGTTAATGATGGAATCTGTTTGATCGCCTGGTAGTCTTGGTAGTCAGTTTCCTAAACGTGGTTCATTGTTAATAATAGACCAGCTACCCTGGCTCATTGGCAGCACTTGGAGTAGTAGACCAGTTATACTGGAGGTAGAGATTCTTCCTGCTCAGCTCCTTGCTAACTCTGCAAGTCAAATACCTAACTAACAAATGGGTATTAGGCTAATTGTAGGTTAACTGTAAGTTAGTTCAAGCCAGCAACTTTGGTCTTTATGGCATGTCCTCCTGACGAATACAAGTGTAATTTTGTGGTTCTGCTGCAATGCTTTTACTGACTTGGCCATTAAAGGAACTCATTGCTTATTATTGTTTCATGTTTTGTTCTAATTTATGACTGATTTGCCTGTTGTGAGGGCTTTCATTAATGACTGCAATAATTTAATAAATATGCTGGTGCTAGTTTATTCACTGTGACTAACAACTCACATTGAGAAATGTTCTACAGATAGTCCAGACTTGTTTTTTCGGGACTGGATACTGTATGTATTTTGGCACTTCCTGATTTATTTAAGGGCCAAAGTCTTCATGAAAATATCTGTTTTCATTTGGGAAAAGTAAGAGCCACAACTGATCTCCCCTTTTCATTTTTTTTCATCGTAGTGACATCCAAAAATATTTTTCTAGTTTGTTACAATTTTCTTGTCAATTCCAGAATATGTGATTTGGAAAAGGACAAGAATATCTTTCTATATAATAAAAAGAATGAATTCAGAGCTGAACACAGCACTTTGGAAGATCTGGAGCTGAAGTTGACAAACGGCAGGAAAACAGAAAGTAAGGTTTACCTCACCCACTTACAAAAAGTTTCATTCATTATTATATCATTGCCATGGTCTTGAAAATATGTTTACAAATACAGGAAAATCTAACCATTATAGTCCTCATCCTCACTTTAAAGCCCTTCCACAGCCTTACCCCCTCCTACCTCTCTGACCTGCTGACCCCCTATCAATCTGTCTGCTCCCTCTGTTCATTAGGCTCTGACCTGCTCCATGTCTCCTGCCCTACCATCAGTGGCCAGGCCTTCAGCCTTTCTGCTCCCACTTTTTGGAACTCCATCCCACAATCCCTTCACCTCCTTTAAGGCCAGTCTCAAGATCCTCCTTTTTGACTATGCCTTCAACCGCCATCCTACCTCTCTGGTCTTCCTCATCCTAGCCTTGCCCCGCCCTGCACCCCCATGCGTGGGTCCTGACCCCTGACTGTTCAGCGCCCTGGGACATCCTCTCAACGTGAAAGGCGCTCTAGAATTGTAATTTTTTTTAATTGTCCTGTACCCTTGCTATATGCTGCCTCGCAAGTACATTAACCAGCTTCTGGCCAAGATGTTACTTTCTAAACTATGCATAGGTAATGGTGCCAATTAACCTGATAACCAGGAATAATACATATTTTAGAATGTGGCTTTTGACCTCTTATACCCAGAGGATGGCACTGTAATGAGGTTCCCCTGTATCCAGTGGAGTCCTGTAGATCGTGGTTAGCAAGTGAAAGACCTGGGTTTGATTCACAGCAGGGAAAGACCTTGGGCATATTTCCTTACACTGCACACCTGATAATAATCCCTCAAAAAACCCAATAATAAACTGGTCACTTCAATCCATGACTGTTTATGGGACACTGCTGTGCGCAATTCATTGCAGTGTATCACCCACAAATATACAGTCAATTCACATTACAGTATATTCTGTAATGCACTTTGAGATGTCTAGAAAACGTGAAATCAAATGCAAAGATTATTTATTATTACAGTATAATGTTTTTAACTGGGAATGTTGAATCATATTGACATTTATTGATACCTTGAGGTAATTTACCAAAACTATATCTTTCATTAAATTAGTATCATTGGAAAACTGAACTGGTGAGGTTGTTGACATTAATTCGCTTATATACAAGACGTTAGATTCTGGGTTTCAAATTGTTGCTTCCGGGACAGTGTGGGCTTGTCGATTGTACCTACAAAAAACAGAGCAAGCCACACAGTCTTGAGAGAACTGATGCCTGATGAAAGTAAAATTGAATCATTGAATCTTATGGCACAAAAGGAGGCCATTCGGCCCATCGAGTCTGTGCCGGCTTGATAGCCATCTTGAAGTAAGCAAGCTATGGAGGGCATTCAATAAAGCTGAAACCAGACAATTATTATAAAATAATTTTCACAGGCCTTTGGTAATTTCTGTTGCATTTGAGTTTGAGTGGGGTGGTGGGCAACTGCTGAACTGTGAACACTTATGTACTTTATATCTGGAAAGTATGTGAAGTTAAAAAGGACCATCTACAGAAGAAATCTGAATGGGTAAGTTAAGAGAACAGTTTGTTTTTGTTTTGTTTCAGCGCCTTGGTATGACCTCCTGATGTGAAAGAAGCGAGATCAGTACAAGTGTAATTTTATTGTGTGTTGTTGTTGTTTAACTGGTTCTTTAGGATAAGTGTAATTTATGATTTATTTTGTGGTTATATCTCATACCAGAGACAAAGATTCAGCAACAGCTTGGAAAAAATTACCATAATGTGAAGAGGTTCCAGAGCCAGCTAAAGGATGTCAAACCAACTCCAGAATGTATGTAATACTATGCAAATTAATATCATAGTTTTGTTGTTTATAGAATAATGTAAAGCAAACGGGACTTTAGAAACATGGAAATTTACAGCACAGAAGATCCATTGTTTCTGTGCTAGCTATTTGAAGAACAACCCATTTAGGACTACAGTAGAAGCCCGTTTATCCGTGACCCGATCAACTGTAACTTCTGTATAACCGGCACCACAAAAAAAAGGTCCGCATTTGTTAAACTGGAATTTATCCAGAAAAATGCATTTTGTTTGGTGTTTTGTGTTGCGTCAGTATTTTGGAATGCTGCTACTAGGTGCCTGATGGTGCCGCTAGCTCAGAATGCTGCTGGTACAGCATTCTGCAGAGTGTGCAGAGGTACACTCTCCGGATTTGAGAGAGGAGGGAGAGCGAGGCTGAGTTCATTAATTTAGCCACAAAGCAGCAAAACACACACAAAGCAAAGCTTGCAGATCAATACATCTCAGCTTTTATTTTGATAAGTTTAATAAATTAATTTAAAAAAACACAAACCCCCTGCAATACATCTCAAGTCTGGTTTATTTTACAAATACCTTTAAACTTGGGAAGCTGCAGTGTATATCAGAAACACACTCAGCACCTCCCCTTACCCCAGTCTGATTACTTTGTTAAAAACAAATCTAACTTTAAAAGTGAAATGAAACATTTGTTTTCAATGCCCATCCTTGGATCATTTGAAGGAAAGTTAACTGAACAGTGACAGTGGCGGCTGCTTTCTCAATAACACAAACTTTCCTCTCTCTGCTCCCAATGAGAACAGTGTCATTTAGACGTGTAACTTTTGCACTAGTTTAAAGATCTCTCTGAACTGCCTGGTCGCTGTGTGTAAAATGATTATAATTATTATTTATATATTATCATATAAATGATTATTTAGTGTATTATTGAATGTAATTTTTTTTTTTAATTATATATTTTTTGTGTTGGGTTTTCTGCCGAATATCCGGTAGGCGCTTTAACTGGCACTGGCCAACTCTCGAGGGTGCCAAATAAACAGGCTTCTACTGTATTTACCTGCTTTCTCCCCATATCTCTGCAAAGTACTCCTTTTAAGTTATCTATCTAGTTTCCTCCTGAAGGCTAATATAGTTTCTCCCTCAACCATGGCATTCCACATCCTAATGAGTGTATTCAAAAGAAATTCCTCCCAATCATCTCTTTTGCTAATTACTGCATTTATAGCTGATGTATTTTGCTCGCTGAATCTCTCCCTATCAATTCCCTATTTATTTCGTAAGATAGATAACAACAACAACTTTTTATATAGCGCCCACCACGCCGGACGGTGTTTCGGAGTGCTTAAATACCACATACCAAATACCATATTGTTTGTATTTACACGGTCTGAAAGATTTGTTACATTGGGATCAATTTAGCAGTATTTTTCTGACATATTTAAAATTCAGTGCACTGGAAGCAAACCACCCAGCACCTTCCCAATGATTGGGAGAAGCCGGACAGTTAGATTTCTGTATCACATCTTTCAATTGGCACCTGGAGGGATTCTGACATTTTTAAAACAAAAACGCAGAGTAGCTGCTGCTTATTGCTGCTTAATAGTATAACAGCACTATACAGGTTTCTCAAACGCATGTCTTGGCTCACAAATAGAAGTGACTTGGTACCCATGAAACTTTATCCAAAACCTTCATCTGAGAAGTGGAGAAAATTGTTATTTCCTCTATTGCTAATGCTGATCAGTATATGCAGCTGGGGTGGACAACTTCCTCCTGGGCTTCTAAGACTTGAGCTTGTGACCACCATCACTCCCACTCCCACTCCCACCCTCGCCCATCTCCATTGGCTCCCCATCCCCCAGAGAATCGAATTCAAGTTCCTCGTCCTCACTTTCAAGGCCATTCAAGGCCTTGCCCCTGCCTATCTCCCTGATCTACTGTCTCCCTATCAGCCTGCCCACACCCTCCGTTCAGTAGACATGGGCCTGCTCCACGTTCACCGCACTAACTGCCCAATCATCGGTAGCCAGGCTTTCAGCGTCTCTGCTCCCACATGTGGAACTCCATCCCGCAGCTCCTCCGCCTTGTTTTCTCTTTCAAGGCCGGTCTCAAGACTAGTGTCCGGCGATATATCGGTATAATTTTTCATATCGATATGCCGATATTGTAAATTTGAATATATCGAAAAATTCGGTATAAAAAAAACGGGATATCACAAAACATCGGTATATGGTGTCTGGCAATATATCGATATATCAGTTATATTGATATAATACAAACTTTTTCAAGATACCTTGTTGCCGGCATTGCAATCCTCCTGGGCGTAGAGCACGCACATCGGAATGCGCACGCACACACAGAATAAAAAAACCTGGTGATATCGATATATCGGTATATATCGCTATGAGCCCACCGATATATCGATATCGGAAAATTTCCATATCGCCGGACACTACTCAAGACCTTTCTCTTTGACCGCACCCACTAACTCTTCCCCCTCTCCTTCCCCCTACCCCAACCTTCCCGCCCCCCCCCCCCCCCCACCACCCCGCTTGGGTCCCGACCTGACTGTTCAGCGCTTTGGGACGTCCTCCCGACGTGAGAGGCGCTATATAAGTGTAATTTTGTTGTTGTTCCTATGAGGCAGATATTGGGGCCTGATTTCTATGGAAATTGCTTGGCCTATATTGATGTTTCTCAGCATCATTGAGAATGAAACTTGAGAATGTGAAGATTAAATTTTTATTTCACTTTGCTGATATGATGCTGCTTGTTATAATGAAATGCTGTAAAAAGTTGAAAATGTTCTATATAATGTAAATCTACCTAGGCATATTGCATTCTCACTAATGGTATAACTCGTGGGCAACCTTGGGCAAATTTGATTACTCCACACGCCTAATAATACTCCCTAAAAAAAATATATAATTGGTCATTTCAATCCATAATTGTTTGTGGGACATTGTTGTGCGCAATTGGCTGCCGTGTTTTGCCCACAAACAATAAAGTCAATTCACTTTTTATAGTATATATAAATAAGATATTTATATTAAAGTGCTTTGAGACATCTAGAAGACGTGAAAAGCACTATATCGAATGCAAGGAATATTATTATTATAAGTTTATTGTTAAGTAGAACCAAATGTACAAATTCTATTGGTTAAATATTACTCACTATTCAGTATATTTACTACCTGTTATACATTGTACAGTTCATAATTGCTAATTGTGTTTGGGTGCTTTCTAATTCTCCACATGTTCTCCATGTTTAGTGGATTGTGAATCTGATTCTTTTTAAGTTGTAGAAAAGCTAAAAGAAATGATGGAGGTAGTTGAAAATGCAATCAGTACCTTTAAAGAAGAACAAAGACAAATGTAAGTTTTTTTTAAAAAAGAATAATAATTGTACGTAGTTTGATTGACACAATTCAAATCATGAAAGGGATGAGAACAAACTAGATAGACACTAGTAAAATGGGAACAGTACTCTACGAGCATTTAAACTTCAAAGTTTCTGCCTTTTGTTGAGCTCTGGTGCAGACTTCAACATTCTGTGAACATTTTGAACAGAAGTTCAGTATGGCTTTGAATTTGCTGCCAATAAAATTACACTACGCTTTGTTTCCACTCTCGTAAAATTTCTAGGAGAGTGGATTATCGATACTAATTGAGCCTGGCCTCTTTACAGATAAGCAGACAGTGCAGTCATTTGGACATTACACAAAATACAAATTTGCTCTAGCACTAATTTTAAAAAGAACAGGAATTTTGTTTTAACTATAGTTTCATGCTTACAAGTCATTTAAAAAAATCTCTGACTTTCCCATTCTCTCTACATTTTTCTCTCTCTGTTAGTTTCAAGCAATCTAGCTTTCTTTTAATATCTGTACAATATCTCTATCTCTGTAAACTGTATACTACAAAAATATAATAGATTACCTTTGAGACCAGCAAAAATACCTGTGTGAAGTTACGTGCATTTGACCACCTTCCAAGGCTGTATTAGCAAAATGATTAGTTAGTTAGATATGTTTTGTTGGTTGCTAACTGAGAGCAGATTATAGCTAGAGTCCTGTAGCTCAGTGGTTAGAACACTCACCTCACAAGCGAGAGATCTGGGTTCGATTCCAGGCAGGGTGAAATGTTGGGTAAGTTTCCTTACTCCACAAGCCTCTGTTTACCTAGCAGTAAGTGAGAACCTGGTTAGTCAATTGGTAGATTGCTTTTCTGGGGATAATCCTCTCTTTTTAAAAAAAAATTGGTCACTCAATCCAACGTGGGATACTATTGTGTGCAATTGGCTGCCTCATTTCACCCACTGTTGTAGTCTATTCACTTTGTAATATATTCTGTGGAAGCGCTTTGAGACATCTAGAAGACGTGAAAAGTGTTATATCAAATGCAAGGATTATTATTATTATTTGCGCAAGCTTGCTAGGATCACAATATAGCCATGGTCAGAGTGTCCCTGGAAACCTCGTACAACTCCATACATTAGCACAACAGCATTTTTTGCCACTACCGCTCCATGTCCAACTGTCATTTTGAAACCCATGTGGATAACCTTGATATCCAGATTGGAACCATGAAATATGCAGTTGTGGACTCAATGTTAGCAATGGTAATCACCCAGTTTATCATTACTGGTAAATTTCATGTACTTGACCAACTTTTTCCAGTTATGAGGAACTGATGAAAGAGGAAAAGACAACCAGTCAAGAAATTTCAGCTTTGGAAAAGAAAATTGAAGTATGGGCTGTGGTTCCATCAACAATAAAGATACCCAAGGTCTCCTTAGCGAAAGGGTCAACAATTCATTCTGGTGCAGACAATATGCTAGCTGAAGCTGCAGAGTTTGATAGGTTTCTTCAACAAACTGGAGGCCGCCAAGGTGGCTGGGATGATTTTGACCACCAGAACTTTCTCAAGGTGTGGACGAAACACAAAGGAAAGCTGTCATTCATTGAAGAGGCGTTGCAGTATTTGCCTGGGAGGACTGAGGAGGACATAAAGCTTCATGAGCAGTGGTACCAAGAGTTTCATTTTTTGGATGAGAGAAAAAAAGAGGTGAGAGACATAGATTGTTTCATCTTCAGAATTGTAAGCATTGAATAGAATTCTAAACTAGGAATCGGAAATATAATCTGTAATTTGAAACCACAGTGATAATTTTACTCTGCGGGTAAATAAAGCTAGTGTGGAAATAGCCAAATGGATGGTCATATGTGCTTTTCTCATGCTGAGTTTCAAGGATAATGAAGAGAGATGACATCTAACTCATTCTGTACTTGGCAATGGAATGCTTAATGCTAATTACAAAAAGTGTTCATTTCCTTTGGATTGACATTTCTCGTCTTGGTGTGTCAGAGTTTATAAAAATACGTACTAATGATGGATCTCACTGATGCCACTGCTTTATCCTTGACACAAAATGACGTATAATTTTAGCTTGTTTCCTTAGATTTATGCAAATTCTCAGGTGGTGTTGCGTTTTGATTTGAAGTTCATAATTTTATCAGTAGAGCATTTCTGATGCTGGGATGGTGATCTTAATATGCAGTATTTAGTTTTAAAATTACTTGTGAAGTAATTCCTAGATGATGAATCAGAAGTGATTCCTGGACTAATATAATGCTGTGTATAATACTGTGTCCAATGACTTTTAAACCTGGAAGCAAAAATAAATGCTTATTTTTTCAGATCACATTATTTAAACAAATTAATTCAAAGAAAAGCAGGTTGCAATAGTTTAGGAAAATAACAAGAACAAAATTACACTTGTGTAGTGCCTTTCACATCAGGAGGACATCCCAAGGCTCTGGACAGTCATTGGACAGTAGGGTCCGTCGATATGGAAATTATCCGATTTAGATATATTGATGGGCTCATATCGAGATACACCGATATTTTGATATTTTGTGCTGCGCATGCGTGCGTGGCGCGAGGTACGCGAGCATTCGGAGGTGCGCGCGCATTCGGGGCCTATCTCCTCAGGAGGTAAATATCTCTCTCTCTCTCTGTGTCTCTCACACTCTCCATCTCTTTGTTTTTCTCTCTGTGTCTCTGTCCTCTCTCACACCCTCCCACCCATCTCTCTCTCTCTCTCTTAGCAATCAATCTGTCTGTCTGTCTGTCGGTCTATCGATCTATCGATCTATCGAAATCAATCAATCATTCTGGGTCTTGTAGTTCAGTGTGCGCGCATCCCGATTTTTTTCGATATGTCGACTTTTCGATATATCAATATATTTAAATGCCTATTCGGCATATCGATATAAAAATTATATCGGATATTATCGATATATCGCCGGACCCTACTGGACAGTGAACTATTTTGGAAATCTGACTTCAGACCCTCTGATCAAATGTCTTTATTGAAATTGCTTTGCAGGCTATTGAGAAATGGAAATCAAAGAAACAGCAGGAGAGGGAGAAATTACTGAAGAAGCAAAAACATGCAGAGGAGAGGCTGAAAGCAATGACTCAAGTACAAAAAGAGAATGCAAGGCTCAGACTTGAGAAGGAGAGAAAAGAAAAACAAACCCAGGTGGAGTTATGGAAAAAACAGAAGGAACAAGAAATTGCTCAAGAGAATGAGAGGCAAAAAATTGAAGAAATGGCCAGCATGAAAAAGCAAAGCAAGGAAAATCAGAGGCGGCTTGAAGTGAAGAAAATACTAGAAGACCTTGCTCAGCAGAAGATGGAGCAGAAAGAGTTTTTGCAACTTGAAGCACAAATGAAGGATGAAGCTGAAATGGAAGAGAGGAGAATGTTTGCAGCAAGAGAAATCTCTAAATTTCAAGACCGTGTGAGTGTTTCAGAATCTTGTCTGTTTTGTCAAGGCTCTGAATAGTACAAAGCAACTTATCTAATTTTTAAACTTAAAAAAAAAATTGGATTAAACCCCATTTTCAACTGACTAAATTACTTTAATAAAATATAGCTTTTTTAATAAAGGAAAGTGAATTGGAATGTTACACTATCAAGACAAGTGATAGAAAGCTCTTCTTTCAATTATTTTTAATGCTCCAAAGTTACTTCTCCATTCCACAAAGCCCCTATTAGAAGAGCATATGCTGCTGTTCATAGGTGTCTCATGGGTGGCTGCGACAAAAGGTACTAAATAAATAAATGCTGCCTCGTTTTGCCCACAAATTTACAGTCAATTCACTTTACAGTATATTCTGTGAAGCGCTTTGCGATTTCTGGATCAAATTCAAGGATTATTATTATTATTGTCTACGTTAGTGCTACTTCATTACTTTTATTATGGATATTCAGATCAATATTTGGAAAATATAATTAAAAATCCTGCTTATTGAGAGAACATTTGAAGGTATCAGTGTAACTAATTTACAGCTCATTCCACTCCATGGTTTTTAACATTATTTAACATTATTTTGATATTTCCTATCTGTGGAATCTATAATCTTTGGGTTTGATTTAGTGCTTTATCACATCATTGGGATGTCCGGAAATGCTTCATAGGATTTTACTGTGAAGTGTAATAACTGTATTTGTAGGTACACACTATAAACAGCTAGTTGTACATAGCAACATCCCAAACAGCCATTCAGTGCATGACCACAGATCAGTTGGCCTCTACCAACTGTTCAGATCAGGTTCCTATCAACCTTCCCTTCGTTCAGCGGTCTTCAGTCTGCTCCATGTCCCCGACCAATTGGCGGCCGGCCTGTCAGCCTTTTTGCCCCCACACTCTGGAACTGCATCCCACAGTCCCTTGGCCTTGCTTCCGCCTTGCCTCCTTCAAGATTGGTCTCAAGACCCTCCTTTTCGATCATGCCTTCTGCCGCCCTCCCATCTCTCTCTCCCTCTCCTCCCCCCTACCCTGGCCGCCCCCATGCTCGGGTCCCGACCACTGACTTTTCAGCTCTTTGGGAAGTCCTCCCAATGTGAAGGGCGCTCTATAAATGCAATTTTGTTGTTGGCCACAAATCTGATTGCTGGCTGTGCTGAGTAAGATACTTGTACCTAGGGCAACAGTTGAGTTCTACACTACAATTTGGTGTCTTGGCTCAGGAGGCGACAATCAGCCAGGGTTCATACTACCTCTTGCTCCATAAAACCCTTGCTACAAAATGTGTATAGGAATATAATCAGTCTTGCCTCAACCTTCATGTCATAACAGTCTATGAATACTCATCCTTTGCTCATAAAGAACTTGTGTGAGGTATGGGAGGTCTGTAGGTGTCCATGCAACTGTTCTCCAGTAAGAGTTTATGACTTGAGGTGAAGAGGAACGGAGTAAATTGGAAAAATCAATTGTTTAAGTTCATTTACAGTATGTTTCATTGCATTTTATTTTGTGTGAAAACCTATTGGGAAATAGAGCTCATGTTTGATGGGATATTAATGAATTTGTAATGTAGATTGGTGGATTTTCAGTTAGCCTTCATGTTAAACATTCCTTCTCCTAGGTTAGGAGCATTGGCATGTGCCACTCCCAACTATATAGTGTACCTTATGTGGGAAGTAATTTTATCCTTTTTTTTAACAGTTCTTTACATTAGTACGAAAGGGAAAATAAGTATTTTCGATACTCTAAATATGGTTAATAGTCTTTGCATTGGATGCTGATCATTCATAAAACATTCTGCAATTATGTTAATATTAAAAGACTAACTTTGTACATTTGTAGGACCTGCAGAAGCTGAAATACAAATTAGCAGAGAAACAAGCACAAAAAGAGGAGGAGGCAGAACAAGAGGAGAAGCTTAGAAAACTTAAAGAGAAGGTAAAAATTATAAATCTGTTAACGTGAAATACCTGTCTGGTGGAAAGTGCTCTGAATTTACTTTTCACCACTCAGTCAGACTGAAAACTGTGCGGGATCTCTTTTGTGAGGTCATACTTGAACTCTGTCAATGCAATTGCATGGGGAGCAGAAGATCAGTCTTTTCTCAGTTTCAAACCGGGAACTGAAACTCAAATTCTTGATTTTGCCACTTGTCGCTGGTAACTCCCAAGATTTCCAGGTCTGTTATAAATGAGTATGAAATGACACTTATGTGTGTCACAAGTGATAAAGTAACTTGTGATCTGTGATAAAAAGACTTACAGTGTAAAATGAAGTCGTAAAATGTCAAAGTGCTCCCCAGGATTTATTGTGCAATGGAGCGTCTGCGTACTTGTGGGTGAACATGACAGAACAATTGCACTCAGCAATATCCCACATAGATTGAGTGACCAATTTTTTTTTGGGGGGAGGATTGTTGACCAGGAACTGGGAGAAACTTCCTTCTCTTTTTGAACAATGCCATGCAATCTTTACTGTCTTCCTAAATAGGCAGACTGCATCTCGTTTAACTTTTCATCCGAAGGACATATATGTTAAACAGATACTCAGTGTTAAACAAAAACTTCTGCCATCAGGAGTTATATTGCCTCTGCAATATCATAAAGTACCATCCTGTTTTCCAGCCTTTTTCTCATGCTCGTAACCCTGCACTAAACATGTATCTCAATGATTGAATGCCTAGCTCCCATTGCTGGTTGAGGAAAAAGCTAGGCTGCTAATTATGAATCCTGTGTGCACATAATTAAATGCTTTCTATTGAAAATGTCGCAAACTGGGATTTCATCCCATTATAGTAAGTGGATTTTGGGGTTAATCGGCATGTGGATATATGGGAGTCTATCTACTTTACGACCATCTTAGATACTGGCTGCAATAACATATTGCCTGAACACTATTGCAGATTCTTTTGATTTTCAAATTAACAACAACAACAACAAATTACACTTATAAAGCGCCTTTCACGTCGGGAGGACGTCCCAAGGCGCTGCACAGGAGGCGTGTGACCCGAGCTGGGAGGGGAGTGTACGGGAAGGGGTGAAACACTTAGGGGAGGTCGAAGAATTCGGGGTGGAACAAAAGGCACGGTCGAAGAGGAAAGTCTTCAAACCGGCCTTGAAAGAGGAAAGGGAAGAAACGAGACGGAGGGATTGGGGGATGGAATTCCATAAAGTCGGAGCAGAAAAACTGAAGGCCCGGCCTCCGATGGTGGGGCGGTTCGGGCGAGGGGCTTGGAGCAGGCCAAGTCCTGCTGAACGGAGGGTCTGGGTGGGCTTGTAGGGGGAGAGTAAATTGGTTAAACAGGGCGGGGCAAGGCCATGTAAGACCTTGAAGGTGAGGCCGAGGATCTTGAACTCGATTCTCTGGAGGATGGGGAGCCAGTGGAGACGGGCGAGGGTGGTGGACATCCTCCCGATGTGAAAGGCGCTCTTTAAATGTAATTTTGTTGTAGATCTCTAAAGATTTGATATGAAAATAATTTCACTATGATGTTCAGATTATTTTAACAAATTATTTCTGAAAATTAATACTGTATATTCTTACTCAGTGGGTAAGTAGGCATCCTAGTGCATTACTGAGTCTATACATTTTTTTTAGTAGATTCCCTCATCTGTGTTAGCTGGTGTCACCTAAATCAACAGGGATCTTAAAACTGGCCCTAGTGCCTTTGAGTTAGGATAGAAGAAAAGCAGCATTTTGATCCTGATGCTTTCCAATGACAACTGCTGAAAAGTACCCTTATGCGTGTTGATTCAAATCAGGATAATTGCTGATACAGTCTGTGCATTTATTATTTAGCCTTGTGTGAAGAATGGAGACTTAGATTAGGTACTTGAGGTTAAATGTCTTTTATATCCATACTTCATCAAAAGTCCGTTTTCAGATAAGAAAGGGATAAATGAATGTATTCTGTTTATTGATAGTCGCTTTAAATATTTCAAGTATACTCTGACTACTGAGATGTATAACAAGTGAAAGTTTTGTTCAAATAAAATTTCTTTGCAGGTTGATTCCCAAATACCGGGAGACCCATCAAGGCTCTTTAAACCTACCAAAGGATGGGAACAGCATATTAAAGAAAGAGGACCAATTGGTGGTGGACCTATGCTGCATATTCCTCATCGGTAAGTGTGTGATGTGACCTTTTTTGATGGATTAGCCAGCATTAAAAAGACACAAATTACTTTGTCTCCATATTAAATTTCTGTCCATTGCATTGTTTTACAGAGCTGTTCCATCGTGGCGGCAGGGGATATAGCCAAGTGCTCCAATGAAAAATATCATGAATGATGATCCTGGAAGTAGTTTGATTTATAATTCTGTAAATATTTTCATTTGGTCAAGATGTAAATTTAAATTTAAAGTCTTGTTTATTTAATTATATTTTCAAATTGTATAGTGAAATGGACATCCCCCCGACGTGAAAGGCGCTCTTTAAATGTAATTTTGTTGTAGATCTCTAAAGATTTGATATGAAAATAATTTCACTATGATGTTCAGATTATTTTAACGATAATAAAATCTTCGGTTTCTACTTGTGTACTCACACGCCTCCTGTGCAGCGCCTTGGGACGTCCTCCCGACGTGAAAGGCACTCTATAAATGTAATTTGTTGTTGTTGTTGTTGTGTACATTCTAAAACACCTTTGCAAAATTGTTTAATTTATTGTGGGCTGGATTGATTGTGGCGTTCCACACCCCCAAGTACTGTACCATACATATATGTTTACTATGCCTGATCCTCTGGGTGACCCCAGCTACATTCATCATCAGATTCTTGGCATTCAGTTCTCCTTGTAAAACCAATCAATGGATCCTCACAGCTCAGGAGCTGTAAGTAACTCACAAATAAAATATAGTTACGCTGGCCTTGTCTTTTGCTGTTAGTTCTCCTAAGCCCACAAACAGAAACCGAGATTTCAGTTTAAGTGGAAGCTAGAAGCAACTGTTTTATTTTCTGGTTACATGGATGTAAAGTTGGCATAAAGTTTTTGCTGATACATGATTGACCATCTGCAGAGTTACATGGTAGTCCAACCAAGACAGAAAGACCAGGATGGAGAGAATTTAGCATAGACCTGGGTCTGCATACATAAGTCTTTACAGTTCATTTTCATGATGAAGCTAAAATAGATTTCCGGCCTCTTTGAAGCAAGTTTATCTTCACATCCAAATCTCCTTCCCAGGTAACTCTTCAGGTTTTCTTTTGTATGCACTCGGCGTTGCCATTGTTAGAGGGTATTCCACAGGATAATGACATTAATACATGTTTTTCACACAACAAAATTACATTTGTATAGCGCCTTCCACATTGGGAGGAGGTCCCAAGGCACTGGACAGACAGTATTCCAGACTCAAGCTGGGGGTAAGGATTGGGGAGGGTGGGGGAAGGAGGTTGATCAAATGCACAGTCAAAGAGGTGAGACTTGAGGTGCATCTTGAAAGAGGCGAGCGATGGGGCAAGGGAAAGGGACTGCGAGATGGATGCATTTCCAGAGGGTGGAGCAGAATGGCTGAAGACCAACAGTGAGGTGGGGGATGTGAAGCAGTGCACTGAGCTGAGTGAGTGGGGAGGTTGGTAGGGGGTTAAGAGGTAAGGAGGAGCAAGGCCATGGAGGGCTTTGAAGGTGAGGACCAGCATCTTGAACTTTATCCTCTGAGAAGCTAGTGGAGTCGGGTGAGGATGGGGGTGATAGGGTCCGCACCAGGCTCCATAACCCTATCAAAGGAGTGGGGAGCTGGGGGTTAACGTTCTGCAATATGATTTGATTGCATATTATGTGGGAGAAACTCAGCAGCAAAATACACACAGCAGTTTTAGTAGACATGTTTACACAATTTTCATGAAATACTGCACTGTCTCCCTGAACTTCAATACCAAATGCAAATATTCCATTATTTTCCCGTATCCCACATCCCCACTATTCAAACCTGAAGTCCATTCTTTCATGGATACTGCACCTGCCTCCCCATCACCCCAAAAAGCAGAAACGTTACTCTGTCCTGTGGAGAATATGTCTCAAATGTGGGCAAAAATGGCATGTATTCTTAAAGCTTTTTAATGCTGGATCTATCTCATCTGATTTTGGCGCACAGCCCAAGACAAAAGTTTGCTTACAATAACTGGAATCACATCTCAATACTTCAAATAGTGCTGCGTAAGTAGGAGTCAGAAAAGTTATTTTTAAATAGTTTTTTTTGTTTGTCATGTCAAAACCAGGAAAGCAATTCTAGCAGGAGAGTAAAAGTAAATGTCTCCTTGAATTGTGGATAAATATTCCATTCACCACTTTCTTAATGATTTTGGGGATCTTATAAGATTTAAACTAAAAACCAGCACAGAATAATAATACAGTATATGTGCTGCAGTGCACAGATAATTTGTTTGTGCGACATTGCTGTGTGCGATTGGCTGCCGAGTTTCACTCACAAATGTACACTCAATTTCACTTTACAGTACTGTATACAGTACAGTATTCTGTCTTGAAGATGCAAGAAGTGCAATATCAAATGCAAGGATTATTATTTATAATGTTGTCATTCATAGAAATTTACAACACAAAGAATGCCATTTTGTCCACAAATATACAGTCAATTCACCTTACAGTTTATTCTGTGAAACACTTTGTGACGTCTACAAAAAGACGTGAAAAGCACTAAATCAAACGCAAGGATTATTATTATTTTGAACCATTGTGCTTGTGCTGACTCTCAAAGAGCAATTGTTTCAGCCCAATTTACCTGCCCTTTCCCCATAACCCTGTAGTTTACTGATTGTTATATACATAATGTCCTTGTAGTCACAGTTGACATTAGTTTTGAGTTGTTTGCTCCATCTGATCTTGCCATAATTCATGACACACCATTCCCTTCTCTAGGGCTCTCTTCTCCCCCCCCCCTCTCTCTGTGCCCCCACCCCACACACCTTTCTTTCTTTTCATCACTCTTCAGTGTCCCCCACCCACCCACTCCCCTCTTGGTCTCCCCCTCTCGTATCACTCTCCCACCACTTTCCTATCTTTCTCTATTACTCTCTCTCCCCCCCCCACCCGCCCATCTTCTCTATCTTCCTGTCACTCTCCCCCTTCCTCCCCCCGTCACTCTCCCCTCTGTGTCACTCTCCCCCTTCCTCCCCCCCGACACTCTCCCCTCTCTTGTCACTCTCCCCCTTCCTCCCCCCGTCACTCTCCCCTCTCTGTCACTCTCCCCTACCTCTCTGTCATTCTCCCCCTTCCTCCCCCCCGTCACTCTCCCCCTTCCTCCCCCCGTCACTCTCCCCTCTCTGTCACTCTCCCCTACCTCTCTGTCACTCTCCCCCTTCCTCCCCCCATCACTCTCCCCCTTCCTCCACCCGTCACTCTCCCCTCTCTCACTCTCCCCCTCCCCCCCCTCTGTCACTCTCCCCCTCCCCCTGTTCACTCTCCCCCTCCCTCTCTGTCACTCTCTCCCTCCCCCCTGTGTCACTCTCCCCCTCCCCCACTCTTCCCCTGTTCACTCTCCCCCTCCCTCTCTGTCATTCTCCCCCTCCCTGTGTCACTCTCTCCTCCCCCTCCCCCCTGTCACCCTCCTCCCCCTCCCCCTGTCACTCTCCCCCTCCCTGTCACTCTCCCCCTCCCCCCCTGTCACCCTCCTCCCCCTCCCCCTGTCACTCTCCCCCTCCCCCCCTGTCACCCTCCTCCCCCTCCCCCTGTCACTCTCCCCCTCCCCCCCTGTCACCCTCCTCCCCCTCCCCCTGTCACTCTCCCCCTCCCCCCCTGTCACCCTCCTCCCGCTCCCCCTGTCACTCTCCCCCTCCCCCCCTGTCACCCTCCTCCCCCTCCCCCTGTCACTCTCCCCCTCCCCCTGTCACTCTCCCCCTCCCCCTGTCACTCTCCCCCTCCCCCCCTGTCACCCTCCTCCCCCTCCCCCCCTGTCACCCTCCTCCCCCTGTCACCCTCCTCCCCCTGTCACTCTCCCCCTCCCCCCCTGTCACCCTCCTCCCCCTCCCCCTGTCACTCTCCCCCTCCCCCTGTCACTCTCCCCCTCCCCCCCTGTCACCCTCCTCCCCCCCTGTCACCCTCCTCCCCCTCCCCCTGTCACCCTCCTCCCCCTCCCCCCCTGTCACCCTCCTCCCCCTCCCCCTGTCACCCTCCTCCCCCTCCCCCTGTCACCCTCCTCCCCCTCCCCCTGTCACTCTCCCCCTCCCCCTGTCACCCTCCTCCCCCTCCCCCCCTGTCACCCTCCTCCCCCTCCCCCCCTGTCACCCTCCTCCCCCTCCCCCTGTCACCCTCCTCCCCCTCCCCCCCTGTCACCCTCCTCCCCCTCCCCCTGTCACCCTCCTCCCCCTCCCCCTGTCACCCTCCTCCCCCTCCCCCTGTCACTCTCCCCCTCCCCCTGTCACCCTCCTCCCCCTCCCCCCCTGTCACCCTCCTCCCCCTCCCCCCCGCTGCTCACTAGATGAAAATGGCGGCCGAGTGCGCGGGTGAGGAGCTGGAGTTCCTGCGGGATCGACATGTGCGTTTTTTCCAGCGGTGCCTGCAGGTGCTGCCCGAGCGGTACTGCTCCCTGGAGACCAGCAGGTGGGTGGGGGGGCCTGGGGACCGGGAGACCGGCTCCTCACCCCGGGGCTGGGTGTGTGTCTGGGGCTGTGTGTGGGGTGGGGGGGGGGGGAGGCTGTGTGTGGGGGGGGGTTGCTGGGTGTGGGGTGGGGGGGGGTGCTGGGTGTGGGGTGGGGGGGGAGTGCTGGGTGTGGGGTGGGGGGGGGGGAGGCTGTGTGTGGGGGGGGGGGGGAGGCTGGGTGTGGGGTGGGGGGGGAGTGCTGGGTGTGGGGTGGGGGGGGGGGAGGCTGTGTGTGGGGGGGGGGGGGAGGCTGGGTGTGGGGTGGGGGGGGGCTGGGTGTGGGGTGGGGGGGGCTGTGTGTGGGGGGGGGGTGCTGGGTGTGGGGTGGGGGGGGCTGTGTGTGGGGGGGGGGGGGGTGTCTGGGGTGGGGGAGGCTGTGTGTCGGGGGGGGGGGGGTGTCTGGGGCTGGGTGTGGGGTGGGGGGGGCTGTGTGTGGGGGGGGGGTGCTGGGTGTGGGGTGGGGGGGGCTGTGTGTGGGGGGGGGGTGCTGGGTGTGGGGTGGGGGGGGCTGTGTGTGGGGGGGGGGTGCTGGGTGTGGGGTGGGGGGGGCTGTGTGTGGGGGGGGGGTGCTGGGTGTGGGGTGGGGGGGGCTGTGTGTGGGGGGGGGGTGCTGGGTGTGGGGTGGGGGGGGCTGTGTGTGGGGGGGGGTGCTGGGTGTGGGGTGGGGGGGGCTGTGTGTGTGTCTGGGGCTGTGGGCTGTGTGTGTGGGGGGGGGAGGCTGGGGCTGTGTATGGGGTGGAGTGGGGGGGAGGCTGGGGCTGTGTGTTTGGGGGGGGGGGGAGGCTGGGGCTGTGTATGGGGTGGGAGGGGGAGGCTGGGGCTGTGTGTTTGGGGGGGGGGGGAGGCTGGGGCTGTGTATGGGGTGGGAGGGGGAGGCTGGGGCTGTGTGTGTGGGGGGGGGGGTAGCTGGGGCCGTGTGTGGTGGGGGAGGGGCTGTGGGGGTGGGGGGGAGCTGGGGCTGTGTGTGTGTGGGTGGGGGGCTGTGTGTCTGTGGGGCTGGGGCTGTGTGTGTGCGGTGTGGGGGGGGGGGGGGTGCTGTGTGTGGCTGGGGCTGTATATGTGTGTGTCTGGGAATGGGGCTGTGTGTGGGGCTGGGGCTGTGTGTGCGTCTGGGGCTGTGTGTGTGGAGGGTTGGAGCTGTGTGTGTCTACGGGGCTGTGTGTGGGGCTGGGGCTGTGTGTGAACTGGGGCTGAATGAGAGCTGGGGCTGAGTGTGAGCTGCGGCTGGAGCGATGTGTGAACTGGGGCGCTGTGAGGCTGGGGTTGTGTGTGGAGGGTTGGAGCTGTGTGGGGCTGGGCTGGCTGGGGTTGTGACTCCCAGTCTGAGTGGTTTATTACAATCTTGTTTAGTTAGGTGTTTGTTTATTATTCGATGCTGTCTGTCTATTTATTTAATGCTGTAGTTAGTTTTCAGACTTTGCCGTCATTTTATTTATATAATCTTATTATTAGTGTAGTTTTTATATTGCATTGACTCATGTTTGTATGATTTATATATTGATTTAGTTCGTCCCCTTCATTCCCCACATCCAGTCCCTGACCAACACCGCTTTCTTCCATCTCCACCACGTACATCACCCGTCTCCGTCAATACCTCACCCCAAAAAACCAGGCGAAATCCTGGTCCATATCTTTGTCACCTCTCGGCTGGACTACTCTTAACACCCTCCTTGCCGAGTCTACCCTCCTTGCCGAGTCTCCCCTCCTCCACCATCCACAAAATTCAGCTCTTCCCAAACTCCTGACGTCTGTATTCTCACTCACACCAAACTTTGTACCCGATTGCCCCAATCCTTGCCAAACTGCACTGGCTCCCGAGCGGATCGACTTCAAGATCCTCACTCTAGTGTTTAAATTTCTCCATTCCTCTGCACCCCCCTACGTCTCTAACCTTCTCTCTCCTCATAACAGTATCCACTGACTCCTTTTTACTGGGTTCAGCCTTCTTGTCCCCCGAATTGAAAAATAGAGGGATTAGGGGATATGGGGATAGGGCAGGTAATCAGAGTTAGGTGAGAAGATCAGCCATGATCTTATTGAATGGTGGAGCAGGCTCGAGGGGCCGGATGGCCTACTCCTGCTCCTAATTCTTATGTTCTTCTGAATCCTCTGCTCCACCGTCAGCGGCTGTGCACTATGACGTAAAACTTTTGAACTTCCTTCCTCAACCCCCTCACCTCACCCCGTCCTTTCCAATCTTCAGGTTTCACCTGAACAACAACAACAGCAAAATGACATTTATTGAGCGCCTTTCACGTTAGCAGGACATCCCAAGACGCTGAACAGTCAGGTCGGGACTCAAGCAGGGGAGTGGGGCAGGATAGGGGGGAGGGCTGGAGAGAGTTAGGAGGGGAGGGAGAGAGTTGGAAGGGCATCAGAAGGCAAGTTCGGAGAGGAGGGTCTCGAGACCAGCCTTCAAAGAGGCAAGAGAGGAAGCGAGGCGAAGAGACTGGGACGGAGTTCCAGATTTTGACTGCGCTTACAGTCACCTTCCCCCTCCCCCTGACTCGGCCGTGGGCTCCGCCACTGTGAAGCCCTCTGAGACGCAGCCCAGAGTGGAGGGTGCTATGTTGTTAGTTAAATTTTAGTTGTTTTTTTAATAACTAAAATATGTTTTTTATTGGTATTTATATATTGTAATTTTTTTGTATTTAAGTACTTTAATGTTTTGTAATAATTATATAGATTTTTACATTGGCATTTATATTTTTGTACAATGCATATATTGTGCATTACTTTGCTTGTTCTCTGATCACTGCACCGAATCAGCACATTTGCAGATTCCTGCCTCTTGCCACTGACACTCACTCGACTCTTTGGTTCTGCCGCATAATTTTAAATGGGCAACAAAATTGTGAAGAGAAATGCGGGAGCTGCTCTTGATGTTCTCCAGATTGATTCATTCTTTTTTAATATAATATTTGATTGCGCACTTTATTATTGAGACTAGTACGATTGGGTGGTATTCCCACGACCCTTTGTGATGAGAAAGGATAAAATAACATATCGTCTTGAAACGTAGAGAATACCTGTACAGTAGATATGGAAATTTTCCGATTTAGATATATCGATGGGCTCATATCGAGATATACTGAAATATCGATATGTTTGGGTTTTTCGTACTGCGCATGCACGAGCAATCGGGTGCGCACGCATTCGGGGTGCGCGCGCATTCGGGGCCTATCTCCTCAGGAGGTAAATATCTTTCTCTGTGTCTCTCACACTCACTCTCTCCATCTCTGTGTTTTTCTGTCTGTGTCTCTCCTCTCTCACATCCCCCCCATCTCTATCTATCTGTATATTATCACATCCACCCCGTCTCTCCCCCCACCCCCCCCCCACCCCCGCCACCGTCCCTGTCTCCTTCCCTTCCCCCCCCCCCCCCCCCCCCCCGTCACAGTCCCCCTCTCCTACCCCTCCCCCATGCCATCTCTCTCCCCTTCCCCCCCCCCACCCCCCCCAGCTGTCTCTCCCCTCACCGCTTGCATACCTGTATATTGTATTCGAGGACTATGAATGCAATACGGCGGCTTTGCACCTCGGTCTGTGCATTGTGTATAGAGATGAGCATTCTGGGTCTTGTAGTTCAGTGTGCGCGCTTCCGATTTTTTCCCTCAATATATCGACTTTTCGATATATCGATATTTTTGAAATGCCTATATCGGCGTATCGATATGAAAATTATATCGGGTTTTAGCGATATATCGCCGGACCCTACTGTACAGTAATTACAAACAACGTACAGCACATAAACAGGCCACTTGGCCCAACCAGACTGCCGGTGTTTGTATTGCACTCGAGTCTTCACCCCCTCCAGTTCCTTACTCTCTCCTGTACCCTTCTATATCATCATCACTCATGTACAGATCAAGCTTCCTCTTGAATACATCTACACCCCAGCTAGCTAGACTAATGTGAGGATGATCCGTTGCGATGAGCCAGAATTCATGGCTATGTGTAATTATGCCGGTATCAGCATTTACAGAGTTTTTCCAAAACATGGTAAATGTCCGTACTGGCATTGTCATTTTTTTGAATCTCGTGAGCAGAAGATAGCGAGATTCAAACACTTGAGTCAAAGTCGATATCCCCGGGCATAGTGAAGGCCGCAATGACAGTGAGGCTGCTTAGCGAAACGTCAGCGCACCTCAGAGGAGTTGGGAATCTGTGGTCTCACAGATTTTCATTTAGGGCCTGGTCTGGCTAGATATCGGCTGTCTGGGAAAATTAGGTTACTGTATGCAGTATGTAGGAGCAGTAGCGAGGATTTGTGAAAGGAAGGGCATGGTTGACCAAGCAGCCTTATCACAGAAAGCGTGGAGACTCATGTGGAGCATAAACACCAGTACAGTTGAGCCAAACGGCCTATTTCTGTGTTGCAAGTTCTAAGTTTTTCTTTGTGCTCATGGGGAAAGGAGGGAATGAAAGCGTGCTGTTCCTTCCTCTATAGGCTGCCGATCATCCAGAACTCTGCAGTCTGTGTCCTCACACGCATCAAGCTCCACGACCCTATCTCCCCCATTCTATATCAGATGCAAGGATTATTATTATTCTCAACCGACTCCATTGGCTTCCCATCATTCAGAGGATTCAATGCAAGATCATGGTCCTCTCCTTTAAAGCCCTCCATCACCTTGACCCACCCTACCTCTACAACCTCCTGACCCCCTTACCAACCTGTCCACTCCCTCCGCTCAGCAGGCTTTGGCCTGCTACTTGTCCCCTGCCCCACCATCGGCGGGGGAGCCTTTAGCCACTCTGCCCCCAACCTTTGGAATTCTATCCCGCAATCCTTCCGCCTCCCCCTCTGGCCAACCTCCTTCAAGTCCCGCCTCAAGACCCTCCACTTCGATGGTCTCATTGGCACCTCCTAATTCCCCCCCTTCCCTTCACACCCGACCCCAGCTCGGGTCTGAAACAGTTATTGTCCAGCGCCTTGGGAAGTCCTCCTTACGTGAAAGGCGCTATACAAGTGTAATTTTGTTGTTGTTGTACATATGCAAAGAGACTGGCTAAATTGTTATTATTCTACTGGAATAGAGGAGAATTATGTTCAAACTTATGAAGGGTCACAGGGTTAAAATGGAAAAAAAATTCCCTTTAGTAAGGGAATTGATAAAAAGGATTGTTAGCAAAATAATCAGAGGGGAGGTGAGAAGGAATTACACAGAGGGGCGGCAGTGTATGAAGTGGACAACACGGACTGAATGATGAAGGCGATGAAGGTCTTAAAGAATTATAATTCATAAAGAATTATAATTGTGGGAGTCCCATATAATTCAAGTCCCGCCTCAAGACCCTCCTCTTCAATGGTCCCATCGGTCACCCAAAATCTCCCCCTTTCCCTCCACCCTCCCCAATCCCAGCTCGGAACTGAAACATTGACTGTCCAGCGCCTTGGGACATTCTCCAGAAGTGAAAGGAGCTATACAAGTGTAATTTTGTTGTTCTTATTGTAGCTCAGTGGTTAAGAGCACTCGCCTTACAAGTTAGAATCTTGAGTTGGATTCCAGGCAGGCGAAACCTTGGGCAAGTTTCCTTACTCTACACGCCTGATAATAATCCATCCAAGAGGAAACCCCCCCCCCCTCCCAACAAAAATCATTTAAATCCACAACTGTTTGTGGGACACTGCTATGTGCAAATGGCTGCCTCGTTTCGCCCAGAAATATACAGTCGATTCACTTTACAGTATATTCTGTGAAGCACTTTGAGATGTCTAGAAGACGTGAAAAGCGCTCTATCAAATGCAAGGTTTATTATTATTAAAATGCACGTGTAAAAGTTGTGCTGTCTAGAGCAATATCCCATCGCAAGTGAACCTGAGGCTTATGCAAATATTTTTTGATAACTGCTGGGTACAGTGCTGAATCTTCTGAGACAAAATATCTGCATTCAAATGTCATGAAAAGTGGTGGGAAGGAAGATGATTTTGAAATCTCATAACTCACAGTATTTTGACTATTGAAAAGAGGAACAAAGAAATGAAACGGTAATTCAAATTTGCCCTTGTGTCTCATTTCACTATTATATTTACCCCCTACTTCTATTCCATACAAACTTCTCCACTCTGATTCTGACAAACGTATCTTTACCTTAGCCGTTGACTTCCTTCATTGTAATGTCCAGTTTTCAAATTACAGCTGGCTATTTAAAAGATCAAATTAAATGAGACGTCAAGAAGACGTGAAAAGTGCTATATCAAATGCAAGTATTGTTATTATTTATTATTATTATTAGCAAGGAGCTATTTCTAAGATGATCTGATTGGCAATGGAATATCAGAACTCTTATCGTGTCACCTGTCAATCTTCTTTGTTCCAGCAGAAAAGAACAAGAAAATAAACAACAGCAACAAAATTACATAGCAAAAAAAAAACCTTAACTTCCCAGCTTCTCCTTGAACCTGCATCCTTTCATTCCCAGTATCATCCTCATGAACTTATACTCTGCAGCTCCAATTATAACTCAATTGGAGCACCCATCTACACTGTCCTGCGTGAAGGGTGTTGTATAAACGCATATTATTGAATTATAATGGATTTTTAGAATGCATAATAATTCACCGTCTGAATGTGTGTATAATATGGAATGTAATGATATGTTTATTTGATAAATACGAAGTATTTAAGGTGTGTTTGTAATGTTTGCAGGTTGACCATCGCTTTCTTTGCACTGTCTGGCCTGGACATGCTGAGTGCCTTAGACCTGGTGGATAAAGCCCATATCATTGAATGGATTTATTCCCTACAGGTCCTTCCCACTGAAGACCGTGAGTGAGTTTTAAAACATTTTAAATTTGGTGTTAGTGGGTGTTTAATAAGGTTGTATTTTGATGCTTTCATTAATTTCCACAGTGCATGAAAAACAGCGAATATAAGAATAGCAAAAGGCTGTCAGGCTTAACATGCTTCTTCCCGCAATCTTATCGAAGCGTCCTTTCGTGACATTAGCTTAATTTCTTCCCTCAGCAGTAATGTATTTAATTTCCTCTGGAATCCGTTTACTTCAATTACATCCTCTGGTAACTTGCTCCTTAATCTTTCTAATAATAATCTTATTCCTGAAACTCATCTGGGATGCCCACCTCTGATCACCAGCAATAAAATCCTTCCGATGATTCGATAGTAACAATGTATGTGTTTCATCTGGTATTTGAACAATACTTTTGCCTGCTTTTTGTTTGCTTCACTCACCTACACTCCTACTTCACTCTAAACACCCCCTGAAACCCTTAAATATGTTTGAGCTGGGGCTGGAGCTATGTGTGGGCTGGGTGTGAGCTGGGGCTGTGTGTGAGCTGGGGCTGTGTGTGAGCTGGGGCTGTGTGAGCTGGGGCTGTGTGAGCTGGGGCTGTGTGTGACCTGGGGCTTGTGTGTGACCTGGGGCTGTGTGTGAGCTGGGGCTGTGTGAGCTGGGGCTGTGTGACCTGGGGCTGTGTGTGACCTGGGGCTTGTGTGTGACCTGGGGCTGTGTGTGAGCTGGGGCTGTGTGAGCTGGGGCTGTGTGTGAGCTGGGGCTGTGTGTGAGCTGGGGCTGTGTGAGCTGAGGCTGTGTGTGACCTGGGGCTTGTGTGAGCTGAGGCTGTGTGTGAGCTGGGGCTGTGTGTGAACTGGGGCTATATGTGAGTTGGGGCTGGGTGTGAGCTGGGGCTGTGTGTGAGCTGGGGCTGTGTGTGAGCTGGGGCTGTGTGTGAGCTGGGGCTGTGTGTGAGCTGGGGCTGTGTGAGCTGAGGCTGTGTGTGACCTGGGGCTTGTGTGAGCTGAGGCTGTGTGTGAGCTGGGGCTGTGTGTGAACTGGGGCTGGGTGTGAGTTGGGGCTGGGTGTGAGCTGAGGCTGTGTGTGAGCTGAGGCTGTGTGTGAACTGGGGCTATATGTGAGTTGGGGCTGGGTGTGAGTTGGGGCTGGGTGTGAGCTGGGGCTGGGTGTGAGCTGGGGCTGGTGTGAACTGGGACACCTCTCTATTTGTCATCTCTAGGCTGGATTTTTCTATTGTTTTCCTTGCTGGTCTCCCTGAGTTCAGCACCCATAAATTCCAACTCATCCAAAATTGTACTGCTTGCATTTTCACCTGTGTATAACTCCAAAAGCAGCTCACGGTTGGTCCTAAGCCATCTCTAATGTATCCCTCTCTCAGTGGATTCATTTGAAGGCCCTCATCTATCCATCCCATCAGCCCCAGTACCTCCCCAATTTTCTGTTTTCTTTCTATTGCACTTCTCTATTATCTGTTTTTAAATCGCACCTTAAAAACCACATCTTTGATTGCACCTTTGGTCTCCTGGCCTTTCCTGCCCTCCCCCCCTGCTTGACATCTGTCCCTGTCACTTTAAAGTTTGAGCCAATATTGTACTTAAAGGCTGCTGTATAAATCCACGTTGTTATTTTGCTTTTTACACCTGTAGTATTGCCTATGCTCTTATCTCTTTGTTAAAGTAACGAGTCATTTTCTTTCCTGCAATGCAGCATTATCCATCCATCCCTCCCTCCCTCCATCCCTCCCTCCCTCCCTCCCATTTATATAGCGCCTTTCACATTGAGAGGATGTCCCAAACTGAGCATTACGCTCAGTTTCAAACAATTGTCACAGTGATCATGCATCTTTATGCTGATCAGCACCCAAAAAGATTGTGCCATTTAATATCTACCTCACTGTTTGCTTCCACACTAATTCTTTTTCATATCTACTACTCATAGTAGTAGATAGAAGTAGCTACTCATATTTCTCATTGAGTAGCACTGTCTGCTCAAGAGTCAGAAGCTTGTTTGTTCAAGCCCCACATTAGGCGTTGAAACTCACATGCCTACTATGCTGACTCTCCAATGTAGTACTGTGGGTGTGCTGCTTTGCTGCAGGTATCCTTGGAGTGGGACATGAAACTGACTGTCTGCTTAGGTGGACATTAAACATCCCATGGCCAAAAAATCACTTCATGGCCTGCAGATTTCCCTTTTCATCTCTCCTTCACCTTCACCGTTTCTAAAACAATTTTTATATTAATAAAATCCTTTCGTAAAAATCTGTTTCCTGTTCTCCCCCCGCTCTTCCCCCCCCCCCCCCCCATCTCCTCATGACCTTTCCTTGTATCGCATTTATCTCTTCTATAAAATGTGTGATTTCGTTTGTATTGCCTTGTATTATCTTTTGTATTATTGAGGAATCACAATGAGACAGTTTTGTAATGCCTTTGCTGAGTGCTGGTATTAATTAGCCTTTGTACTGGTAATTCATATGTATTAGCATTATGGTGATTGCTTTTCAACAAAATGCAAATGGTGTAATTTTATTTCAGGCTCTGGTGGTGGTTCCAAATGCTTGGGGTGTCTTGTGTTTGAGATTAGGTTATTCTCTTTGTCAAACCTCCTGAGTACCCATTTTCTGTTAAAGTGTGCCAGTAGGAGGATTGTTTTGAGTTTAAACAATGATTGAGGCTTTTACAGCAGGAAATAAACTGACAGAATTGCCTTTCACATGCCACAACCAGCTGCTGCATTATATCAAGAACAATCATACTGAAACAAATTTGCATATCAGACCAACTTACATCAATTGTTCATTAGACCGGTAGTTCCCAGACTTAGTGGGCTCAAGGCCTCCACGTGACGTCCTCCTGACGTGAAAGGGCTATATAAATGCAATTTGTTGTTGTTGATTTTAAGACTGAGGACCCCAATTTGGGCTGGTGGGCTTCCTGTGGGGCAGCGAAGTATAGCTGCTGGGAGGGCATAAGCCCTCTTGGCTCTGGCGCACATTTTTGCTGATCTGCAGGTTAACACTGTAATCCTATAGCCTGATGGTGTGATTGGATCATGATTCTTCATCAGACAAACTGTATTGTGAGTTACTGTGAGAATGCCTTTGGACTGAGAGGCAGTTGTAAGGTTTGTTGAGCAGATTGGAGGTCAGTGAGGTCTCCCTTCTCTGGGGGGATCATGGATCCTCATCATTGCAGTCACTGAGTAGCAGTTCCTGGGAATGCGCCTTTCTCATCCGCTCCTTGGGTTTTGTGGGCTTCTGTAATCTTTGCACTTCCTGCCGCCCCTGGTGTGTCTCCAGAGTGCCACGTCACCCCTGAAAAGGTCTCACAGCTCCCCCCACCTTAACTTGGGAACTAATGCGTTGTTCATGGCTGATTCCTTTAACATTGGAAGAGCTCATTCCTCTAACATCCTCATTGTTCTCAGCAACAAATTGATATTTGTATAGCGCCTTTCTTATTAGTAGAAATTGTATCAAGGTGCTCAGTACTGCCCCTAGAACCTGGGCAGAAGTCCTAGAACTGTATGACCAGAGCACCGTACAGCTCAAGGATGACTTCTAGATATCTGAAGTGAACTGATTTGGCAACACAGCCCAGGATCCTGTGAGCAACACCCCTATAGCTTGTTCAGGTTCCCTCTTGGCAAGTTCTGTCTCATCTATAAGTACGTGTGTGCCCTATTCTTACTTAATAATAACAATCTTTGCATCCAGTATAGCACTTTATCATGTTTTCAAGACATCTCAAAGCAATTTACAGGATTTATGTAAAATGTAATGACTGTATTTTATAGGCATACTTCCTATAGGTATCCTTGCATTTATCTTTATTGAACTTCATTTGCCATACCATACCTATAAAGTGCTCTTTTTGTTTCTGGGTGCGCTCGTTTCATGTGCTGGTTTACACAAAATTACGAGAGGTTTGGATGAAAAAGGCCCTTTAGTGTGATTGATCTCATCCATCCAGCATACCAGCCCTCCCATCTTACCGTCACCCATCAAACGGTTTATTTTAAATGAGTCAAGCATCCTAGCCTTAACTTGATAACCTGGTCCGTCATTAATGTATACAAAGAATGGGACGGATTATAGAGTGGACAGACCCCTGAGGCATCACACGTAATATCTCACTGCTCTGTTTGACCCAGCTCCCCTACAGCAAACCTTCATTTCCTTCCCTTCATCCCCTGATACCCAACAACAACAACAACAACAACAAATTACACTTATAAAGCGCCTTTCACGTCGGGAGGACGTCCCAAGGCGCTGCACAGGAGGCGTGTGACCCGAGCTGGGAGGGGAGTGTACGGGGAGGGGTGAAACACGTAGGGGAGGTAAAACAATTCTGGGTGGAACAAAGGCACGGTCGAAGAGGAAAGTCTTCAAACCGGCCTTGAAAGAGGAAAGGGAAGAAACGAGATGGATGGATTGAGGGATGGAATTCCATAGGGTGGGAGCGGAAAAACTGAAAGCCCGGCCTCCGATGGTGGGGCGGTTCGGGCGGGGGGCTTGGAGCAGGCCAAGTCCTGCTGAACGGAGGGTCCAGGTGGGCTTGTAGGGGGAGAGTAGATTGGTTAAGTAGGGCGGGGCAAGGCCATGTAAGGCCTTGAAGGTGAGGACGAGGATCTTGAACTCGATCCTCTGGAGGATGGGGAGCCAGTGGAGACGGGCGAGGGTGGGGGTTATGTGGTCGCGAAGGCGGGTGCGGGATAATACACGGGCTGCAGAGTTTTGGATGACCTGCAGCCTATGAATGGAGGAGCTGGGGAGGCCGACGAGGAGAGAGTTTCCGTAGTCCAGCCGTGAGGTGATATACGCGTGCACGAGTGTTTCGGCAGCGTGGGGGGTAAGATAATTGCGGAGCCTGGCAATATTGCGCAGGTGGAAATAAGCGGTGCCGGTCAAGGCACGGATGTGGGGGAGGAAGGAGAGTTTTTGGTCGAACGTGATGCCGAGGTTCCTGACTGGCTTTGTGAGGTGGAGAGTACAGCCTTGGATGTTGAGGCTGGCAGCGCCCGATGTGCGGAGGCGCTGGCTTGAGCCGATCAGGAGGGCCTCGGTCTTACTCACGTTCAATTGCAGGAAGTTTTCCCTCGTCCAGGACTCGATGTCGGACAGACATGCTGTCAGAACATCGATGGTCTGGGGGTTGAGGGATGAGGCAGAAAGGTACAACTGGGTGTCGTCCCCAGTGATATAAGACAGAATATCAGGAAGCTGATTGACCAAAATTGAGTCCTTTGAAATGTATGTTCATAAACGTAAACCAATGTAAATGTGCGATTTTACATTTTATTTTTTTTCTCAGGAGGTGGTGGGTGGTTTTCAAGCATTAAATGCTAGCATCCATTGTCTGTCTGTCTGTCTGTCTATTTTTGTTTTTCTTTCGTTATCTATCTGCCTGGTAAGTGAGGCAGCACTACTTATATAGGTGTTATAATCGGGTTTCTCTGTATTGGGTTCAGTCAAACTTGGCATTTTATGATAATGTTGTATTGCAGATCAATTACATGAGCAATGGATTTTTCTAAGAACAATATATTGAATGAGTCAGGATGTCACTGAATGCATTTCACACACAATTGTAATCGGCAAAATATGTTACAGTATTACTATCAGAAAAGTTAATGATAAAGGTAATAATAATAATCCTTGGATTGTTATAGCGCTTTATTCACATCTTTTGACCATCTCAAAGCACTTCGTAAAATATACTGTAAAGTGTAGTTGCTTATTTTATGGGCGAAATGCTGCAACCAATTGCACTCAGCAGTGTGCCACAAACAGTCGTGGATTGAGTGACCAAATTATTATTATTTTTTAATTAAAAAAAATTGTAAGGATTATTAATCCCAGAAAGTGATCCACGAATCGACTAACAATCGGGTTACTATTTCCTGCTTGGTAAACAGGAAAAGTACCTGAAACAGCATACTGGTGTGGTTGCTAATACGTGGCTGTCAGCAGTAAAGCAGGGCTTTCTGTGGTCAATATATCAACTGATGCTAGCAGGAATTTGAAACCAAAATGTGAAGGTGCAACTTGTAATTGCAGCAAGAGAAAGAAGTCTTTCTTACAAAGGACGCAGGTAATAGAATGATCTTTTTCCTGTAATTCCTGCAAGGTGTTATTCTAAGAGGTTTCTGAAAAGAAGATGACGACAAAATACCATTAGGTGGCACTGTTGCTGAGAATACTGTACAGCGGATAATTCAAAGTGCTTAGAAGAACTGTGACATGTCTAGTGTGCTTCTAGATTTGTTCTAGCTTGCAGAGGAGATAAGCTGCTAAAGCAGAACAGGAAATTAGTTTTGTATTAAGCGAGGATGTTTGAGGTGTGAAATAACACCCCAGTGACTGGTCAGATATTTCTGGAGAAGGTTTTTGCACATATATGATATTTGACAGTAGGAATACTGTATAGTATAGTATGTTACAAGGTTAAATCCTGTAGACTTGTCACATGAAGACATAACATATACGGTAGTTCCAATTCCATAGAGTAGTGGTTGATAATTTTCTAGATGCATTACTGTTATATGAAGAAAAATGTAGAAGACAAACTATTTTTTGCAAGTTGATCATTCTGTTAAGTGGTGTACAAGTTTTCTTTTAAAAATACCCTTTCAACTCTTGAGTGTGGCTTAATTTGCTAGGTTTTGGGTTTATTCAGACTTCTTCACATGTATAATTGATCTTGGGTGTACTGTAGGGTGAGCTGGCATATACAGAGACTAAATACTTTCCTTAAGAGAGAATATTGAAGCATGGAACCTCTGGTGCATTTCTAGCAACTAATCTGACCAGCATTGATGTGGATCTTGATGATTCTTTGCCAGAACTTTTCTAGCACTGTCGAATAGAAAGATCTAAAAGAAGCAAAGAAAATAAATGACAAAAGTATTCATTTTTGAGGAGTATATTTCATAGCTTTGCTGAGGTTCATACGAAGCTTGGGAACTGAGATAATTTTTATAGTTGTATGGATGGGTGTCTCTGTCATGACACCCGGAGAGTAATGGTGCCTGGGAGGAAATCACATTTACAAGACAAATGTACAATTGAATGGGAACCACCTGGAGGGATCCACTGCCCGGAGATATTCTTTGGAAGCAGAGAGCAATGCTCAGGCAAGATTGTATATTTCTGGGGTGTGGAAACACCAGTTCAGCTCCCAGGCACCTGCTTGAAAACAAATTTGAGACTCTTCAGGGCTGTGAGTCTTCCCTAATGCTGATGCTGCCAAACACAGGGTGAAGGAGAAAGGCTCAGATATCCACCAAATGGGAGGATTTCTCATTGCAAGTTAATCATACTGCATGCAGTATTTACAGCTATTAATTTCATTCTTACAAATGGGTGGGTGGATGTACTTTAGACAGAAAGCACTTTCCCTAAAGGTTAATTTAGGGGCAAAAGGAGGCAGCCTTCTGACTTCGGAAACCTTTGTTAAGTTGATGTGTTTAAATGATAAAAATCAATATACGTGCTTAGGTGTTATTATAAACTACTGAATTCTTTTGCTTTTCAGAATCCAATTTAGACAGCTGTGGGTTCAGGGGCTCGTCGCATCTGGGCATATCATATAGCCCATCAAAGGTTAGCTTTTGTCTGCATCATACCTCAGTTGGATCTGGTCCTTTGTTTGGCAGTGACTACTTCAGAGGTTAGGCTGCAAGTTTCTTTAATCTGTATCATTTATGATCATTATTGGGACTTGTAGCTGGCCTTTAAAACAGATTCACCCACAAAATATACAGTCAATTCACGTCACAGTATATTCTGTAAAGAGCTTTGGGATGTCTCAAAGAGATAATAAGGTGTTACATCAATTGCAAGAATTATTCAGTAGACTGTTTGTGATATGCAGTTTCCCTTTTTTTGTGGTGATTCCCAGACTTTTTCGGCGTTCTCAACAACATTGCTAGGAACCTGTACATTTAATTGATAGATTCATTGTTTGATTTTATAAAAATGTCTTGTCACTCCACTTAAAGAGTGTCTATTGACAGATGGCTACCAGTTCTGAGTTGTCCAGATGATATTGTAAAGGGCAGTGCCCATTGCAGTATCAGCCAGTACATATCAGAGATCACAGTTCTATCCTTTGGCCTGTATTGAAATTAACTAACCTTAACTTGTTTAGCAATCGGGGCTCTCCAATTGGTCAGAGTCCCGAGGCTCGAGAGTGAAAATTCAATCAGTTTTCTGATTGCTGCATTTGTGGAAGTGGATCGTGCATCTATGTGGCTGCCTTGTTTGGTTGATCACCCTGATAATAATACAGTAATAATATCAATAATAACAATAATAATCCTTGCATTTGATCACACTGTCCAAGCTTATACATTAAGAATGACTAGTTGGGGAGACACCAAAAGCAACCTGTGGGATTTACTCCAGCGAGAGTATAACAATTTAAGGAGAGGAAAGGGAGGTTGGCTAAAAAAATTAGCAAAAATAGAATTCCTCCTGCAGTTTCAAGAAGCATTAATTAATTAATAATCTGTTAGTTTTGATTGTCTTTGTCTCATCGTATAAAACTTGCCTTTTTCTTCAACTGAGATGCTTTCAATGAGTCAACATATAGAACCGTTCTGATTTACCTAATACAGTACAGTATCAAGAAATTGTCCATCCTCACACTGGAAACAAAAATATTGTTCAAAATCTGATAGAATCAAACCATTTTTGGTGGGCTTTGAAATGTCATTTAGAGAGCATATTACTCGTCAACTTTGTTTTCTTACTTCTGTAAACTAATAATAATAGTAATTGTTTGATAGAGGTCTTCCATGGTAGGACACCTCAAAATGTTTCTCAGGATTTTACTGTAAAATGTATTGACTGTATTTTGCAAGCAAAACTAGTCGTGAAAGAAAAGCCAGCAGGAACCAATTTGCCTGATTAATTGCTTTTGCAAGCATTTGGTTTAACAGTAGTTCTGTGCTTTCTCTGCTATTTTCTCTCTCCTATTGATGAACCACCAGCGGAACGTAGAATTTCACACAACAGTGTCCACAAACAGCCATGAAATCAATGACAAATTTCATTTGGGGGATTATTGGCCAAGTCATTGGGACAATTCCCCTTCTCGTTTTGAATATTGTCATGAAATTTTTAATAGTCATGTAAACAGGCAGGTAGGTCGTTGGTTCAATTCTCATCCGAAGCATTAACATCTGACAACCCAGAACATCCCAGCGCCTTGGGACATCCACCCCTCTATCAATGTAATTTTGTTGTTTTGTTGTTGTTGCATTGGATTGACAGTATAGAGTGTATGGATTTCCAGTCTCAACCAGACACGAGTGTTACCAAATGAGCCTACCTGACACACCTTTGTGATGCAATCACTGCTGTGTTTATAAGGAAACAAATTGCTGTAAATTACAGGAAGAAATATGGGCTGTTTATGCTACCAATTTATACTGCAAACAGATTTTCATGGTCAGCTTCATAGAATCATAGAATTCTACAGCACAAATGGAGGCCATTCGGTCCATCATGTCTGTGCCGGCTCATTGAAAAGAGCTATTCAAAGTCAATCCCCCTCCCCTCTCTCCTTATAACCCTGCAAACCCAACCTCCCCAAATAACCATTCACTTTAAAAACTTATTATCAAATCGGCCTCCACCACCCTGTAATGCCCTAACATCCTTCCTAGCTGAGGCCTAATCAGCATTTTATACAGGTTAATCATAACTTCCTGACTTTTTTATTCTATGCCCCTATTTATAAAGCCTAGTATCCCGTATCCTCTGAAGATTATTTCTTGATAAACCTGCAGTGATGATGTGCTTGCTTTAATCCTGTTGTGTTAACATCATCACATCAATGGTGCACACTGACAATTGCTGCTAGAATAAATATTCTTTTGTACCAATAAAGAATTGGGCTAAATCAGAGATTTAATATCTGTACTTTAATCAATGTTATGCCTTTGGTGGGAGGAGGGAAGGAGAGAGAGAGAGAGAGAGAAGGGGAAAAGATTCAGATTATAGTCACAAATCGCTGGGGATTTATTATTGTAATATCAGCCTGGCTCCGATGTTTGTTCTCTCCTTTGGATCAGACATTCTGCGTTTCAATCCCTTGTTTGGTTTCATACTGACATTCTAGTGCAGTAAGAAAGAGTCTTGCATAGTGGGAGGTTCTGCTGTTTGAGTGAAGTGTTAATTTGAGGTCCTGTTTGTGTAATATTGGTTAAAACAACAGCAACAATTTGCACTCATGTACCCTTCAAGCTTGCAGGTCGCAAGAAAAGAGAAAAGTGTCTCCTGACCAACAATCCTCCAGTCAGCTTGGTCTTGGCTGTTTGTCTGACTTTATTGTGTCAAAATTACACGCCTTTAAAGATGGTTGTTGTTTTGCTAAAAACTGTAAATCAATTTGAACTATTTTGGTATACGGCACAATAAGAATGTAATTTCTAGTTTTGAATGCCTTCTGAGCCCTTTGTCACTGCCATTTAATTGGTCAGTTGTATTTGCAATGGATAAGCGAAACCATTGATAATCAGATTTGGTTTATTTCAGGGTCCTGGTGTGCTACATCCATACGACAGTGGTCATGTGGCCATGACGTACACTGGCTTGGCTAGCTTGATTATCCTTGGAGATGATCTGAAACGAGTAAATAAAGAAGCATGTCTGGCAGGGCTACGAGCTCTCCAACTAGAAGATGGCAGGTACAGTAACTAATCTTTTTTTAATTGCACCTCAAGATGCTTGTTCCAGTCCTTTACAGCCCAGTGTGACATTTACAAATATTTTAATTTTCTTCTTCCTTCCTGGACCTTAAATATCCCCCGCTGGAATTTAAAAGTTCTGCAGCAGGGTTAAGCACATAAAGTAATTGATATCTGGGAATAGTAGATTACCAGGCTGTAATCCCATTGGAGAGCTCAAATTATTCTTTGGAGATGCACAGGTTGAGTGATTTACAACATTGTCTGAATCCTCAAATTTGATTTCTGTGTTTTGTATTTGTGGTTGCGAAGAGCAGCGATTTGAAATAGATTGTTAAATATATTTGCGCAAACTGAGTGGAGAGGGTAGATTAGGGCTGTTGTTTATGGAAATTAAAGAACAGTGATGGCAGTTGACCCACTTGGCATTGCAGGCACAAATGAGTTCTGAGTATTGTGGGCTGACTAGTGTGTTTTCTCTCTAAGATGTCCATCCTCAATCATATTTATCTATTCAATTATTCTAATCTGTTAGATCTATATTTAGAGCAATTCCCCATGCAATTTTAATCTTGTGTTTTGTTTTATTTGGGGGGGAATTGCATGTTTTATTATTGTCCAATAAAAATGTTTGTTGCAGCTCTGAGAATTCCTGTCCATGACCACCTGTTCACGTCAACACTTCACAATCTTCAGTCCCTGGCATTTGCACCATTTGCGGAGCTTTCCAGAAGCCTTCTACACGGCCTACCCCCACCCCACCATTGCCTCCCTCACCTCAAAGCACATGCATCCTTGCATTTGATACAACGCCTTATCATGTCGTCAAGACGTCTCAAAGTACTCTAAGGGATATACTCTAAAGTGGTTTTAACTGTGTTTTGTATATGAAACATGGCAGACAGTTTGTGCAATAAAATACCCTACTTGAGTACCCTGCTGGATTTCTTTTTCATTTATAATGGTAGTGCATTGAGCTTTATGTTGAAGTGGTACATAGTTGGGATATGGTGTTCATGCCAATGCTTATAGATTTACACAGATCAAATCTAAATCTTTAAGCAATGGTGCAAACCCTGTCCTAATGCTTAACATTTCAACATCAAACTCAATTTACTTTTCAGCAACCAAAGATACTACAGGAAATCAGCTAACTCAACTCAATCTTTCTCTTGCAGTTTCTATGCAGTGCCAGAAGGAAGTGAAAATGACATGAGATTTGTATACTGTGCCTCCTGTATCTGCTACATGCTTAATGACTGGTCAGGAATGAACACAAAGAAAGCCATAGAATACATCAGGAAAAGCATGGTGAGTAGGATAGGACATCTGAAATCTGTCACATTAACAAACCTGAGTTTATGAATTTAACTCCTGGATTGCACTTTCCTCTCAGCACATATCAACCTAAATCATGTTTCCCTACTGCAGTTCTCTAGAATGCCATCTCTTTTGTCTTTTCCTCTTTGCCTTAAGACCTGCCTTAAAATATATCTCTTCAACTTTGCATTCAGCCATTTTTCCTCTGGCCTCCTCAGCTCGCCCACTAATTTAATCTTCCAGTGATTTATGAAATGCTTTGAGGCGACCTTCTGACATAAATGTAAATTGTTTTATTTGCTAGAAAGATGGGGAAATAATAGTATCTGTGGCATGGATAGTTTTCTATGTGTTCTCAACTCTTCACAGTTATAGTAAGAGTTCATTGATGTCAATATCGTTTTGACTGAATATTATCTTTGAGTTACTAAAATAAGCACGTAAATATACAATTTAGATTAAAATAATTTAAAGTGTCAACACCGCTATCTTTCACTTTTAATAATTTGGACAAATTCTAGCTAATCTGTTTTTCTCTTTTTGATAAGACAGCGTTTGAAGTTATTTGTTGACCTGATTTCTTTTTTGATTCTCACTGTCCACATTTCCAGGGAAAAAATGACTAAATAGCTTGAGACTTATTTTTAATATCGCTGATCCAAATCCAGGAATTTTGATTGACAAGGTCACATCATTGATTTCAGTGACCACATTGATTTCTGGTGCATTTTTATGCATAAGAATATGAAGAGGTTGCTAGCAGAGCAATATAAGAATGGCTACAACAACAACAACAAATTACATTTATAGAGCGCCTTTCACGTCGGGAGGACGTCCCAAGGCGCTGCATAGGAGGCGTGTGACCCGAGCTGGGAGGGGAGTGTTTGGGAAGAGGTAAAACACGAAGGGGAGGTAGAAAAATTCGGGGTGGAACAAAAGGCACGATCGAAGAGGAAAGTTCAAACCGGCCTTGAAAGAGGAAAGGGAAGAAACGAGTCGGAGGGATTGAGGGATGGCATTCCATAGGGTGGGAGCGGAGAAACTGAAGGCCCGGCCTCCGATGGTAGGGCGGTTCGGGCAGGGGCTTGGAGCAGGCCAAGTCCTGTTGAACGGAGGGTCCGGGTGGGCTTGTAAGGGTTAAATAGGGCGGGGCAAGGCCGTGTAAGGCCTTGTAGGTGAGGACGAGGATCTTGAACTCGATCCTCTGGAGGATGGGGAGCCAGTGGAGACGGGCGAGGGTGGGGGTTATGTGGTCGCGGAGGCGGGTGCGGGATAGTACACGGGCTGCAGAGTTTTGGATGACCTGCAGCCTGTGAATGGAGGAACTGGGGAGGCCGACGAGGAGAGAGTTTCCGTAGTCCAGCCGTGAGGTGATGTATGCATGCACGAGTGTTTCGGCAGCGTGGGGGGTAAGATAATTGCGGAGCCTGGCAATGTTGCGCAGGTGGAAATAAGCGGTGCCGGTCAAGGCGCGGATGTGGGGGAGGAAGGAAAGTTTTTGATCGAACATGATGCCGAGGTTCCTGATTGGCTTTGTGAGAATAATGTCTGAATGAATAAACCAGTCTTCACCATAAGAAGCAAAGGATTTTAAATCCGCTGTTGATGTTGAATAGTTCTTGTTCTGCCATAGTTTTAATAAGTCCAGTTTGTGGTGTTGTTTTGTAGTTCAAATCTCTATGATTTGGCTGCATATGTGTGCAGAACATGTAGGAAATATTTTATTATGCTTTTATTTGCTATGTTTTAATTTGGAAATTATGGACTAGAAAATGGAGTCTGTAACAGAAGACGGTTTAGCACACACATTTGTATTACTGCTTACATCTGAAAGCTTGCCAATTACTGCTACCCTGGGTCACCCTCACTCTATTGTAGAATGAAAATATCTTAAGCTCATTTAATTTCTGTATTGTCTGATGCTTGTGGAAACAGTTCAAAATAGACACAGCAACTTCTTCCAAATCGGTTTAGTTCGCAATCACTCCAGTCACATCATTCTGGTCTGAAACTGTAGAAATGTGTTGGCAATTCTTGATTATCACCTGTCTAGGCTTGAATAGTTTACATTGCTTACTCAGCAGATAGTTCAAGGGGTTTGAAATTTATTTATTATTCATGTAAAATGTCAAATTGGATGCTTTCCAATCCTTTGGTAATTAAAACTCAATGATTTTGTAATCCTAGGAGATGGTTATTGTGGAGCTCCGTAGCGCAGTGGTTAACTTGCTCGCTTTGCAAACGAGAAGACCTGGGTTTGATTCCCAGGTGGGGCGAAACCTTAGGCAAGTTTCTTTACTCCGCATGCTTCTGGTTAGCTAGCAGTTAAGTAGGAACCCAGTTGTTAGTCGATTGGCGGATCGCTTTCTAGGGGTAATAATCCCTCAAAAAAAAAAATTGGTTACTCAATCCACGACTGTTTGTGGTACCCTACTGTATGCAATTGGCTGCCACATTTTGCCCACAAAATAATAGTCCTATCCACTTTACATTATATCCTGTGAAATGCTTTGAGACCTCTCAACGACGTGATAAAGCGCGAGATCAATGCAAGGATTACTGTACCTTTTGTGGGTAATCCTATATGTTATGACATCCTGCACTTTGTACAATGTTGACATCACTGCATTATGAATGTTGATTTGACTAGCTATTTAATTCTGTTTTAAATTTGGATGCAATGTATTGTCTTGGACAGTACCATTTTTGGTAGTTTAGTATACTTTCTTGGTAGAAAACAGTCTGTGCTTTGAATATAGTTCAGTAAATTGAACATTAAACTTGCAACCGGGTGGCAATGATTTCCAGTCATTGTAGACCCACTCAGCCCTTCACCTTTCCAGTTCAATAAAAGAAATATCCTGTGTAAAAATGATTACAAATGATTATATAGCACCCTTCATGCAGATTAGTGTCTCGGATGCAAGGATTATTATTAATTATCACCCTGGAAGTGAATCCTTAACAGGTAGGGTGTTGCTAGCTGGACAAGTACAGTAGAACCTTGTAATAAGGTGCCCATTATTGTGTTTGTTTTCTTGTACATCTGTGCTCTGTTGGCTTGAACACACAGGTTGGCTTTCTGCGCAGTTAAAAGGTTTCTATCAGTTTCTCTGCACTGTATGCTCAATTCTGCAGCACATGTGCTGTGCTACAACAGGCTCAGCGAACCCTTCACCTCTATCCTCAGTCCACCTCACTCTCTCCCCATTCCCCAGCAGAATGAATTCAAGACCCTTGTCCATCCTTCCAGTTTGTCCCGCGGCTTCGCCCACCTTGCCTAAGCAACATCCTGCAACCCAACTGCCCTGGCCATTCCCTTCGCTCAGCAAACAGCAGCCTGCTTCAAGGCTCCCGCCGAACCTGTTTCACCAGCAGTGGGTGTTCTCAGCCAATTTGCCTCCACTTTCTGGAACTCGATCCCAGATTTTTTTCCAGCTTGCCCTGTCTTCAAATCTGCCTGAAGGCCTATCTTTTCGACTGTGCTATTGGCCGCCTCCTTTCTCTTCCCTCCCACTCAGGATCTCAGTCAGCTCTTTGAAGCTGTTAAACATATCCCCTCATCGTGAAATGTACAATTCTGCATTTTTGAGCATAATTCTGTCCTGTTTCGCTATCATGAGTGTGACGTTAGCTGAATCTCACATGGAGTGGGTGAATCTGTTAGGCTTTCTGTAGCATACTAAGGTGATCTGCTTTCTGCTCTGAAAATAGCCTGCTCTAAATTCAACATTGTAGTGCCTTAGTGAGAGACAACCTTCTAATCACTTCTTTAACGCACAAAGCTAGATTAAGGAGGGTCTCTGTGCCTCTGTTTTGACTGTTTTTGAATAATAACAGCCAACTCTTCTATTTTTATGCCATTTGAGATCATTGTATTACACAAAGCCTCCCAGCAGTTTGACATTACACTGGACTTGCTGAATATCAAGCACCTACCCATTTATATGTCTGGCACAGCTCAGTATAAACAGTACTTTTCAGGCAAAATAATTTTGAGCCCAGGAGTTTTCATGTGGATGCCAGTAGTGAAACCTTTTCAATGTCGGGATTACCATGGAATGTGTCTGCTGGCACTATCGATTCCACTTATAGTTTCAGTGATTAAAGATTGATCCGTTGCTCTGTTTTCAGCTTGTAGCAACCTTTACTGTCTGTAGACTGCGTAAATCTGTTTTAAAACATTTTAATTATGCTGAACCTTTAAAATGCTGGCAAGTAAGCCAAACCACAGGGAATCCTTTGTGATAATAGTGAAACATATTCCTTAGTGTGATACAACTGCTAATCCTTGGCAGTAGTTTTTCTTTCAGTCTGTCGGGAAGATACATAGAACATCCGAAAGGGAGGAAACTTTACATAGAACATAGCTCTTCCTACAGTTAATTGCTTTTTATAGGTGACCAGGACTAACATTTCACAAAATCCTTTGCCCTGTCCAGATTGGAATTCCTGTTTATAGAATAAATTCTGTAATCAAGACCACAGTATTTGTGATATATTGCAGGGGTCATTTACGACCCACTTATCCCTCAGCTGTGGCCCTTGACAGACCAATGTGAATGGTTTGATGGGTGGTGGTGGCCTATTCATGGCCTGCTCAGCTGTGAGATGTTATTGGAGCTGGCATTCTGCATTGCTCTTTCTCCTTTGCATTCCATGCACAGAAAGCAAAGGAATGAATCTATAATCTTCAGAGGGATGTGTTATTAGGAATGACCAGATAAACTTGATCGCTTCAGTCATGACGAGATATCTTAGAGGGAACCATGTCAAATGTTAAATAGGGTTGAGAAACTAAAAACAATCAAAACGTTCACAAATGCCAAGACAATACAACAAGAGATTACAGGTTTAGGATTAGAGGACAATTTTCGTCAGACATTAGGAAGTATTTCTTGAAACAGGGTTGAGGAGGAAAATAGTTTTTTTTTAAAATAGTTTGGTATTCCTCGGAAGATCAACCAGACAGACCTCAATTTAATAGCAAAGGATGGCACCATTGTCTATGCAGCACTCCCTACTGGAGCATCAGCCTGGACTGCAATATAATAATCCCAGGTGATATGTAAAACTTGTACCCAAATCCTTGATGTGGATGTTTTTATTGATGGGATGTAAAATATATGAAGGAAAGGAACAATGCTCCTAAAATCATAGAGTTTTGTGTTCCATACTCCTTATTGTATTGCTTCAATACATGTGGATAAGATTGCACAAATCCCATTAGATTGTGAGTCTTTTCTGTTTATATTTGTATATTTGTGATAGAGAAGGTTGAAAAAGGTGGCTGGGTGGGGGGAAGGGTGAGGGGTGGGGGGGCGGGGTGAAGAAAGGGATGCGGAGAGAGAATATTAGGGTCCGTCGATATGGAAATTTTCCGATTTAGATATATCAATGGGCTCATATCGAGATATACCGAAATATTGATATTTTCGGGTTTTTCGTACTTCACATGCGCGCGTGGTGCGCGCATTCTGGGCCTATCTCCTCAGGAAGTAAATATCTTTCTATCTCTGTGTCTCTCACACTCACTCTCTCCATCTCTGTGTTTTTCTGTCGGTGTCTCTGTGTCTCTCTCCCCTCTCACATTCCCCCCATCTCTATCTATCAGTGTATTATCACATCCACCCCGTCTCTCCCCCCCCCCCCCCCCACCCCCCCCCACCCCGCCGCCGTCCCTCTCTCCTCCCCCCCCCCACCGCTGGCGCTCCTCTCTCCCCCCGCCCCCCCCCGCCATCTCTCTCGCCCCCCCCACCCCCCCCCCAGCCATCTCTCTCCCCCTCCCCCCCCGCCATCTCTCTCCCCTCACCCCTTGCATACCTGTATATTGTATTCTAGGACTATGTATACAATTTGGCGGCTTTGCACCTCGGTCTGTGAATTGTGTATAGAGATGAGCATTCTGGGTCTTGTAGTTCAGTGTGCGCGCATTCCGATTTTTTCCCTCGATATATCGATTTTTCGATATATTGATATTTTTGAAATGCCTATATCGGCGTATCGATATGAAAATTATATCGGGTTTTAGCGATATATCGCCGGACCTTATTGAATATATAGATTTAAAGTGATGATCACTTATGGTGCAGTCTATTCTCCTTTTTTCCTGGTCTCCCCTGTTTTCTAGGTATACAGTACCCAGGCATACAGTACTTTACATCCAATGCCAGAACAGCTGTAACAAAAATAAAAGTTGCACGTCAGGCAGCATCTATGGAGAAAGAAAAGTGAGTCAATGTTTCGGATTCATGACCTTTCATCAGGGAGTTCTGATGTATTGTCATCAGGGAGTTCTGATGAAGGGTCGTGGACACGAAACATTGACTCACTTTCCTCTCACCCGAGTTGCTGCCTAACCTGCTGAGTGTTCCCAGTGTTTTTGTTTTAGATTTCCAACTTCTGCGGTATTTTGCGCTAGAACAGCAGTATTGTACATATTTATCATATGCTGCTCAAGTCTGAATGTGTGCAAGATCCCAGGAATGCCTGGGGCATTCCAGGTGTACAACATTTTCTATGTTAACTCCCAGACTATCTTGTTGTGACTCCTATCTTGTATACAGTGTATGTCTTTGTGATTTAGAGATCCTGAATAAGGCAAACAGCAGAATAGTGTCTTATTAGTGCATTTGTGAAGACAAGGATCAAACTGTGAGATGGATTTGAGGTAAAAGGGTAAAGTGGCTGCTGGGATAGAGCTCGGCTGCTCAGCACCCTAAAGCAGAATACTCTTCTTGGCAGGCTCCTCACATCAGAACTCAGAATAACCAGTTTTTTAATAGACCTGGTATATGGCATTGGACCTGGACCTGAACAATATCAATATGTCTGGCATTATTCACCAGTGTTAGTTGGAATAATGCCTCTTTTTTTGTCCTTTCCTGTGAGCGGTTCCTACTTTCAGTGTCTACCACTGATGGACACGAAATTTGGAAATGGCTGTTCAAGGGGAAATCATGGCCATAAACATGTATCCTGGGCGCTTTGTTCTTCTGTACATTAGAGCACTCGTATCATGCATCACCATTTTATTTCAGTAGTTCCCTGAAATTGTTTTCTTCCTTTTCTCTCCTGTTCCTCCTTTCCTGAAAATGGCAGCAGTCCTCCACTAACTTGTACAAGTGGCCATTCATGGGTGAGTCAAGATGGTGAATGTCAGTTGGTTGTTTAATCGTGAGCATCAATGCATCCGAGTCCACCTCTGTCCCTAGCTGGCAGGAAAGTTTCATAGAGGTTGTTTTTTTTTGGATCAACATCACACCACAAGTTTGGCATAAGCCTAAGAGATTCTGGCAGTTAATGGATGAGCGTGCAACAAGAACATTAACATATAGTACATTTCATGTAGGATAAAGACTTGAAGCACTTACAAAGGAGAATGGATTGTATTGAATTTTTCCAGACGTTTGGTATATAGTGTTCATCAAGTTACAACCAGGGCCGGGGGTCTCAAGCATAGGTAGCGGATGATGAACAAAATGTTTAGATTCATGCAGACAGTTTCATCTTGAGGAAGTGATTTTCACTTTTTATTTTCAGAACCAAAATGAATGTGTTGGTGGGAGAGGGAATGTGGAAGGGGACCCCCAGTAAAACTGATATTTTGCTATCTTCTGTGAGGGTTTTACAAAACACTTGAATCTTACAGAGCTTTGGGACAAGAAAGGCACTATATAACTGCAATTTGTGGTTGTTAACAAATAATAGCAATTAAGTGAAAAATTACAGCTTGCCTTGTGAAATCAAAATTCAGTGAACTTTGAATTTTAAATATGGTTGAGCAGACTATTCCGCATCCTATTCTTAACTCGTCTTGCGTGCCAATTAGATATAGATTTGGATTTGATAGTCCAAAGGCTCACATAACTTGCATTCCTTGAATGTTGGTTGAATTTAAAAGTGACTAGCCTCTAGAATTTGCATCACCAGTGCAACTGAGCAAGGAGAAATGAGTGGGTAGGAACTCCAAGGCAGGTTGCATTATTGCTTGACCCTTGTGTTCTTTGTGCCCAAATCCTTTATTCTTTTCTAAAGATTGTTTAGGATTAGTCTTAAATTCCTCCCTCCATAGGCTGCAGATCATCTAGATCTCTGCAGCCTGTGTCTTCTTCACCAGGCTCCGCGGATCTATCACCCCCATCCTTGCCCGATTCCACTGGCTTCCCCATCACATAGAATTAAATTCAAGATCCTGGTTCTCACCTTCGAAGCCTTTGATGGCCTTGCCCCCTGCTCCCCCACATCTCTGCACCTCCTTACCCCCTACTAACTTGTCCATTCCCTCTGCTCAGCAGGCTCCAGCCTGCTCCAAACCCCGACCCACCCCACCATCGGCGGGTGAGCCTTCAGCTACTCTGCCCCCAACCTTTTGGAATTCCATCCTACAATCCATCTGTCTCGCCCCTCCCTAACCTCCTTCAAGTCCCGCCTCAAGACCCTCCTCTTCGACCTTGCCATCGGTCATTCCCCCCTTCCCTCCACCCTCCCCGATCCCGACTCAGCTTGGGTCCGACTGACTGTCCAGCTTCTTGGAACGTCCTCCCAATGTGAAAGGTGCTATACAAATGTAATTTTGTTGTTGTCGAAAGTTGGTTAGAACCTTTGATGTTACTGGTGGTGAACATACAGGGTGTAATGGAAAGGATATCTGTAAGATTTTTGACAACAAACTAGTCACCTAATGTCAAAAACGCTGAACCTAAAGATATTCGTGTAACAAAAAAACTGCGTTTCTGGACCTTATTAGGAATGTAATAATGCTTAATTTTATATCTTCAGTTGCATGTGGGAACTGATGAACTACACTGTGGCAGGGAGCTTTGGGTAATGAAAACAATTGGCCATTACCTTGTGCTTTTATTTAGCTTTTATTTCTGTCTCCAGCACAAGGTCCTACATGTTCATATATTCCAACCACATTCAGTTAAAGCTGTGGGGTGCTGCTTGAGTTACATAAAGGCCCACTGTCACTATCATTCTTATTGTAGCCTTGCTCCTATACATCAGTAGGTTTAAGGAGAATAATCTGCATGGAAAAAATAGGCTAGCACTAGGTAATTATATTCATTGACTAGAGCGATTAAAAACAGCAAGGGAAAAGCGTTAATTGGAAAAAAAATGTGTAACTGGCAAGTTTGGCTGGCAATCTGTTGAAATTGCAAAAATCAAAATAAACCATAAACACCTTAAAGCCCTGTGATAATTGGAAATGATCATTTTGAAACTGATCACGTAAATCATTTTTGTTTATGTGAGGACCTGAGTACTGTTTGGTTAGAGTAGTGTCCGGCAATATATCGATGTATCGGTTATATCGATAGAATTTTTCATATCGATATGCCGATATTGGAAATTTTAACATATCGAAAAATTCTGTATAAAAAAAAATATCGGTATATCGCAAATATCAGTATATCGTGTCCAGCGATATATCGGTTATATCGGTATAATGCGAACTTTTTCAATTTACCTTGTTGCTGGCATTGCAAATCTCCTGAGCCTAGAGCACGGAATGCGTGTGCATATCGGAATGCGCACACACTTCCGAATGCGCGCGCATACACAGGATAAAGAAACCCGGCGATATTGATATATCGGTATATAGCGATAGGAGCCCACCAATATATCGATATAGGAAAATTTCGATATCGACGGATCCTAGGTTAGAGTTATTTCATTTGTGAATGCTACTGCTGATCCAGTAGAAAGTTTCTCACTGCGTGGTCATTTATGTAATTCTGTCACTGGTTCTGAAATGGCAGCTACTTATATTTATGAGTAGAAATTCTGATATTTACATTATTGTTATGGAAATTACAGTTTAAATATTAGCAATTAATTTACTTTTAAGTCCCAGGAAGTGTTTGATCTTTGTGCTCTTTCCCTCATTTCCCAGTTTTATGAAAAAGGTGGTACTGTATGTTGATTTTTGGTTTGGATTTGTTCCATGTCACCAGAATGGAGTTGTATCAGTGCCTTGGGATGTCCTCCAATCGTAAGACGCGCTACACAAATGCAATTTTGCTGTTCTTGTTGTTGTATAATTTGTGGGTATTTTACAGTCTATGATTGTTGAACTGTGCAGTCATACTTGCCTGTAGCAAGCACGTGTGGGCTGCTGGAATGATGCAATTTCAGGTCGCATCACATGCAACATCTGTTCAAATGTTGGTGTAATTGATGCATAAGATTTGATCATTTTAAAAAGTGGGTGAAGTGCACTCATCATTTTAAATGTAATGAAACACAACAGTAAAGTCAAGTTGATTCAACTTATAGTGCAACTTATCAATCACAAGAATTGCGACTTTAATTTAAAACAAATTCAAGTGGAATAATAAATTTCAATTTCCACAAATGTAATAGTTATCTTTTACATTGTGGGGAGGAAAATGCTTTCAAAATGATACTCCTGTAAACACACACTCAAAATACTTTTGCCCACAAAATATACAATCAATTTACTTTACGGTATGTTCTGTGAACTGTTTTAAGACGTCTCAAAGACATGACAAGGCAAGAATGATTATTTTTATTTCTAAACAGACTAAACTGAAAGGTCAGTCATTGATTGAATGGACAGAGTGAGGACTGCAGGTTAGAACCAATTCAGAGAAACCAGCCAGTAATTTTATCAATCCCAGTTTCCATTCCTCTTTCAGGCTAATTTACAGTGATTGATATTATTTTAATTCAGTTTGCTTTACACGGTGGTCGCGTATCATTCACAGTGACTGTCTACCATTTACAGTGATCGGTTATTATTTACAGTGACTGGCAATCATTGTGGAACCTCAATAGTGGAATTTAATTGTAGCTTGGACTTTCATTGCTGGAGGCTTTCAACTCCCAGCTGAGGAAATAATATCTTGTGTTATAGTACACAGTTTAGGACATGACATGTGCATAAGAACATAAGAATTAGGAGCAGGAGTAGGCCATTCGGCCCTTCGAGCCTGCTCCATGAGACAGCCAGGGTGATGGATAGTGAACTGGATGCACCTTAATAATAATATTAATCCTTGCGTTCAATTTAGCGCTTTTCACGTCTTCACAGAATATGCTGTAAAATTAATTGACTATATTTTGTGGGCGAAACGCGGCAGCCAATTGAGTACAGCGGCGTCCCCACAAACAGTCGTGGGTTGAAATGACCAATTTATTATTGTTTTAGGATGGAGAGCAAACAGTAGGGAGGGCATTTTGGAAGGAACAGCCTTCTTCACTCTAGCTAATCTAATTAATATATTTATATAATATATTTATATTATATCAATATACAGTCTTTCGCCTAGCAATCCTTAGGTTTGTATGTTATTAAGTATCACATCTGAGAAGCGTCGGACGAAATTCTGTCTTCAATAGTTAGGTCTGATAAGTATTGCTAAACTGACCCTAAAATGAGCTAGATTTAAAATAAAATCCAAAGCACTGTAACACTGTTAAAAGTGATGACCCTCTCTTGCCATACCAGTTTCATTTACAGTTTTTCCAGCACACCCAACATACGCAGGGCATCACTGATACGTTCCTTCTCAGCGGCCAATTTAGGTAACCCACTTCTACCGTATCTGAGGTTGACTAATTTGGAGCAGAGCAAAGATTAAACCTTGAATTAAATCAACCTAGTTAATTTGTACAGCTCAGTCCCAATTCATGCATTTCCCTACTGAGCCTTGGAAAATGAATGAAATAGGCCAGTCTGGGCTACCAAATAAATGGCTGGTTGTGAAGGCCAACATGACATGTGAAGGCCCTCAAGTGAATTAAGGTCTAAAATTGGCATTTGATTTTGCTTGAAAAATATCACAACGCAGTTTAAATTGAAATTATTATTTTGCACCTCGCAAATGAGTATCGATTGAGAACAAATGCTTTATTTGATCCTCTAAAGTAGGATCTAGAAGTGAACCACAGTGTGTGTTTTTTTTTCTCTTGCCATCATCTCAAAAGCCTCCCTTGGTCTCTCCCCCTACTCGTCTGGCTGTTTCCCCTCCTTCGAGCACCTCACGCTCCACCATCCCTCCCTTTCCTTAAAAATCCTCCTTCTTTATCGTCCTCCTAAACCTGCTGGATCTTTCATCTCCGATATCTACACTCTCCTCTCCTCCCTGTCCCTCAGCTCCGAACGCCTACTCATCATGGGCGACTTCAACCTCCACCTGAACTCCTCCTGTGCCACCTCTTCTGAATTCACTGCCCTCTTCTCCTCCCTAAACCTCACCCTCCACATTGACTCTCCGACCCACAACCGTGGCCACGCCCTCGACCTCATTATCACCCATGGCCTTGACATTTTCGACCTCAGCATCTCGGACAAGGCCATCTCGGACCACCTTCTTGTCTCCTTCTCCTCTTCCATCCCTCTCCCCTCCACCAAGTCCTCAACCATACTTTTCCGCCCATGGAAAAGTCTCCCCCCTGTGACCCTCACAGATGCCCTCACATCCTCTGACCTCCTACCCCTCTGGTCTTCCACCCACAGCTATCCTGAAGCAGTTGTCCAGCTGCTCCAAGATCACCTCTCCGCCACCTTCAACTCTCTCGTCCCCCTGAAATCCAGGTCTATTTCCAACTCCACCCGCTCCCCCTGGTACAACACTCAACTCCGCACCCTCAAATGCCAAACCCGGCTGCTTGAGGGCAGGTGGCAGAAAACCGGCCTCACGGTTCACCACCAACTGTGGGTCGAGCAACTCCACAGCTACCGCCGTTCCTTGTGTCAAGCAAAAACGGTCTACTATTCCAACATCATCCTGGAGGCAAACAACAACCCCAAAGTCCTCTTTTCCACCACCAACCACCTCCTCCGCGCACCCCCTCAGGTCTCCACAATCTTCACTTCAAATGCGAAGTGCGAGGAGGTCATGGACTTCTTTTCTTCCAAGATCCACAACATCCGCCAGGCAGTATCATCCTCCAGCCTCTCGTCTCCCACTACCACCCCCACCCCATCCCCCTCACCTTCAGCTCCTACCTCGACCCCCTTCCTACACTCTTTCTCCCCTGTCTCTCCTTCCTCCCTCTCACGCACTCTCACCTCTATGAGGCCAACAACCTGCTGCCTCGATCCCATCCCCACTAACCTACTGGACACCCAGCTCCCCCTCCTATGCCCACTGCTGGCTGATATCATCAACTAGTCCCTCTCCTCCAGATCAGTCCCTGCCCCCCTCAAAACTGCCATCATCACCCCCCTCCTTAAAAAACCCTCCCTAGATCCCTCAAACCCCAGCCACTACCGCCCTATCTCAAACCTGCCCTTCCTCTCAAAAGCACTGGAACGCATTGTTGCAAACCAACTCCGCGCCCACCTCTCCTCCCACTCCCTCTTCGAACCCCTCCAGTCCGGTTTCCGCCCTGCCCACAGTACAGAGACTGCGCTTGTGAAAGTCACAAATGATGTCCTCTCTATCTGTGACCAGGGTTCCCTCTGCCTCCTTATCCTCCTGGACCTGTCGGCTGCCTTTGACACAGTCGACCACACCATCCTCCTCCACCGCCTGTCCTCTGCCATCCACCTCACTCGCCTGGTTCGAGTCCTACCTCACAAACCGCCAGCAGTACATCTCCACAAACGGTTTTTCCTCCCGCACTCACCCAGTTACCTGCGGGGTACCCCAGGGATCCATCCTTGGCTCCCTCCTTTTCCTCATCTACATGCTTCCTCTTGGGGATGTGATCCGCAGACATGGGGCACACTTCCACATGTACGCGGATGACACCCAACTCTATCTCTCCACTTCACTTTGTGACCCCCAGTCCCCCGATGTTCTGTCAGCCTGCCTGTCAGACATCAGGGGCTGGATGAGCACAAATTTCTTGCAGCTGAATGTTGACAAGACGGAGGCCATACTCCTTGGCTCTCGTCAACGTCTCCATTCGCACTACTCTCACCTCCTCCACCTGCCCGGCCTGCCCCTAAAACTCACCGAACCTGTGCGCAACCTTGGCATCAGGTTCGACCCCCAACTGTCCTTCTTCCCCCACATCTGGTCCGTCACCAGCACTGCCTTCTACCACCTCTGACGGATCGCCCGTCTCCGGCAATACCTCACCTTAAAAGCCACCGAAACCTTGGTCCACGCCTTTGTCACCTCTCGGCTGGACTATTGCAACGCCCTCCTCGCCGGTCTCCCCTCCACCACAATCCACAAAATCCAGCTTATCCAAAACTCGTTCCTCTGGGTCTGGCCTCCTCCATGTCCCCCGAGTCCTCCACTCCACCCTCGGCGGAGGGCCTTTAGCCACTACGCCCCGAGGCTCTGGAACTCCCTTCCTCACTCGCTTCGCCTCGCCCCCTCTCTTCCCAGTTTCAGGTCACAGTTCAAGACCTTTCTCTTCGACCGAGCTTTTGGTCACCTTCCTGCCCCTGCCCCTGGCTCGGTCCTGGGATCCGCTACTGTGAAGCGCTCTGAGACACCGTCCGGCGTGGAGGGCGCTATATAAATCGAATGTGTTGTTATTGTTTCTCTTTCTACCCTTCTTCCCCAGCCTTCTGTCGTTCTCACCTGAGAGGGCAGACAGATAATATGCTTCCAAACCACTGCCAATGCTGTAACTGACAGATGATTAAGTATATAAGAACAGACTGGCAGGGATATTTTCCCCTTTCAGTGGGAAGCCTGTCTCCAGGTAGTCCTTTCAGCTGCCTGTCTTAAATTGAAAACTCATCATTTAGGGTTTCACAAGTGCAAAACTACATCCTGCCACACAATGCTGTAGCTCCTTGAAACATTAGTAATTTCTCCAGCCTATCATGCTGCTGGCTTTAGACATGTTCTCCTTCAATCTGTGAGTCAGATTTTTCCACACAACATTAATTCTTAAACGTAACCTTAGTTTTTGTTCACAGAGACGAGAAATTACTGCTCGCAGCTGAAGCCATAACCAAATAAATATTGTTTTTTTTTCAGAATATTGACTGAGAACCAAAGGAAAAATCTCACAGATTGGATGAATGAACCTTGTTCCCAAAATAGTGCTGTTCACAGGAATGCTGATTAGCACAATTTCATACATTGACATTGAGTTATCAGAAGCCATAAAACTAAACCCATCCAGTTGGAGTTTGACTAAATTGAAAATATGAATAGCTGGTTTTGCAGTTGTAAGAATGGTAATAAATACCACAGTTACATTTTGATGTTGATTTCCACAAATTGTATTGTTCAGATAGTGATCATGAAATAAAACTTTGACTGCACTATTTGTTAGATAACAGGGGATAGCAGGCTAAATTCCAACAACTGGTTCCCTTTCACCTGGATATTACATCTGAGCAATAAATAGTGTCGTCATTTTCACCCTGTTACCAATAATACAAAGTCCTGAACTAATCAATAAAATGTTACATTTATAGAGCATCTTTCATGTCTGTAGGACATCGCAAAGTCAAAATGGGTCTTGCATCCTAACAGGAAAGTTTCTTTTTCTCTTGTTTGTAAAGATATCCCTGCAGGACCATCAAATTAATTGATGGTAATTCAGCATTATTTTATATCTGTTTGTTTGGGTATTCTACGTCACAAATTGAAAATGCAGAAAAACCTGAGTGCACCAGCTGGCAGGCTAAAGATTTGTGAAAAAAAAGAGTAATCTTAAAATCACAATTCAAAGACATTTTAATAAAGTTTTTTTAAAAAATGCTACATCATTATTGGAAGGGAGAACTCTGTATATTTACCACAAGTTGGCACATTGGAGTCTGCTACTTCATCCTCCGTGTGTGTGTGCTCTCTCACACACACACAGAGCATGATAAGCTCTTGCTTGATACCAAGATTCATTGCCAGCAATAGAACAGCTTAAGAACAGTTACGTGAAGCTCCAGATTGTTAATCCGGTCTGTTCCAAGCCTCTGTAACGTTGATGGCATGGAGACTTATCCCAGCTGCTTCATTTGTTAGATATGATAAGCTCCAATGTGTATTTACCCTACCTAGCCACAAATTAGATCTTGTGTATTTGAAGTATATATGCAAGCATTGACAGCTTCAGCTTGCTTTTTGATTTGTTTCATTACAAAGCCTCATGTATTCTCTACCACTTTGCCTATCGGTATCATTTGCAAGGTGATTTGCTCTATGCATATGAGAATGTAGAGCATGGGTTTGTTCCAATCCCAATCATGATATTGTTCTTTATATAGTCTAAATAATGACCAGTGTTGTGAAGGGGACAGAACTTTATTTAAAGATGTTGAATCAGTACTGTATGACTTTTTGTTTTACTGAATGGAAACTCTTGCTTATACTCAGCAAGCACAATGCTGCCATGTAAGACATAATTGTGGAGAGATTGAAACTGTTGTTTTAATACCTGTTATGCTTGTGGGTGAAGTGGATCAAAATAGTTTTGCTTTTAAACTGGTGTAAAAACAGTTTTAAGATCTTTAGCTACTGCTTTATATTATATATATTTTTTAATCCCTAAATATAAAGCATAGATAATGCTCATCATAAATTATTTCCAAAAATGTTGCTGCTCTTTGAAAAGTAGGAATGTCCTCCTGGCATGAAAGAGGTCCTTTAAATGTAATTTTGTTGTTGTTGTTGTTGTTGTAGTTTTGAAGAAGGTATTGAATATTCTAAAAGTTTCAAAAGAAAATCCAATGTTAAATTCCAAGTTGTGTCAGCCTGGCTTGGTTGATGGCACTATCATCTCTGAGTCAGAAGAGACTTGGGACCTGGAATCACATAGTCTAAACCATGAGCCATCCTGGCAATGTGATAAGGCGCTATGTCAATTACAAGGATGATTATTATTGTATTATTTAGCAATCAGCAATCTCAGTCTCCAAAGAATAAGCTATTTCATCCAATTATTGATGCTTTTATGGCGTCATTGTATAAGTGACATCTCGCGTGAGATAATCATCCGACATTGAAATAACAAAATTATCTTTGCATTTATATAGCGGTTTTCATATTTTCTAGACGTCTCAAAATACTTCACAGAATATACTGTAAAGTGAATTGATTGTATATTTTTTACGGGCGAGACATGACAGCCAATTGCGCACAACAGCATCCCACACACAGAGGTGGATTGAAATGACCAATTTATTATTGTAACAGGATGTCCTACCGACTTGAAAGACACTATACAGATGCAATTTTGTTGTAGTAACGAAGGCCCAGGAGAACGACCTGAATATCAGTCAATTTTGCTTTGATTTAGTTAGTTGGATGTTCGCAACTTTGAGGGAATAAGAAATTGTGTGGAGGCAATGAGAGATCCCCAAAGGATCCAGGGCGTGTTGTACTAGGACATTCTTATTGATTTTTTCATGGCAATGGCAGATAATAGTTCATAAAACAGTCATTACAGCCCCAGAAGCAATGATGTTTTTTTAGATCTTTCTCCTTTTTTCATCTCGCTCCATAAATATCTTAATTTGTGTTAAGTCTACATTCTTTTATGTGGCAGATAAATTATAACTACAGGCAAAATACTTCTCTGCTCATGTCCTGTTTGGTCAGGTGTGCCTGTGGTGTGAACATTATATGCATGGGGGCCTTTGATTTGCTTAACTGATTATTACTGAGTCAATGGCATTTATATGATAATCATCCTTGCATTTGATACAGCACCTTATTACGTAATCACAGTGATTCACAGAGTACAGTATACTGTACACTGCTGTGTGCAATTGGCTGCCGCGCTTTGCCCACAAATATACAATTCACTTTACTGTATATTCTGTGAAGCGCTTTGAGACGTTGATAAAACATGAAAAGCGCTATATCAAATGCAAGGATTATTATTAAAGTGAATTGATTGTAGTTTGGGAGGCGAAAGTAACCTTCGAGGCTCCTGCAATTCCACCGCATTTTACCTTACAGTGCGGTTCGCAGTCTCATATAGAGAGTGATTGACATGATTTTGAGAAGAAGGAAAGCCCATGATTATTTTTGGCAGTGATATGATAGTGTCGACAGATTGGAAATTTTTTAGCATCCACTTTTTTTTAAAGTGCAATATACTGTATAAATTTTGTTAGAAAGGTTTTGAATCTCTGTAAAAGCCCCATGACAGTTTGTTTTTTTGCTGTGACTAGCTTAGGTATGTGGATCAGGAAGTTGACCAGTGTGATTCCTGGTCAATGCTGGATTAGCTGGTTAGAAGGTTAGGCTGCAGAGACTACCTTGGTTTCCTGCTCTAATCTCTGTTCCCAAACCGCTGGAAGATATGAATCTATAGACCTCGGAATGAGAACTATCTGACTGCAAACTCTGAAATAAGCTGTCTGATACTTAATATTAATTTGTAAGTGCTCACAAGTAAAGATGGCTTCCTAGGTGAGTAAGTGGAGGCCAACTGGCATCTGGGGACCAGTACAGGAATAGAGGGAGACAATGTGGAAAATGGAAGCTGAGGGAAAATTCCTTGCAGAAAAACATTCGAGTTGTTTAGTCATTGTATGTCATTAATACTGTACTCTGCTTCTCCCAAACAATTCCATTAGAAGTCAAGAGATGAGTCAAGTGACATGCTCAATGGTTAGAGCGCTTGTCTTGCAAGCAAGAGACTTGGGTTCGATTCCCAGAAGGGTGAAACTTTGGACAAGTTTCCTTACTCCCACATGTCTGATAATAATCCCTCAAGGAAAAAAACCCAATAATGAATTACTCACTTCAATCCACGACTGTTTCTGGGTCAGTGCTGTGTGCAATTGGCTGCTGCGTGTCGCCCACAAATATACAGTCAATTCACTTCACAGTATATTCTGTGAAGGACTCTGAGACAACAACAACAACAAAACTTACATTTATATAGCGCCTTTCACGTCGAGAGGACGTCCCAAGAAGACATGAAAGGCTCAATATCAAATGCAAGGATTATTATTATTATAACATTGGGCAGCTCTGCTCCCTGTTCATGGTTCTGTTAAATGTCATTTCGGTGGAAGAGATTGTTAAAATAATTTCCTAATGTTTTGCGCATTCGCAGAGGTTTTGACGTCAATGCTTACATCAATGTGATCGAGTCTGGTTGCTCTGGCACTACAACATTATTCTGGAGTCAGATCTTCTGTCTGCAAAAGTAATGAGAGATCCAACTCCCAAGTAGGGATTTTTCCAAATTTGGCAGCAGAAAAATCATTTTACACCCCAAGTGATCTCATGAGATGAACACATAATGTTAAAGTAACATAAAATGCTCCTAGTTGTTACTGATGTTTTTGATTTGAAAACAATAAGAAAAAAATATAGTTGAAAATATAAGGCAGTATCGCCCAGGCAAACGACTGAAATCCCAGTGGATTAATAAATTTGTAAATGTAACTCTTGCAAACATCTTTCTTAATGCGTCATCTTAACAAATTGCATTTGAAAATAATTTGAAATGCGGCACAATCGCTGGAGTATATTTACACATTCTTTTCAAATATAAAAGAAAAAAGAGGTGATAAGTGCAATGCATCTCTTTGTAAGTAGATTTGCCTTAAATCCATGTATGTCATTAATCTGAGTAGATGGAAATGATCTGTAATGATGACTCAGGCCAGTAATTGAACTGGGTCTAGTTTTATATAATCTATTTAAGTCGGAGAAGGGGATTTAGCTCAATAAAGCTCAATAGACAGGATAGAAAAAGATTTAAAAAAAATACCAAGTTCATTTTTCTTTCATTGTTTAGCAATTAACAATCAATAGTAATCCTAATATTTCATATAGCGCTTTTCATGTGATAATGCGCTTCACCGGATTTTACTGTAAAGTGTAGTAATTGCATATTTTGTAGACATGCCAGGCAGTCAATTTGTGCACAGCTTTGTCCCACAAATGGCCATGACTTGATTGACAAATTTTACATTGGGGGGGGGGTTGTTAGTCAGGACATCGGGAGAAATTTCCATCTCTTTTTGAATAGGGCCAAAAGATCTTTTAGGTCCACCTGAACAGGCAGACAGGGCCCGGTTTAATGTCTCATCCAAAGCACAGAACTTCTGACAATGCAACACACCCACAGGACTACATGGTGTGTGTCAGTTTAGACCATATGAGTTCTAAGTCCCACACTCATACAGTCATATAGTTAGCTCCCACAACCTTCTGACTCAGGTGGAAGTGCTACCAACAGAGACAGGCTGCAATTTTCTCCTCCCCCCAACTCTTCTGAAGACAATCTGGCTTCTTTTTCTTTTGTGTTACAGTTCTATATGTACTGTCTACCCTCTGGATTTATCAGTAGGTGGTCCATAAGTTATGTTTCTTTACATGGCAAACGACTTATTAAAGGTTTTCCTTTCTGTTTTTTCAGTCATACGACAGTGGGCTTGGCCAGGGAGCTGGACTGGAATCACATGGTAAGCACGATTTGTTGTATATCAGCACATTTGTTTCCCTCTCATGTTGCAAATGAGTATTGCTCTCTCATACACATAGGTAAATCTTGTTTCCTGTAAATAGAGTAGGTTTAAAAACAGTGCGTTGGTGCAGTGTATTATGTTACCAATGCACATGTACCATGGAATGGTATAGCTTTTGACTCCCAGGTGCTCTGCTTTCTGGCTGACAGAAACGTCAGATGAAAGACTCTCCTCTGTGTGGAATGATGATTTATCTGATAGTTAATTGGCTGCTTTTGCCTATCTTCTGCTGCAGTGTCAGAGCTGGGATTGAGATTAACTGTAAAATTAAGAACCTCACCATTGCTGGAAAACCTCACGCTGAATCCATTGATTTTTTTAAAAAGAGGTAGGAAGCATGAAGACGAGGCTGGGCAGACGAGTCCAATCACTCTGGAAACTCATTGAAACCTAATCATGGAGCACCGTTGATGTTGGTGGTGTTCCTGTTTTTCTAAAGTTCTGTAATCTTAGTTATTTTTTACTCTTGTATCGGACGTCAAAGATATAGTACCAGTACAGTGGAAACTGTCTTTTTTGCCCTTAGTGAACTGCCTTGTTTGGTAAGTTAGGAATTTCGACCACCATTATTTTGAAATTTTTTAATACGCGGGCTAAGAAAAAGTGGCCAGATTTGTGATTTACGGTGACACTGAGATGACACCATAAAATTAACCACAGTCCACCATAAGTATGATAACATCCCCTGGCTTGTAATGGTCAGATTGTCATAGCGCAAGTAGCTCTAGTGGCTCAGATATAGAAGCTTCTACTTTGCATGAAACAACCATAAAGATTGAGTAGTTCTCTGAGATTTTATCCCATTGATGATTTTAAAAGTCGGAGCTTAAAAACACTGCAAGTAGCTTCAGAGTACCTGAATTAAGGGAGAATAGTGACCACGATCCAGTGATCTTAGCTGGTAAGAGCATATTTGTATATTTTAGGTGCAGTACCCAGCCCCCCCACCCACCACATACACACCCACAAATAGCATTTCAAGTTTCACATTGTATCTCAAAGCAATGAGAGCAGGGGGAGATTGAAAAAGACTATTATTGAAGTCTGATTAATAGGACATAAGACCTGCATTAGAATACAGTGAATGACAGAATCCAATGAGTAACAGAGCCCATTGGAATCCAGATGTATAGGTGGACTACATTTTTGTAATAATTAAAAATGCAAGGTTACAATATTTACAATGTAAGATGAATTTTGCTAGTGAATTTCACAAATATTACTTTATAACTTACATTCAAAATGTGAAACTAATGCATGATAATGTGAAAGCCAGCACTTCAAATTATCAAATGAAATAATGTCATTAAAGGCATTATTTTCCCCTTGCATTTAGTATTCATCTAGTTTGGCAATGATATGTTTCTGTTATGGGTACGACTTTGCATAGCTATTCTAATCAACTCATAATCTATGTAAAGAATTTCCCATTGAGGTTCTCCTTTCCCTTAATCAGCCAAATGACAATTGGTTTTAAAACTGAACACTAACATTACTACTGTGGTGATCTATTTTAAGACAATTGTAGACTTTGGGATTTGATTTGCAGGTTTTGCAAAAGTGAATGCTGCAGGTGAATGGATGGATCTCAGGCTAGCTCCTGGAACTGCTCCAGTCTTATTGTGACTTCCATGAAATCAGTTTGTGGCCCAAAGGGCAGCAACAGGAGATGGGCATCTCAATAATTTCAGCAGTTTGGCCTAAAACCAATCTTGAAGGATTTGCAGTTTGTTAATCTCACAAATCATCAGCCTTTCTTAGGGTTCTACCACATATTGAAAGATTTAGTTATGTTGAGAAACTGCTTGTCCTGGTGACAAATACCGTATATCTCCGCGTATAAGGCGCACCCGCGTATAAGGCGCACCCCCCGTTTTTGACCTTTTCTTGGTGAAAAAAAACGGAAGCATTTTCAATTATATTGCCGGCAGAAGGGAGGAGAGACAGGAGAGACAGGTAGGTAGGGAGAGAGGCAGGCACGCAGGCAGGGAGGGAGGGAGGGAGAGCGACAGCCCAGGAGGGAGGGAGGGAGGTCGGCAGGTCGGCAGCCAGGGAGAGAGAGAGGGAGAGCGGCAGCCCGTGAGAGAGAGAGGGAGAGAGGCAGGCCGGCAGCCCAGGAGAGAGAGAGGGAGAGAGGCAGGCCGGCACGCAGGCAGGGAGGGAGGGAGGGAGGGAGAGCGGCAGGGAGGGAGGGAGGCAGACTGGGTTCGGCAGAAGGTAAGCACAGCACTGAAGTCCGCTGCTGCTGCTGCTGCCCGGGCGGCCGAGGCCGAAGCCCCGTCACCCGCTCCTCCCAACCCCCGCCGGACACTGACCAAACCCCGGCTGACAGCGCGTCGGCCGCCCCTCCTGTTTACTATCTCCGAGGCTCAAAATTGCTTGTACCTGTGTATAGGGCGCACCCCCCACTTTCGAGATCTTCTATAAAGCGAGTGCGCCTTATACGCGGAGATATACGGTAGATATTTTTTAGATTGTGACTGTCCAGAACCTTGGGAAGTTCTTGTGACATCAAATGCACTACGCAAATGCAATTTGTTTTTCTTATTGTTGTTGTTGACAGGTGGATCCACATTCTGTGCCATTGCCTCTATCTGTCTGATGGAGAAGTTGCAAGAAGTCTTCTCTGAGAAGGAGCTGAATAGAATAAGACGGTGGTGCATAATGAGGCAACAGAACGGTTTTCATGGTAGACCCAATAAACCTGTAGACACCTGTTATTCATTCTGGGTTGGTGCAACCCTAAAGGTAATTTTTCAAAATGAAAAACATTCATGTGTATGTTTTTCAGATGCTATTGCTTTTTTAACAACCATCCTGACTTTGCTGCAGATTATCATGAATGATTTCTCCTGTTTACATCAACACACATTATGTTGCTGTTGACAAACTAGAAATGGATGCGTTTCTCACCGAAATGCTCTCAATGGCCTTTTAATGATTTTGTATTTTATTAATTTAAAAAGTAGTTGAGATATGAATGTGGAGAAACATATTTTGTTCAGTTCTATTTTTGCCTCCACCAATTGGAATGAGTGTTCCTTCCTACTACCTACTAAGTGGTAGATAGAAAGAAAGAACAAAAAAAGGGTAATTGTAGTAATCAATTCACACACAGTCATGAAGTGTTTGAGGGATTGTTGGCCAGGACACCAGGAGAAACTTCCGTATCTTTTTGAACAGTGTTACCTGAACAGGAAGACAGCTCAGTTTAACATCTCATCTAAATCAATCAGTCAGTCAGTCAGTCAGTCAATCCAAACTTACATTTATATAGCTCCTATCACGTCGAGAGGACGTCCCAAGGCGATGTACAGTTAGGTAGGGACAAGAGCAAGGGGGGAGGGGGCAGGACGAAGAAGAGTAGGAAAATTGACTATATTTGCAAAAATGAGGGCAAAACGTAGCAGCCAAATTACGCACAGCAGTGTCCCACAAATAGTCATGGAAGGGGAAAAAGGGGAGAAAGATGGCAAGGGGAGGGTCCGAGATAGGGGGAAGGAGAACAGGAAAACCGACTATATTTGTGGGCGAAATGCGGCAGCCAAATTGCGCACAGCAGTGTCCCACAAACGGTCATGGAAGTGGGACCAGGGGAAAAGGGGGGGGGGAAATGGCAAGGGCAGGGGCCGGGATAGGGATAGGGCAAAATGCGGCAGCCAAATTGCGCACAGCAATGTTGCACAAACAGTTGCGGAAATGGGGCCAGAGGAGAAAGGTGCAAAAGAGGGCAAGGGGGGAGAGGGCGGGAAAGGTAGGGTGGGGGTGGGGTAAGGTCAGGGAGGAAGATGGGAGAGAAAGGGGGGTAAGGGAGAGAGGGAGGGAAAGGTCTGACATTGTAACACACCCACATTGGAATGTCAGCCTAAATTGAGTTTAAGTTTAAGTCCCAACATTGGATTTATCAACAACCTTATTACTCAGAGGTGAGAATATTACCATCTGAGCCAGGCTAGCATCTTGATTATTGAATCATTGCTGTGGCAACATGACTAAAATGGGAAGCAAAACATGGGTGACAGATGAAATACATTTTAAAAGATACAAGAGGGCATCACTTAAAGTATTTATAGATCATAACAATTTAACATTTGAATTAAACTGGAGATTCCTTTCTAAACCCAGTCCTTGAGGTAGTTAAAATTTCAGTTAAAATCTACCATTGTTTATAACAAGCACCATTGTTTCCTTCAATTGAAATTTTGTATGATGTAAATAATTTGCTGTAAATATGATGTGGATTTAGGATGCAAAAGATCATAATTGCACCTGAATCTGATAATGTTATGATCCAATAATATTTTGATCCAAAAGCTCAGTGTGCTAAAGTGTGGTTTGTAAATACCATACCAGCAAAAACAAAATTGAACTTAATTTTAGTTTGATGAGGGAACGGAATATTTGGCATAGCTGAACTATAGCAGCGACAACTATAGCAATCACTGCACAAGCCCAATATTTGTGGTACTTTCTCATTAGATTATTGTTTAATTTTGGTACTTTGGCATAGTTTAAGATAGCAATGAAGGTTTATTGCTGATCTTAAATGCTGTGCGCATCTGAAAAGGTAGTAAAGCTGATATGATGTAATAATAAAGCAATATGTTACATATGGGTTCTAAATTTGCCCATGAAAGAAATATTCCTGACACTGAGCAAAGGCATCAGAGTGCCAAATGGAAAGTTTAAAAAGTAGGAAATCCACAAGTGTGCGCATGTATGCTGGCAAACTTGTGAACGATCTCCCTCTGGGTAGTGGATTGTGGAATCCAGCCACACAGGTGATATCATGTCTGCATGATCAGATGGATGTTAAAAATCTTCCTTCCAAAAAAAGAGAATTTTTCCTGGTGCCTGAGAGCCAACAATCTCCCAGATAAAGGCAAGGTGATTCACTTCATGACTGTTGGTGGATCATTACTGGGCACAAATTGGTTGCCGCTTTTGCTTACGAATGCAAAGTCACGACACTTTACAGAGAGTCGCTGAAGAGCTTTGAGACATTTCAGTGCAATAAGGCGCTGTATCAAAATCAACAATGATTATTATAACCTGATGAGATAATCCAGCTGCCTTGTTGTAAATGCAAGCATAGTCATTTACTTCCAGCCAGTGATCGCAGGTATTTTGACTTCCACCCACTAGTGACACAAATACTCTGCAAGAATGTCATGTGATGTTTCAATCCATGTAAAGCTCCTGAACGTCAAGATGTTTGTTCAATAAAATATTAAATAAAATTGATTACTTACTGCGTGACTATATGTGGGACATTGGCTGCTACATTCGCCCACAAAATAGTCACACCATTTGACATTATATCCTGTGAAGTGCTTTAAGACATGTTGATGACATGATAAAGTGCCGAATCAAATGCAATGATTATTATTATATATTATATTAATTAGCATCCTCATGGAATTTGATTTTGATTCAGAAACAAACAGGTGTGAGGTCTGTTTGAATGCAAGGTTTGTGTGATCTTAGGTGTCTCAAAGATGTTTCTTTGTTGCCCTTTTTTTTATCATTCAATGAATTCTACAACCTACTGAATGACTGGCATCCTTTCCAGCTTGGTTTGTGGAAAAAGCATTTCTTAGATTCAATCCATCATTTGTGTCGAAACCTTTGTCCACGTTTCACTCCTTCCTTGGAAAATGTCAGTGCTGAAGTATCAATTACCATCTCATATTTCTTCCATGGAAAGAATGCACCATTTGGTCGATTAGATTAAAGTTTTAGTTTTCTATGCCCAAGAAAGAACTTTCATTTTAACAATGTCTTATCAGGTTGAAAAATCGCAAGGCATTTTATAGGTAATTACTGTTAAGTACAGTGACTATTTTTGTAAGCAAATTCAGCAGTTATTTTGCACAAAGAAAGGTCCCACAAATGGCTTGAGCGGAGTGAGCAATTTTATTTGGAGAATTGTTGACCAGGACACTGGGAGAAACTCTTTATGTTTTGAAATACTGCCATAGGATGTTTAACCTTTAGTAAAGGTTAAGGCAATACCCCTGACATTGCAGCACTCCTTCACTCAGTAATGCAAGTGTCAGCTAACACTGAGGTTGGAGTTTCATTGTGGAGCTTGAACCCACAACTTCCTGACCCAAGTGAGTCAGACTAACAGACTCATAAACTTAAGTAGAAAATGGAAGAATAAATAAAAGCCAAAGTGAAAGAAATCAAATCAGTGATTGATATAGCCACAACAGATAGTTTTACTCTCACTTTTCTAGTCCAGGGTAAGTGAGATCACGTTGATTGGGCTATGGACTTAGAACACTTAGAGTCCTGCAGCTCAGTGGTTAAAGCACTTGCCTCGCAAGTGAGAGACCTGGGTTTGATTCTTGGCAGGGCGAAACGATGGGCAAGTTTCCTTACTCTACATGCCTCTACCAGTAAGTAAGGAGCCTGATTGTTAGTCATTTGTTGGATTGCTTTTCCGAATGTAATAATTCCTTCAACAACAACAAAATACAGTAAAAGCTGTTTATCCGTGACCCGATCAACCATAACTTCCGTATAACCAGCACCTCAAAAAAAGTCCACATTCGATTAACCGGAATTTATCTGGCACAATGCATTATTTATTTTTAATTGTGTTTTCGGCTGAATATCCGGCATGCGCTTTAACCGGCATTGGCCAGGTCCCGAGGGTGCCGGATAAACAGGCTATTATTTACTGTAATAATAAATTGTTTACTGAATCAACAACTATTTGTGGGACACTGCTGTGTGCAATTGGTTGCTGTATTTCGCCCACAAAATATACAGTCAATTCACTTTACCATATACTCCGTGCAGCGCTTTTAGACATTTTGAAGATGTCATATATCAAATTTAAAGATTATTATCCTTTTTGTGTGTTGCAGCTTCTAAAGATTTTTAAGTATACAAATTTTGAGAAAAATCGAAACTACATCTTGTCAACTCAAGACCGTTTAGTTGGAGGATTTGCAAAATGGCCAGACAGTCATCCAGGTAACAAAGCACTACCATTCATACCAAAACAAGTTCAATAATTGATTATGGATTAAAAAAGACTTGCAATAGACAAGTGTAAATCAAGACCATTATTCAAGTTTATATCATAATAAAGAACTTATGGTTCCCTCAGTAAGTATACTTTCACTGATCCCTACTTTGTCCCAGCGACATTTTCTCACTCCCTTTATTAAATTCTGATGCATGCAATACATTGATGCATGAGTTGTGGTCGAGTCATGGAGTGGAGACTGCAACAGCAAATTCGTGGAGAGAATTCGCAGATTAGTAGGGGGTTAGGAGGTCACAGAGGTAGGGAGGAGTGTGGCAATGGAGGGATTTGAATGTGAGGACCAGTATCTTGAACTGTATCCTCAGAATGATGGGGAGCCAGGGAAGCTGGGCAAGGATAGGGGTAATAGGGTCACAGAGCCTGGTGTGGGAGAGGACCCAGGCTGCAGAGTTCTGGATGATCTGCAGCTTGTGGAGGGAGGAGTTGGGGAGGTTGATAAGTGGGGAATTTTTGCATATTGAGCCTGGATGTGATGAATGCATGGAGTGTGAGACACTGGCGGAAGAGGAAATGTTACGGAGGTGGGGAAATGCAGAGTGGGTTATAGCGTGAATGTGGGGAATGAAGGACAATTGGGGGTCAAACAGGATGCAGAGGTTCTATATTGGCTCCTCCAGGTGTGAAGTATAGACAGGACCTGGCCCTCTTATCTCAGACCAGCTTTTGACCAATTTCAGATGTTGCTCAATTTCGAGCATGCAAATAAATGATTAGATTTACCGTGCTTACTCTTGTCACAGTTCTCTTATTTGTAAACCAGAGATGAGAAGCTCCAGAATCAGGCAATAAATAATGCAGTAAAAGCCAAGGCTTGTGTGTTGCAGGACTTAGAAAAGTAATTTTGTGGTAAAGCTCCATTTTCCTCTAAAGGAAATAGCAAACATTAATATTTGTGGTGTGTGCTGCAAAGGCAATTACATGTTGGTTCAGACAAAAAAATTAATTTCACTCAAAGTTCATATCATCAAACCACGATAAACTTAAAAGAATATTGATTCGGATTTTAAAGCTCTTCAAAATCTTTTCTGAGTGTAAAACCTGCTGAAATCAGTAATTTTTTTTGTCAAGAGAGATATTGGATTCTAGTGAGGGCTGATTAATTTCTGCTCCTCTCTTGAGACATATCCAGTTAGATTGGGATTATTTTTAGAATATCAGCACATGAACTTTTATTCATTCCTGATTTATTGATTTATGCCTTTTGATTACCTTCTAATATTTTTGCCATTGTTGGCAAAGCTGACTCCTCCAAAAGTAAATGCAAAACCCAACATGATCCCGAGCTAAAATAAAAACAGATATTGCTGGGAACCCTCAGCATGTATGAAGAGAGAAAAGTGAGTTTACAAATATACAGTCAATTCTTTTTACTCTGTGTATATTCTGTGAAGCGCTTTGAGAATACATAAAAAGCACGATATCAAATGCAAGGATTATTATTATTTATATTTAACATTTTAGGTCGATGACCTTTCAGTTCTAATGAAAGGTCATAGTTTCCATTTCAGATTTTCAGAATCTGTAGTATTGTGCCTGAGGTTCCTGTGTCATGATGACTAAAGGATTTTACGTTTGATTTGAAATCACTGGAGGTAACTGATCTTAGTTGGGTCGAAATAGGGATGTTGCGCATAACCCTCAGTATGCCATTGCCTGAGGGAGAGAAAACCACACCAGGTTCCTGTTTCTGTTTGTTATCTTGTGCTTCTCATTTGTGAATCTCAAGTGAAAACAATCTGTTTCTACTGCAATACACGATCAAATAGCGGGGATTGGAAACTTTAGTGGAGTGGGCTAAAAAAAATTATATCCACGATAACTGTATTTGGGCTACTTCAGAGTATTTGTCAGATTGGATAAGATTTAAACCATATTTACTGTTTCATAAAAATGTGTAATCCCTTCCATCAAAACCTGCTGCTAATTTTGAATGTGATCTGTCTGTTTCAGATGCTCTACATGCATACTTCGGAGTCTGCGGCCTTTCCTTAATTGGAGAGTCTGGTGTTTGCAAAGTACATCCTGCCTTGAACATGAGTATTAGAGCTTTTCAACATCTTCAGCACCTGCACCAGACAGCAGAAGCAAAGGGGTTGGAGCAACATTCAGAATCTGTGCCTTACTGCACATGACAAACATAGCAGCAGAAATGTAAAACTGAACCTAGGTAAAATACTATAGCTCAAGGAAAAAGCCATGTTATTAGGAAAAGGTCTTGCTTGAATGCTGGAGTTTAATGTTAAAAAGACAGCAGTATAGAATGTTCCTTTCAAAGAATTATTATTGGTCAGTTACTAGACCAATTGCTGTTCAACCTGAATTCTGGTAATACATTGAAGAGTGTTTCAAGTGAATGGATGTTTGTCTATATTCATTAGGAAATAATTTATACTAATTTTCTAACGATTTTGAGCATTTAATAAATAAAACATATCTACCTGTGACTTTATTATCTGACCTTTTTATATTTTCTTGCAAAGGAAGTAGTTAAACACTTGATCAGAATGTGTAGATTGTTTTAAAGCCAAATTTATGGACCATGTCAGGTTTACTTTAAGCAACATCCTGAAGCTATATTTCATAACAACATTTGAGTCTTGAGTTCTTTTATTGAATCTGCGCAGATTCATTTGATGCACATTTCAGTACAGAAATTACATGTGATTCAGGACAGAAGAAGTGAAACTTATTTGAGATGATTCAACATGTAACTCAAATCTGGAGGTGGGCAGGCGCTTACTATGTTATACCATATAGTTATTGTTGCTCCAATTTTAGGAAGCATTAAACATTTAATTGAGTTAATTCAAACCAATGTTAACTGCTGTTTACCATTTTAAACATTGGGCGCCTCTCGACGTGAAAGGCCCTCTACAAATGTCATTTTGTTGTTGTTTGTTGTTAAACCGTTTATAACTTTCATGGGCATTTGTCCTTCTGGTTTGCTGTACGTTGTCAGAAATATCTATCCAGAACCATTTTAAATGCTAGGAAGACTTTTTGTGCCACCTCTGAAGCTCTACCAAATCGGCAATCTAGGATTTTAGAAAATAATAATCCTTGCATTTGATTTAGCGCCTTAGCACGACTTTGAGACATCTCAAAGCATTTCACAGCATTTACTGTCAGGTGAATGGACTGTATATTTTGTGGGTAAAATTTGGCAGCCAATTGCGCACAACAGTGTCCCGCAAACAGTCGTGGATTGAGCAACCACTTTTTTAAAATTTAGATATAGAACAAATGAGGCCAATAGACATTAACCCATTTGCTTCATTTATGTCTTTGTCTACGTTGGATATACTATAATTAGTTCAACAGCAAAGGTCAATATCACACAGCATACTTGTGAAAGCAATATGTTTGTCAAGATAAACATTCTCTATCCAAGAACGCACATTTTGCTACCTTCCATGCATTTTGCCCTGCTGGGAATCAAACCCAGGTTTTTCACTTGTGAGGAGAGTGCTCTAGCCACAGAGCTACAGGACTCCACCCTGTGCAATTTGCTGCATAAATCTTGATGAGTAAGACTACCTTTTTATAGAACATTATAATCTGGATGATGCAAATAATGGGGATTATGAGTATCTAGTAATCTCTTTCCATGTATGTGAGTGTTGTGGCTGTGCCCTTGAACCATTTGGTCAAAGAAATCACGAAAACATAGCAGGATTTTATGTATAATGTCTTAAAACATGGAGTATTACTGTGAAAGAAGTAAAATATCTGTTTTAAATAAAAAAAAGTTATTTCAGATTACATCTTTATTTCCTGGACTGTGGAGGTTAGCTGCTCTCAGAAAAACCTGTAATGGTAGTTTATTCTATTAGTCTGTTCCTAAACTTGAGCATGAGGAAAACAGCCAATTAGTGTAATCACTATTCAGGGGCATATGTGAATGAACCAAGTGAAGGTTGGGTGAGGATGTGTCTGTGCTTCAAGGTGATAACCTTGTGGTCAAACAGCCGATTACTCACGAGATCCAGAAAGATGCCAGTGGATTATATTCCTGCATGAATCACTCACTGTCTGCTGGCTCAGGTGGATGTAAGCAAAACCAGTCCAATAATCAGGCTACAAATATTGCTATCAAATGCAAGAGCACGTTTATCCAATCAGAAATGAGACTACAACTGGGAATAGTGTCACAGTTTCAAGTGGAGTCAAATGATACCAGTATTGAGTTGGTACATTTTTAATTAGCAGTTCGTCACAGTTTCAAAATTGTTTGTTTGTGGGAGATCACTTCTTAATATAGTCATTTAATAATAATCCTCCCCCCAAAAAACCACAATAATAAATTGGTCATTTCAATCCACGACTATTTGTGGGACCTGCTGTGCACAATTGACTGTCATGTTTCACCCACAAATATACAGTCAATTCACTTTACGGTATATTCTGTGAAGCGATTTGAGACGTTGATAAGATGTGGAAAGTGCTATATCAAAGTTCAAGGATTATTATTATTTCCTGAGCTTCATTGTTGGCTGTGCCATAACCACAACAAAATTATATTGGTATAGCGCTTTTCGCGTCAGGAGGACTTCTCAAAGTGCTCAAACATTCAGTGTTTCGGACCTGAGCTGGGGCTCGGGATCAGGGAGTGTAGAGGGCATGGGGGGAAGGATGGTAACCGAAGGCATTGGAAGAGTATGGCCTCGAGACAGATCTTCAGGTAGGCAAGGGAGGGGACGAGACGAAGGGACTATGGGATGGAGTTGCAGAAGGCAAGAGCAGAATGGCAGAAGGCCTGCTAATCAATTGCGGGAGGGCGAGACGTGCGACATGAAGCAGGCTGGAGCCTGCTGAGCGGAGGATGTGGGCAGATTAGAAGGGGGTTAGAAGGTTTCAGAGGTAGGGGGAAGCAATGCCATGGAGGGCTTTGAAGGTGAGGACATACTATGGCACAGCCAACAATAAGCACTCTGGGACTCCACCGGCATGGAGGGTGCTATATAAATGCAAGTTGTCTATTTATTTGGACGAATCTGTTGTTGAGTTTTCTATCATATGCCTATTTGCATTCACTGGAATATGTAGATTAACATTGCAAAAGATTTGGAAACCAACAAAGGAAATACAGCTTTAATTTAATGCACATTTGCAAGTAAAATAATATACCTTTGTTTAGGAGTGGAATTCTGTAGCTTGTTAGAGTACCTGCTTCGCAAGCAAGAGGACCTGGGTTCTATTCCCAGGCAGGGCAAAACCTGAGACGAGTTTCCTTCCTCCATATGCCTCTGTTTACCCAGCAATACATAAGTAGGAACCCAGTTTTTAGTCAATTTACAGATCATTTTTCCGTAGATAATAATCCCTTAAAAAAAATTGGTCATTCAATCCACGACTGTATTTGGGACACTGTTGTGTGCAATTGGCTGCCGCGTTTCATCCACAAAATATAATCAAAATAACTTTACAGTCTATTCTGTAAAGCTCTTTGAGGCACCTCAAAGGCAGTATCTTATGCAAGGATTATTATCATAGGAGAGAAAATATAGTCATAGTTCATCTAAAGGCGGCGTAAAGGTATTTATTCTTTTACAGTTTGGTTTCAGGGTTTGTAGCAGACACGTGTTTGATATTTTAGCTCCAGCACCTAGGAACATCTAAGAAACAGACAGAAACAACTACAAACCAGAGCAAGCTAGTTTGCATGACTTCCAGACAGTGTCAACTCAAATTTCTATTCAAATTTAAAAAAAACACATCCTCCCAACGAGGTGATGTGTTAAAATCCTGAGGCAGGCTGATGGAAGAGAGAGAGAGATACTCCCAGAATGGGCACCAGAAAGCAACTGGAATGAAAACTCCAAAATATATTTCCATTCCTTGTCCTCACTTTCAGATTTTTCTTCACTTTTAACTTCCCTTTGTGCCTCCTCTGATCGCCTTATTATTCTTGGCGATTTCAACCTCCATTTCACCCCCTCCTGCCCCATTTCCGCTGAATTCTCCTCTTTCGTCTTTCAACTTCTCCCTTCATATTAACACTGCCACCCACACTCACGGCCATCCTCTCGATCTGGTGATCACCCGAGGCCTCAACGTCACCATCACAGACAAGGCCATTTCCGACCATTTTTTCATTTCCTGCAACACCTCTATCCCTCCCCCTCCACCTCCAAACCCACCACCATCTTCTACCGGCCCTGGAAAAAGATTCCCCCTCAAACTTTCACCTCTGCCCTAAAAACCTCCGACCTCTTCCCACAATGGCATCTTTTTTGTACCGACCCATCCTCCGCCTCCACTGCCCTCCACAACACCCTCTCCACTACCCTCAACACCCTGGCCCCCTCACCTCCAAAACCGTCTCCCACTCCCGATCATCACCGTGGTACACATCTCACCTCCGTTCCCTCAAAAGCCAAGTGAGAGCAGTTGAACGCACCTGGCTCAAATCTGGCCTCACGGTCCACCGGCAAATCTGGCTGGACCGCATCAAATTTTACCGCTCCGCCCTAGCCACCGCCAAATCAGCCTTCTACTCCAGGATAATCCTGGAAGCGAAGGACAACCACCGCCTCCTCTTCGCCACCACCAACCTGCTCCTCCGCCCCCCCCCCCCCCGCCTCACCTCGCAGATCCTCTCCTCAAACGTTCGTTGTGAGGAGATGCTGGACTTCCTCGAGTCCAAAATTGAGAAAATCCGCTCTGCGGTTTCCTTCCTCCACCTCCGCGCCCTCATCAGATACCTCAACCCCTACTCACCCCCCATTTCACACTTTCAACCCCACTGCCCCGCTTTCAGTCACAAAAACAATTACCTCCATGAAACCCACCATGTGCTCACGTGGGGTGGAGATGGGTCCACCCCATCCCCACCCCCCTCCTCCGCACCCAGCTCCATTTGTTAGCCCCGCTCATTTCTGACACCATTAACCTTTCCCTCTCCTCAGGCACTGTCCCTACCTCCCTTAAAACAGCCACCATCACCCCTATCCTGAAGAAACCCTCCCTTGATGCGTCGCAACCATCAAGTTATCGACCCCTCCAACCTCCCGTTTCTATCCAAGGTACTTGAAAGAGTGGTTGCCTCCCAGCTCCGCTCTTTCCTTTCAAATCACTCACTTTTTGAACCCCTCCAATCAGGTTTCTGCCCTATCCACAGCACAGAAACTGCCCTGGTTAAGGTCACAAATGACATCCTAACCGCCTGTGACCAGGGCTCCCTCTGCCTCCTCGTCCTCCTTGACCTGTCTGCTGCGTTCGACACAGTCGATCACACCATCCTCCTCCAATGTCTTTCCTCCCACCTCAACCTTCAAGGCACAGTCCTTCACTGGTTCCATTCTTATTTGACCCACCGTTTACATTTTGTTTCTTCCAACTGTTTTTCTTCAAACCCCCGCACAGTTTCTCACTGCGTCCCTCAGGGCTCTGTTTTAGGCCCCCTCCTTTTCACCCTTTACACGCTCCCTCTGGGCGACGTCATCCGCAAACATGGGGTAAATTTCCACATGTATGCGGACGACACCCTTGTACCTTTCTGCCTCATCACTCAACCCCCAGACGATCGATGTTCTGACAGCATGTCTGTCCGACATCGAGTCCTAGACGAGGGACAACTTTTTGCAATTGAACGTGAGTAAGACCGAGGCCCTCCTGATTGGCTCAAGCCAGTGCCTCCGTACATCGGGCGCTGCCAGCCTCAACATCCAAGGCTGCACTCTCCACCTCACAAAGCCAATCAGGAACCTCGGCATCATGTTCGATCAAAAACTTTCCTTCCTCCCCCACATCCGCGCCTTGACCGGCACCGCTTATTTCCACCTGCGCAACATTGCCAGGCTCCGCAACTATCTCACCCCCCGCGCTGCCGAAACACTCGTGCACGCATACATCACCTCACGGCTGGACTACGGAAACTCTCTCCTCGTCGGCCTCCCCAGTTCCTCCATTCACAGGCTGCAGGTCATCCAAAACTCTGCAGCCCGTGTACTATCCCGCACCCGCCTCCGCGACCACATAACCCCCACCCTTGCCCGTCTCCACTGGCTCCCCATCCTCCAGAGGATCGAGTTCAAGATCCTCGTCCTCACCTACAAGGCCTTACACGGCCTTGCCCCGCCCTATTTAACCGATCTACTCTCCCCCTATACGCCCACCCGGACCCTCCGTTCAACAGGACTTGGCCTGCTCCAAGTTCCCCGCCCCACCATCGGAGGCCGAGCCTTCAGTTTCTCCGCTCCCACCCTGTGGAATGCCATCCCTCAATCCCTCCATTTCGTTTCTTCCCTTTCCTCTTTCAAGGCCGGTTTGAAGACTTTCCTCTTCGATCGTGCCTTTTGTTCCACCCCGAACTTTTTTATCTCCCCTTCGTGTTTTATCCCTTCCCAAACACTCCCCTCTCAGCTCGGGTCACACGCCTCCTGTGCAGCGCCTTAGGACGTCCTCCCGACGTGAAAGGTGCTCTATAAATGTAATTTGTTGTTGTTGTTGTTGTTTTAACGCCCTCCAAGGCCTTGCCCTCTCTTACCTCTCTGACCTGCTGACCCCCTATCAACCAGTCCACTCCCTCTGTTTAGCAAGCTCCGGCCTGCTCCATGTCTCCCACCCTACCATTGGCTGCTGGGCTTATAGCTTCTCTGCCCTTATGCTTTGAAACTCCATCCCACAATCCCTTTGCCTTGCTCCCTCCCTTGCCTCCTTCAAGACCGGTCTCAAGTCCCTCATTTTCAACTGTGCCTTCAGTCGCCATCCTAACTCTCTGTCCTCCGTCATCCCAACCCTGCCCCCTCCCCCCCCCCCCCCCTCATGCTCATGTCCTGACTCCTGACTGTTCAGCACCTTGGCATATCCTCGTCCTCCTGATGTGAAAAGCACTTTGGAAATGTCATTTTGTTCTGGTTGTATTCCTTCCACGCCACATCTGAAAAGGCTAAAGGCATTCAGCGCAATTTACAACCTTCCTCTGTCACCCTGACTGATCAATTCTGAGTTCAGGGACAATCTAGATATTAGTGTCATTGTCCATTGTATTTGTATTGTATGTTTTATCAAGATGAAAGGCTGCCATTAGACTTTCTGACAGCATTCTCCTTGTTGGATTGATAGGTGGAGTGGCTGGATGTTGTATGATACAGCAATGTAATTCAATCTGGTTGGCATTGATTTCAAGTCTACAATATCTGTTTTCGAGTTGATTGAATTAAATAATTTAGAATCGCCAATGTTACCAGATATAATTTGGTAATGGAAGTATGGATGGGAGGCTGAGGCAGGATAACTTTTTTGAACAATACTGTATATATACAATTGGACATAGGAGTATTCATGACCAGGGGAAAATAAGGAAGATTATCAGATCCAAAATAAAAAGAATAATCCTACATTCTCTCTCATACCCCTGAATTGAATTCTAAAAAACTAACTATAGATAAATAACTATTGAATTACCTCTTGAATTTTCGAAGGTAATTTGCCTCCCTAATGCTTCATTCTGAAACATAAACACATTTGTACTGTCTGTTCATTTGAGATTGAGTCCATGTGATTGTTTGACCACAAATAAGATATTATTTGAGCTTGGTTTGTCTGCACCCTATAGGATTTTGAAAACAATCTACTGTAAGCTTTACTTTGACAGACCTAGCCTCATCACTTAGGAGTCCCATTTCAGCTAGCAATCCAATTACTTTTCATTATCCCTACCAGTGAAAAGATATCCTTTTTGTAACGCGATGACCAGAATTGAATGCAATAATCCAGATACAATTGGACCAGTGCTGTACAAAATCTGTATTGCTTCCTGTGATTCATACTATATTCTATTAATTTATCTACACCACCCCCATTTTAATTACTTACCTAAATACTTCCTAAAACAACAACATTAAATTTGTATAAGATTACTTTGTGCAATTGTTGCATTTTATTGGACGCTTTATTTGTGTAATAATCGTTTTAAATGAAAACATGTTACAAATTATATTTGTTTAAAAGACACAGCTTGTCAGGATGATATAGCTGAGTGATAGTTGTTACAGGATTCTGAACATGGTTGCACTTCATGAACCAACACAGAAACATGATTGAATCACAGTATTAACCCTACTGTTAGCTGTTTCTAACAGTGTGTTATGTACACTGAATAACTACTTTTTTTAAAATTTCTTGCCATTCTTTAACAGTGGGTGATTTCACATGGATCAAGTGATCTGGCATTGACCTCATTGTGACATTGATAGCAAATGGTTATAAATAATAGGATTTAAAAAATTTAACAAGAGAAAATATCTCCCAGTGAATGAAATCGGCTATCAGTGTATCAATGGGATGGTCATTTGACTGGAATTCTATAGCCAGGGTATAAAATTATCTGAAGCAGGAAAGTAATACAAATAGATTGAAATGGGATCCACAACAGGATTTGGCGTAGTTTAGTTAAATAAGAATAAATGAAAGCCTATTTTGCTTTTTTGGGGTAATATGGCGACATTTACTGATCTAGTTAAAAGAAGATAGGTATTTACTTCAGGAAAATCCACAGCATTTACAATAGTCAATTGTACTGACACTAAATGCCATGTCACATGCTGAATGGTACACTTGATATGTCTGCAAACAAAGGTACAATTAAAATTTGGAAAACTATTAGGTTAAATGGATTATGTTACATGTGAAGCAAAGAGAACTAGAGCACCAAAGACATATTTATTTATATGCACAGAGGTGCCTTTATCAGATTGAGTGATGATCTTAAAGCCAGACTTGATTACGATAAATACAGTATTGACTCAATGTCTGTGAAAATCATTCTGTCTATTGAATGTAATTTTGTTGTTGTTGTTCATAGTGTCATATTACATTGTTAAAGTTTAAGTGCTATATTTTAGGAAAGATATAATAACAACAACTTTTATGTAGCACCCTCCACGCCAGACGCCATCTCAGAGTGCTTCACATTACTGGAGCCTGGGGCTGAGCCAGTGCGAGGGGGAAAGGTGACCGAAGGAGCGGTCAAACAAGAAGGTCTTCAGGTGCGACCTGAAAATGGAAAAGGAGGGGGTGAGGTGAAGGGATTGAGGGAGGGAGTTCCAGAGTTACACGGCATAGTGGCTGAAGGCATGGCCGCCAATGGTGGAGAGGAGGATTCAGCGGACAAGGAGGAGGCCAGATCCAGTAGAGCGAAGGCAGCGGGTATTGCTGTGAGGAGAGAGGTTAGAGAGGTAGGGGGGTGCAGAGGAGTGGAGAGATTTAAACACAAGTGTCAGGATCTTGAAGTCAATCTGCTTTGTGACAGGGAGTCTAGGGTAATCAGGGAGCGAAGTTTGCTTCAGGTGAGAATGCGGTGGCGGAGTTCTGTATGAGCTGGATAATAGTGTAACTTTAAACTCAGTCTAGGATGATCCTTCAATACAGTGCTGACTGTGCTGCATTTGAATGAGATATTAATGTGAAGTCCTGTCTGCCTGTTCAGTTAGATGTTAAAGATTTTATGGAGCAATTTGAGAAGAGAAGGGAATTTCTCTGGGATTCCTGACCAGTAGAAAATAAAATCCCATCATTTCCGTCATGGGTGTTTGTGGGACATTCCAGCATATCATAGAATCTTATGGCACAAAAGGAGGCCATTCGGCCCATCTAGTCTGTGCCGGCTCTTTGAAAATAGCAACTGAATCCCACTGTCCCGCTCTCTCCCCATAACCTAACAGACCTGTTCTTCCTAAATAAAGATCTATCTGTCTTTTAAAAGCTGTTATCAAATCAGCCTCCACCACCTTTTCAGGCAATGCATTCAATATAGATTGACTCTGGTGTTCACCAACAAACAGTGACTGCACTTTCTCCATCTCACTTCTCTATCTGCCTTTCAATCCCATCAACAACCTTATCTCTTTATTCATGCCCTCCCTTAAATAACTGAATTATTCCTCCCTTCACAGGCTGCAGATCATTCAGAACTCTGCAGCTCGTGTACTCTCCCGCACCAGGCTTCGCGACCACATCACTCCCACCCTCGCCCGTCTCCACTGGCTCCCCGTCACCCAGAGGATCGAATTCAAGATCATTGTCCTCACTTTCAAGGCCATTCACGGCCTTGCCCCCGCCTATCTCTCTGACCTACTGTCTCCCTACCAGCCTGCCCGCACCCTCCGTTCAGCAGACTCAGGCCTGCTCCGCGTCCACCGCCCTAACCGCCCAACCATCGGCGGCGGGGCTTTCAGCCTCTCTGCTCCTACACTGTGGAACTCCATCCCGCAGCCCCTCAGCCTCGCTTCCTCCCTTTCCTCCTTCAAGGCCGGTCACAAAACCTTCCTCTTCGACCGTGCCTTCGGCTCCCCCACTAACTCTTCCCCTTCTCATTCCCCCTACCCAGACCCTCCCCCCCCCACCTACTCCCCACTCAGGTCCCAACCTGACTGTTCAGCGCTTTGGGACGTCCTCCCAATGTGAAACGCGCTATGTAAGTGCAATTTTGTTGGCTTGTTGTTGTTGAATTGAAGGGGCAATGTATATATAACTGTAACAAATGAGGAAAGAGTTCCCAAATACAATGGGATGATTTAAGTAAATTTGCGGTTTGTATTTTGAAGGAATAATAATGTCACCAAGCACTTTTTTCTGAAGACAGTGCCCTTTAAAATGCTTGGTGTCAATTAGAATTTTAATTCAGCTCCAAGTAGGTGTCTGTCATTAGCAGATGTGTGATCCTTAAAACAAAACAACAGAATTGCTGCTGCCAGTCAGCAACTTGGGATTGTTATTGATGGTTGCTAATGGTTGTATAGTGCATGTCCGTGTGAGTTTTGACTTTGAACTTAATAAAGTGTGAGACAATAGCTTAGAGCTTTTATAAGGTCAAAGTCCTTACTTGAGTCTGAAGTCAGTGCCTGGATAGCAATTAGACTTTGCCTGATCCTTACAGCTATTGGATTTATTACTCGAGCCAAAAGGGCAGAATTTATTCTATAGAGAGTTATACTTTTTTGATCAGCCAGGTGTCTGACACGTGTATAAACACAACACCATGCTTAAGAACATAAGAACATAAGAATTAGGAGCAGGAGTAGGCCATTCGGCCCTTCGAGCCTGCTCCGCCATTAGATCATGGCTGATCATCTCACCTAACTGATTACCTACCCTATCCCCATATCCCCTAATCCTTCTATTTTTCAAAAATCTATCAGTCTCAGCTTTAAAAATGTTCAAGGATTGAGCATCTACAGCCTTCTGGGGTAGTGAATTCCATAAATTCACTACCCTCTGAGTGAAGAAATGTTTCCTCAACTCTGTTCTAAAAGGCTGACCCTTAATTTTAAGGCTGTGACCCCTGGTTATAGATTCTCCTACCAGGGGAAACAGTCCCTGAGTTCCTACTTTATCTAGCCCTTTAAGAATCTTATATGTTTCAATAAGATCCCCCCTAATTCTTCTGTACTCCAGAGAATACAGCCATAGTTTATTCAACCTATCCTCATAGGTCAGTCCCCTCATCCCAGGAACTAACCTAGTGAATCTACGCTGCACCCCCTCTAAGGCAAGTATGTCCTTTTTTAAATAAGGAGACCCAAACTGCACACAATACTCTAGGTGCGGTCTCACCAGAGCCCTATACAGTTGCAGAAAGACTTCCCTACTCTTATACTATAAACCTTTTGAAATGAACGCTTTTTGTTGGTTTTGTTGACTTTTTAAAAGCCTCCATCACTTCGCTCTTGATTTTTCAGCTGCTTGATTGAATTCCTGTGGTGTACTGTAACTGCCAGTCAGCTGTTCTGTAAATACTCAGCTTAAATGAATGAGATAATGGGGCCACTGCAGATATGAGATTCAGTTGAAACTTTCACTCTTGTGCTATCCGCAGCTTGTACTATTCAGTATTACATAGTTTCAACTCAGTTTCAGCTACAGTATTCTTTGTTGTAGTATCCACCTCGATTAGTAGTAGAGAGATAAGTAGCTATTGCTCAAGCTCCATACTTACAACTGGCTGAATGGATTGGAAAACACCGCACCTAACTCCTCTATCTCCCACCCAGCTCAGGCTCCCACTCTATTTCTGACAATTTTTCAAAAGGTTGTGGGTTTAATCCCACACTGTCTACACTCACTCTGTGGTGCAGTGCTGTGGGCGTGCTCAGTTCTCAATGGTTTCATCCTTCAGATGAGATATCAAACCAAGGCTCTGTCTGCCTGTCCTAGTAGTTGTTAAAAAATACCATGGTATTGTTCGAAAAGAGAATGGAGTCTCTCCCAATACCTTGACCAACATTCCCCAAACACAATTGTTTGTATTATTATTACAGTATATTATCATTTGCTCCATTACTGTTTGTGGAACATTGCTGTGTGCAAATTGGCTGCCATGTTCACTCTCAAAATACGCATAGTCACATCACCTTATCGTATATCTTGTGAAGTGCTTTGAAATGTATTGATGACAATAATATACTATATAAAATACAAAGATCATTATAATTAAAGGCCCGTCAATCACATGATTAAAATATGATTTCCATGTCCTAACATGGGGCTGGAACACAGAACTTTTGAGTGTCCAAACCAGACTGAGAGGTCTACTTTATATGTGCCACCTAAATGTAGAGATGTCCTTGCGTCTGGAATGTGC